>JAVGWX010000001.1:119028769-119104042 GCA_036924085.1 Ariolimax columbianus | reverse complement strand
ACTAAACAACAGCTTACAAACACTTGCAGATACCACTATATGGCATTGGGCCAAAGGGCAGGGGACCATGAGCCGCTGGATCAATAACCAACCAACCTGTGTTAAGGTGGAGCCTATTGATATAGAATATTGTGTTACAGTGACCTCTCAAAGAGCATAATAACATGAACAAATACATAAAAAAGACCAACGTTATGGTCCAAACAACTTCAGCGGTGATATCCGCATGAAAATAGCTAACACATAACGAGAATTCGATAGTTTGTTGCAGATGGCAAGAGAAGATGGCGAAAGCATCAGACATGTTTATTCAGATGTGACCACATGTGACTGTACAATCTGAGCGGGACTAACTCTACCACAGTTAGGGCACACATTAACAACGTTATTAATTGGGTCGACTTGCATTTATTCCTTTCGTGCAGCTCGCTTTTCCTGCGTCTTTGTAATGGTTCTCTGTTCAGCGGTACGAGCACCATGTGTGATGGCAGTGCGCAAGGCTGAGAGGTTCTGAGCAAAAAGCTACAGGCAGCATCGATAGAGAAACTATTCAAAGGAACTTTTAGAGTGTCTTCTGCCTTTTTAGTGGCGTCTAGATGCATTGTAGTCTATACTATGAGCCACATTCGATTTGTTATGTATGTTCTCTGAGCGATTAAAATATGTAACATATTCAATCGTTGCCCATACAATCTTGCACACTTACCAGCCTAGGATACTTACTTTCTAATCCACACATTTTTTGGACTGAAAAGTTGCATTTCAAAGTTGTCCATTACATGCCTAGATCATACCAATCGAACAGAAAAGACGAAATCATCGATCAGTTAGGCCGCTATTTCGAACTTAACTTTGCATTACATAACACTGTATGATTGATTGCTGTATAGAACGAAGCCCTAATTTGCATACTTATCAGCTAATTTGGGTTCCTCGCATGTTATCGATCTTGAAACCCTGCGAGAATGCCTCTAAATTGTCTCATTCCATCTCTCCCCTCCCTGCTTCCCCTCCCCCAAACCTCCTCTTTGCGGCACATATCTCCTTTACCCGTGTCAATAGCATCATCTCTCTCTGCCTTATAATAACATTCCTAAACTGCACGCCCCATTTTGTAACGGACATTTTTCTTGAACCAAAAACTCGTGAAGCCATGAATCAATCTATGAGATAATAGACGAGGTTTGGCACGGTGGACCGCATACATTCGACTGCATTAACGGCCTGTTATGTCCGATTGTCTTGTCTGATTGGGCTGTCGAATCAAGTTAGATCTTCGTTGCCGTGAAACATTTTCAGAGCTAAAGGAAAGTTGCATATCTCATTCAGTCCATTCTAGAGGGCAAGCTGGGGTCCAAGATTGTCGTAAAAAACAAAAACAGGAATAAGCAAATTGATTTTAGAGATTTCATCGTATTTTGTTACATTAATTTTTTAAATAAAATTAATGGTGGGACATTCTTTTACGACCTTATCTGTGACCTTTTCTTGCCCATGCATAAATCGTAAAGGTCATTTCGTCCGTCTCGGAATTACAAGGCCACCCCCAGTGACCTCGAAGTTCTGCAATAATGATCATGAACAGACTAAAAAAAATAGAACAGATAGATTTATATGTTCTTGGTCACCCCTTGCCGCTGCAGTATATCTCATTGCAGCAGGCTAACTGATAGTCCTTTGAAGATATACAGCCACCTGAACAATATCTTGCGAGAGGCTTTGAGCACATAACTCTCTTTATAAAGTTGTTACTATTGACTTAACCTACTTGGTAGATTTATCTGGATATAAAGATGTACATTATTTATGCCAAACAAAAAGAGAAATGGCAACAGAATGCTCCCAAGTGGTCGTTATCTGCAGTTTTCTCATTGTTCAGCCATTTACCAGTTAAATCCTTGCTTTTTTTTCTGGGCGTTGTCTCTCCAGCTGGGTCATGAACATATTTATGGCCCTCTGTGTAATTGTAGAACTTGTGTGTTACCAGGGAATGAAATGGGAGCAAATGACATTATCATTGTAAAATCCTGGGCATGTCGTAAGAGGCGACTGAAGAGGGTTAGGCATGCGATTGGCGACTTCACCCTGGGCAGTGTGCCCTTTTCTCATCTGTCACACACAAAACCCTCATGAAAAAAAACCTCTAGCGGTTACTGTATATGTAGGTTTCATTGACTAATTCGTCGTTCGGTCCAAGTCAAGCATAAGGCCACGACTATAGCTGACCCCTTTGCAGGAAGTCCGTACCCGAGTATTTGAAGTGGTGGTTTAAATTGCAATGGTTATATTTTCTCAGCTTGCTAGATCCGTGGATTGCCTTCTTAAGTGGGCTGTTAACGCATGCTGGGAAGTTTACAGTGGTCACGATCTTATAAACTCTGGTACAATCCGAGAAATATACAGTTTTTTACTTCTGGTGTCATTCCAGTCCTGTCTTTCTTCGGTCACGTGACCAGCGTCTCTCAGGACGTCCTGGCTCAACATTGTCTCCACTCCATCTGTCCCGCATGGTGCCTGGGTTACAACCATGGACAGTCAGTGCGATTAGAACGGTTGCCTAGACGGATTACTCGACTTACATGACTTGATTTCCATGACTTGACTTGCATGAGATGACTTACATGACTTGACTTACATGACTTGATTTGCATGACTTAACTTACATGACTTGACTTGCATGACTTGACTTACATGACTTGATTTGCATGACTTAACTTACATGACTTGACTTGCATGACTTGACTTACAGGACTTGCTTTGCAGGACTTGACTTGCATGACTTGACTTGAATGACTTGACTTGCATGACTAGACTTACATGACTTGACTTACATGACTTGACTTACATGACTTGACTTACATGACTTAACTTACATGACATGACTCTTCTTGTCCGTGTCTCACTTCAGATGAAGTAGAGGACCTCCCCTACAGTTGGTGGCCTGCGCCAAAACACATTACATGCTTTTGCAGTGCTATTTTCTGTAACTAATTCCTTTATACGATGAGCTTGCTTGCCCTAAGCACAGCTTTCATTGATCGCCTTTAACCACATTAATTGAAGTGCAGTGATCCCATTCTTTACTCCCCATTACAGGCTGCAGGGATCAAATCAGGAAAAATATAAGTTTATTTATTACAAATTATCTACATAATGAACCAGAGCTTGAGCACCGCACCAAGCGTAATCGAAGACCTTCCAACGTCAATAAAGTTTGTTACGGCCCTACGTGATGGTCGTGATTGGCAGTTTCATCAACCGTAGGCCAGCGTTCAAAGGCAACAAATAAACTGCGCGGCGTTACTTTGTTCAAGGCTATGCAGCAACCAGCAGTACAGAAGCACCTCAAGCGCTCTGACGCATGCTTATGTCATAGATGTCAAATGCAGATGTGACGGCAATGTATGTTTGTCATTAATATAATTATGCTGATTACACTTATGATTACTCCGGCGGCTGCTGGTCTGCAACCAAGTAGTCTTTTGAAGATATTCATGAATTATTTCTGCTTTGATTCCAATTTTTTCTCTTCCACTTTCGTGAATGTTACTTCTTGTCTAGGTCAGATGTCATATCCGTTTTATTGTTTGTATAAGTGAGCAGACGTTAGCCACTTTGATACGGTCTGCCGGAAGTCTATTCCTTGTCAAGGGCAAGTGACGTTTCAGTTCATTTCAAGTGCCATCTCCGCATCTAAGGTCGGATGCAATGGATCTGCAGTGTACTCTCTCTCTCTCTCTCTCGCTCTCTTGCTGTAATAGTGCAATGTGACAGGCGTTTTTCAGTCCATCTCCTGATGTTATACTCTCACTTTAAACATTTTCTGCCTCTTGAACGATTGTCTTCCAACATACCCTCTAGTATAGTCTTCAACAAGGAGGTATGTGTGTCTTGTTACATCACCAAAATAACGTAACTGTTTAACCCTGATTTCGGTTATTAAATTTCTTTTGAAAATGAGAATTGTCAAGTGTTATGTATACTCATCACTACTTTATGGCGCAGAAACATGGACAATGAATAACAAGTTGGAAAATAGTACTGAAGCCTTCAAAATGTGGGTATATAGAAGGTTGGGTCGCATTTCTTGAGAATAGAAGAAAACAAATTTGACGGTATTGAAAAAGTTGGGGGTGAAAAGAGAATTAATGACCGAAATCTTGGTTAGACAGTTACGATATTTTGGTCATATAACAAGACACACCTCCTTGTTGAAGATCATACTGAGCGGTAAGGTGGAAGGCAGTCGTTAAAGAGGCAGACAACGTGTTAAGTGGCTGTATAACATCAAGATATGGACTGGAAAAAGTATCTCAAATTGCACCATTACGGTAAGAGATAAAGTACACTAGAGATCCATTGCAGCCGACCTTCGATGCCGAGATGGCCCCTGAACTGAACTAATCCAAACTATTGCTATATCCTGTATATTGTTGATATAAGCTCCGGTAACTCTTGCTCTTCTTGACGTTTCACTCGCGTAGTTTAGCCGGCCATCCCAAAGTCGTTACCCGGAGTGTCGCGCTGCCGTACACAGGCAGACTCTAGGAGCCATACGTGAGCTAGACAGATGTGGGTGAACCAAATAAGATCCTGACCATCAAGGATGTGGCTGCCTGTCATAGTGTGATACTATCCCTTACACACTTCTGACCTACCCACCGACAAAACACAATGTCAGCATACATTTACAGTGAGTGGTGATGAAATAGACCAGGTCACGCATTTTGAATATCTGGTCTCCAAAATTGACAAAAATGGCGACTGCTCGAAAGAAATCAGAAGAAGACTAGCTATGGCAACGCAGAGGCTGAGCAGCCAGAACAAATGATGGCAAAGCACAAACAAAGCGACAAAAGTTAAAGTCTTGGGAGTCTGTGTTTTTAATGTGGCAGCATATGGCTGCGAAGCATGGACAATTACCAAAACTTCTAGACAACGAATCGAATCTTTCGAGTCAAAATGTTACAGAAAGATTCTCAGAATACCCTGGACGAAGAAAAAGACCAATATAGCAAGTGATATGACATATGGCAAGTGTTGAACATATAGGAGAACTGGTTTATCAATTCTATTTTGGCCAGAAAATTGTGACACGTTGGTCACATCAAGAGTCACAACAATATTGAAAGAACAGGGATGGTATGATGCCAGGAAAAAGAGGCAGGGGTAACCAAGAAGATGATGGCACCAAGATATCCAGGAATGCCTGGGTTTGACTGTGGCGGAGGCTGGAGTTTTGGCAAGGGATAGTGTCTTTTAGACAGACTGTAATGTAAGCGACGTTCTATAAAGAATATGCTACAAGATGATGAATTCTTGCTCACTTTTTGTCAACAAAACTGAATCATCGGCAAATCAAATGAATTAATTGCCACTCTGCCAGTGACAAGCCCTAGCATCCCGCAATCTATTTGAATAAATGTTCTGTGTAGATATTAAAAAGAGACAAGTGACGGTTAGATCATCTCAATAGTTCAGACACGGACGTCGACTGTGTTATGGCAAATACGCCCTGGTATAACTTAAAGGTTTCAATCTGTGGTTGAAAGTTGCGTAAGGATTAACGACAACACATAGCATATTGTGCTGTCGGAGATGAAGTGCTGGCAGTAATGTGGGAGGTAGTTTGTTTTAGGTTTGAAGCGAGTTTCCTTTCTCGCTGCCTTGTCACGTTAACTGTAAGTCGAGTGCCCATTTTCAGACTTCTAACCGGGACGGCGTAGGCTAGTGGTTAAGTGACACGGCTCACAGACTGAAGGTGCTGGGTTCGATCCCCATCACAGCAACGACCGTTTCCCCGGGGAAGCAGCACACCCTTAGAAAATGCGGGAGGAAGAAGACCCTTACTTAAAATGATTGCTGAAGTCGGATGCACTGGGCCGACAGGCGCAAAATAAAATCTAGAATGCAACGCACACCGCCTTGGGAATTAGAAAAACAAGGCGACTGCAGAAAAAAAGAAGAAAAAAAGACTCCTAACTGTTAGGAACCTTCATCAGAACAGTTTCATTTAGAAGGTTACATCAGAACAGTTTCATTTAGAAGGTTACATCAGAACAGTTTCATTTAGAAGGTTACATCAGAACAGTTTCATTTAGAAGGTTACATCAGAACAGTTTCATTTAGAAGGTTACATCAGAACAGTTTCATTTAGAAGGTTACATCAGAACAGTTTCATTTAGAAGGTTACATCAGAACAGTTTCATTTAGAAGGTTACATCAGAACAGTTTCATTTAGAAGGTTACATCAGAACAGTTTCATTTAGAAGGTTACATCAGAACAGTTTCATTTAGAAGGTTACATCAGAACAGTTTCATTTAGAAGGTTACATCAGAACAGTTTCATTTAGAAGGTTACATCAGAACAGTTTCATTTAGAAGGTTACATCAGAACAGTTTCATTTAGAAGGTTACATCAGAACAGTTTCATTTAGAAGGTTACATCAGAACAGTTTCATTTAGAAGGTTACATCAGAACAGTTTCATTTAGAAGGTTACATCACAACAGTGTCATTTAGAAGGTTACATCAGAACAGTTTCATTTAGAAGGTTACATCAGAACAGTTTCATTTAGAAGGTTACATCAGAACAGTTTCATTTAGAAGGTTACATCAGAACAGTTTCATTTATAAGGTTACATCAGAACAGTTTCATTTAGAAGGTTACATCAGAACAGTTTCATTTAGAAGGTTACATCAGAACAGTTTCATTTAGAAGGTTACATCAGAACAGTTTCATTTAGAAGGTTACATCAGAACAGTTTCATTTAGAAGGTTACATCAGAATAGTTTCATTTAGAAGGTTATATCAGAACAGTTTCATTTAGAAGGTTACATCAGAACAGTTTCATTTAGAAGGTTACATCAGAACAGTTTCATTTAGAAGGTTACATCAGAACAGTTTCATTTAGAAGGTTACATCAGAACAGTTTCATTTAGAAGGTTACATCAGAACAGTTTCATTTAGAAGGTTACATCAGAACAGTTTCATTTAGAAGGTTACATCAGAACAGTTTCATTTAGAAGGTTACATCAGAACAGTCTCATTTAGAAGGTTACATCAGAACAGTTTCATTTAGAAGGTTACATCAGAACAGTTTCATTTAGAAGGTTACATCAGAACAGTTTCATTTAGAAGGTTACATCAGAACAGTTTCATTTAGAAGGTTACATCAGAACAGTTTCATTTAGAAGGTTACATCAGAACAGTTTCATTTAGAAGGTTACATCAGAACAGTTTCATTTAGAAGGTTACATCAGAACAGTTTCATTTAGAAGGTTACATCAGAACAGTTTCATTTAGAAGGTTACATCAGAACAGTTTCATTTAGAAGGTTACATCAGCACAGTTTCATTTAGAAGGTTACATCAGAACAGTTTCATTTAGAAGGTTACATCAAAACAGTTTCATTTAGAAGGTTACATCAGAACAGTTTCATTTAGAAGGTTACATCAGAACAGTTTCATTTAGTAGGTTACATCAGAACAGTTTCATTTATAAGGTTACATCAGAACAGTGTCATTTAGAAGGTTACATCAGAACAGTTTCATTTAGAAGGTTACATCAGAACAGTTTCATTTAGAAGGTTACATCAGAACAGTTTCATTTAGAAGGTTACATCAGAACAGTTTCATTTAGAAGGTTACATCAGAACAGTTTCATTTAGAAGGTTACATCAGAACAGTTTCATTTAGAAGGTTACATCAGAACAGTTTCATTTAGAAGGTTACATCAGAATAGTTTCATTTAGAAGGTTACATCAGAACAGTTTCATTTAGAAGGTTACATCAGAAATGTTTCATTTAGAAGGTTACATCAGAACAGTTTCATTTAGAAGGTTACATCAGAACAGTTTCATTTAGAAGGTTACATCAGAACAGTTTCATTTAGAAGGTTACATCAGAACAGTTTCATTTAGAAGGTTACATCAGAACAGTTTCATATGGAAGGTTACATCAGAACAGTTTCATTTAGAAGGTTACATCAGAACAGTTTCATTTAGAAGGCTACATCAGAACAGTTTAATTTAGAAGGTAACATCAGAATAGTTTCATTTAGAAGGTTACATCAGAACAGTTTCATTTAGAAGGTTACATCAGAACAGTTTCATTTAGAAGGTTACATCAGAACAGTTTCATTTAGAAGGTTACATAAGAACAGTTTCATTTAGAAGGTTACATCAGAACAGTTTCATTTAGAAGGTTACATCAGAACAGTTTCATTTAGAAGGTTACATCAGAACAGTTTCATTTAGAAGGTTACATCAGAACAGTTTCATTTAGAAGGTTACATCAGAACAGTTTCATTTAGAAGGTTTTGTTCAAAACAGTTTCATTTAGAAGGTTACATCAGAACAGTTTCATTTAGAAGGTTACATCAGAACAGTTTCATTTAGAAGGTTACATCAGAACAGTTTCATTTAGAAGGTTACATCAGAACAGTTTCATTTAGAAGGTTACATCAGAACAGTTTCATTTAGAAGGTTACATCAGAACAGTTTCATTTAGAAGGTTACATCAGAACAGTTTCATTTAGAAGGTTACATCAGAACAGTTTCATTTAGAAGGTTACATCAGAACAGTTTCATTTAGAAGGTTACATCAGAACAGTTTCATTTAGAAGGTTACATCAGAACAGTTTCATTTAGAAGGTTACATCAGAACAGTTTCATTTAGAAGGTTACATCAGAACAGTTTCATTTAGAAGGTTACATCAGAACAGTTTCATTTAGAAGGTTACATCAGAACAGTTTCATTTAGAAGGTTACATCAGAACAGTTTCATTTAGAAGGTTACATCAGAACAGTTTCATTTAGAAGGTTACATCAGAACAGTTTCATTTAGAAGGTTACATCAGAACATTTTCATTTAGAAGGTTACATCAGAACAGTTTCATTTAGAAGGTTACATCAGAACAGTTTCATTTAGAAGGTTACATAAGAACAGTTTCATTTAGAAGGTTACATCAGAACAGTTTCATTTAGAAGGTTACATCAGAACAGTTTCATTTAGAAGGTTACATCAGAACAGTTTCATTTAGAAGGTTACATCAGAACAGTTTCATTTAGAAGGTTACATCAGAACAGTTTCATTTAGAAGGTTACATCAGAACAGTTTCATTTAGAAGGTTACATCAGAACAGTTTCATTTAGAAGGTTACATCAGAACAGTTTCATTTAGAAGGTTACATCAGAACAGTTTCATTTAGAAGGTTACATCAGAACAGTTTCATTTAGAAGGTTACATCAGAACAGTTTCATTTAGAAGGTTACATCAGAACAGTTTCATTTAGAAGGTTACATCAGAACAGTTTCATTTAGAAGGTTACATCAGAACAGTTTCATTTAGAAGGTTACATCAGAACAGTTTCATTTAGAAGGTTACATCAGCACAGTTTCATTTAGAAGGTTACATCAGAACAGTTTCATTTAGAAGGTTACATCAGAACAGTTTCATTTAGAAGGTTACATCAGAACAGTTTCATTTAGAAGGTTACATCAGAACAGTTTCATTTAGTAGGTTACATCAGAACAGTTTCATTTATAAGGTTACATCAGAACAGTGTCATTTAGAAGGTTACATCAGAACAGTTTCATTTAGAAGGTTACATCAGAACAGTTTCATTTAGAAGGTTACATCAGAACAGTTTCATTTAGAAGGTTACATCAGAACAGTTTCATTTAGAAGGTTACATCAGAACAGTTTCATTTAGAAGGTTACATCAGAACAGTTTCATTTAGAAGGTTACATCAGAACAGTTTCATTTAGAAGGTTACATCAGAACAGTTTCATTTAGAAGGTTACATCAGAACAGTTTCATTTAGAAGGTAAAATCAGAACAGTTTCATTTAGAAGGTAAAATCAGAACAGTTTCATTTAGAAGGTTACATCAGAACAGTTTCATTTAGAAGGTTACATCAGAACAGTTTCATTTAGAAGGTTACATCAGAACAGTTTCATTTAGAAGGTTACATAAGAACAGTTTCATTTAGAAGGTTACATCAGAACAGTTTCATTTAGAAGGTTACATCAGAACAGTTTCATTTAGAAGGTTACATCAGAACAGTTTCATTTAGAAGGTTACATCAGAACAGTTTCATTTAGAAGGTTACATCAGAACAGTTTCATTTAGAAGGTTACATCAGAACAGTTTCATTTAGAAGGTTACATCAGAATAGTTTCATTTAGAAGGTTACATCAGAACAGTTTCATTTAGAAGGTTACATCAGAAATGTTTCATTTAGAAGGTTACATCAGAACAGTTTCATTTAGAAGGTTACATCAGAATAGTTTCATTTAGAAGGTTACATCAGAACAGTTTCATTTAGAAGGTTACATCAGAACAGTTTCATTTAGAAGGTTACATCAGAACAGTTTCA
This sequence comes from Ariolimax columbianus, assembly GCA_036924085.1. NCBI lineage: Eukaryota > Metazoa > Mollusca > Gastropoda > Stylommatophora > Arionidae > Ariolimax > Ariolimax columbianus. The sequence goes on along the minus strand of JAVGWX010000001.1, from coordinate 119,093,661 downwards.
TTTAGAAGGTTACATAAGAACAGTTTCATTTAGAAGGTTACATCAGAACAGTTTCATTTAGAAGGTTACATCAGAACAGTTTCATTTAGAAGGTTACATCAGAACAGTTTCATTTAGAAGGTTACATCAGAACAGTTTCATTTAGAAGGTTACATCAGAACAGTTTCATTTAGAAGGTTACATCAGAACAATTTCATTTAGAAGGTTACATCAGAACAGTTTCATTTAGAAGGTTACATCAGAACAGTTTCATTTAGAAGGTTACATCAGAACAGTTTCATTTAGAAGGTTACATCAGAACAGTTTCATTAGAAGGTTACATCAGAACAGTTTCATTTAGAAGGTTACATCAGAACAGTTTCATTTAGAAGGTTACATCAGAACAGTTTCATTTAGAAGGTTACATTAGAACAGTTTCATTTAGAAGGTTACATCAGAACAGTTTCATTTAGAAGGTTACATCAGAACAGTTTCATTTAGAAGGTTACATCAGAACAGTTTCATTTAGAAGGTTACATCAGAACAGTTTCATTTAGAAGGTTACATCAGAACAGTTTCATTTAGAAGGTTACATCAGAACAGTTTCATTTAGAAGGTTACATCAGAACAGTTTCATTTAGAAGGTTACATCAGAACAGTTTCATTTAGAAGGTTACATCAGAACAGTTTCATTTAGAAGGTTACATCAGAAATGTTTCATTTAGAAGGTTACATCAGAACAGTTTCATTTAGAAGGTTACATCAGAATAGTTTCATTTAGAAGGTTACATCAGAACAGTTTCATTTAGAAGGTTACATCAGAACAGTTTCATTTAGAAGGTTACATCAGAACAGTTTCATTTAGAAGGTTACATAAGAACAGTTTCATTTAGAAGGTTACATCAGAACAGTTTCATTTAGAAGGTTACATCAGAACAGTTTCATTTAGAAGGTTACATCAGAACAGTTTCATTTAGAAGGTTACATCAGAACAGTTTCATTTAGAAGGTTACATCAGAACAGTTTCATTTAGAAGGTTACATCAGAACAGTTTCATTTAGAAGGTTACATCAGAACAGTTTCATTTAGAAGGTTACATCAGAACAGTTTCATTTAGAAGGTTACATCAGAACAGTTTCATTTATAAGGTTACATCAGAACAGTTTCATTAGAAGGTTACATCAGAACAGTTTAATTTAGAAGGTTACATCAGAACAGTTTCATTTAGAAGGTTACATCAGAACAGTTTCATTTAGAAGGTTACATTAGAACAGTTTCATTTAGAAGGTTACATCAGAACAGTTTCATTTAGAAGGTTACATCAGAACAGTTTCATTTAGAAGGTTACATCAGAACAGTTTCATTTAGAAGGTTACATCAGAACAGTTTCATTTAGAAGGTTACATCAGAACAGTTTCATTTAGAAGGTTACATCAGAACAGTTTCATTTAGAAGGTTACATCAGAACAGTTTCATTTAGAAGGTTACATCAGAACAGTTTCATTTAGAAGGTTACATCAGAACAGTCTCATTTAGAAGGGTACATCAGAACAGTTTCCTTTAGAAGGTTACATCAGAACAGTTTCCTTTAGAAGGTTACATCAGAACAGTTTCATTTAGAAGGTTACATCAGAACAGTTTCATTTAGAAGGTTACATCAGAACAGTTTCATTTAGAAGGTTACATCAGAACAGTTTCATTTAGAGGGTTACATCAGAACAGTTTCATTTAGAAGGTTACATCAAAACAGTTTCCTTTAGAAGGTTACATCAGAACAGTTTCATTTAGAAGGTTACATCAGAACAGTTTCATTTAGAAGGTTACATCAGAACAGTTTCATTTAGAAGGTTACATCAGAACAGTTTCATTTAGAAGGTTACATCGGAACAGTTTCATTTAGAAGGTTACATCAGAACAGTTTCATTTAGAAGGTTACATCAGAACAGTTTCATTTAGAAGGTTACATCAGAACAGTTTCATTTAGAAGGTTATTATGGCCTAGCGGTTAACATACCAGTGTATTGACCGAAGAAAGCATGTTCAAAACCTCGATAAGGTCTATTTTATTTCTTATATCCAGAAAAAATGGTAAAACTGCCCAAGATACCTTGTGATGAATGCTGCAACGGTTCGAGTTTATTCACCAGCCCTACATTCACTCCAGCGAATAAGCAGCTACAGAAATAAGCCTGTCTGTGTGTTGTTTTTTTCATTATTATTTATTTTAAAATATTTTTTTTTGGTGGTCATTTCAGTCTGCCCCATTCCATCACGTGACCAATCTCGTTGGTGATTTGTATGAAAGCCGAGAGTAGCAAGTATGTACTAAAAATATACGTCAGCGCTGTCAGTGACGTGAAATGTTCGACATCCTGCCAGAAAATCGATAGATAAATCACCGCTAAGGTTTTGATTAATCTCTTCTCGTTTTTCCCAATAAATTCTATTATCTTAGACGCGCTATTTTACTCCCTTTCTTCATCACCCCCGTGTCTGTTGGCCATTTCTGCTTTTTTCTTTGTTTTGTCTCCTTTGTGCTTGTAACGTGAAGGATAGGGCTAGCACTACAGCTTGCTTCCGTACAGGAAGACTGTTCCAGCATTTTTGCCGCTGTAGTGGAGCTGTTCGTCTGACGTGATTTCTGGAAAATTAGGACCTGTGCAGGTTCTGTAGCCCTTCGAGTTACTTAATGATTCTTTGAAAAAAGGATATGTACTAGATCTGTAGCCCTTATGTTACAAAATGGTTCCTAACAAATAAGACCATTTTCTTCTTCTTCTGCGTTCGTTCTCAATCTCTCGCTACCAAACCATGAAAGAGCTTAAGTAGCAGAATGTAGTCCAGAGAACGGAATTAGTTGTGTCGTAGTTTACAGCTTGACTGCGATATTTCCACTTGTTGGTCCAACTCATCCGACTTCAGCAAGCATTTTTTGAGTACCGGATTAGCATTCCCTCTTCGATCCCTTCTCCTTAGCCAGTCTGCCCTACTGCAGCCTGTTATCCAGGATCACCGCGTGGAGGTGTAGAAGGGTTTTGGCAGCTCTAGTTCGCTGACCCTGACGCTAGCAGTCAGCTATGGGTCGCTGACCACTGCAGCTCATGCGTTGCTCAGCATCTTGATCCCAATAAGACCATTTTAGGTTCTTTGCAGCCCTTCGTGTTATCAAATAATCTTTGAAAATAAGGAACCGATTCTGGTTTATGTAGTCCTTCATTTTACACAATGATTTCTTGAAAATAGCAACTATTTGGGGATTTATGCATCCTTTCGTGTTGCATAAGGATTTGGGAAAGATTACTAACGTCTGGTCGGGAACATATACTGATCAGGCATGATAGGTTCAAGCAAAATGTAGTGGTCTTGACCTTCACCTTGGCTTCCTTGTTGCCCTTCCTGGAGAACGTCATTTAATAAATGCTTGTTATTTGTCTGTTCGGCTAGTGCACATGTGCGCAGTGGTGGAGCAGACAGTAGAAGTTTGTCTTAGTCTTAGTCAACCTGTACTTCTACATGGACGGATGTTTCTGCGCAGGTCCCAGCTCTGGTGTGAGCTGGATGTAGCCGGGCGGAGAATTTTCTGCTTAGTGGGCTAGACTCGAGCAGCGTAAAACTCCGTTATAGTGGGACAAGTGCCACTTATTGAGGTTAACCAAAATGCGAGCTCATCTTGGTAGACTCAAACACTAGAACACAGTAGACCAGATGGCTGTTAGGCGCCTATGCTGCGTTTAACAAACTACCTAGCCATGGCCCGTGTTATGCCAATTTACACAATTAGTCGCCTCTTACAACATGCTCTATGTAGGGCAGGGGTACCGGTTCCAGCCCCTGTCATACACACAGACCGCGGGGAACCACTCGGGTTGTCAAAGCTCGTACACGATTTTACTCATTCTTTGTACCCTGTACCGAGGCGAAAAATAGTCATCTGTATATGTCAGCCAATATAGTTAGTATCTCATTCAGACAGTTGACTAGCCTTGCTACAAACACACAACAGCGAGTTGCTGGTAGTCGTCTTGCTGCCCGTTGACCAGCCAGTGGTTATTCCGCACAGTCAGCCGATTCCAGTCTTCACGTGCTTAGGTAGACAAGCTCTATCTCACCGTGGGTTTATTAGAACCATCAGGTCACCCTCACTTGGTTTAGCCGGTCATGTCGAGACCGATGCCCGGGGTATGGCCTCTGCCTCAAGCTGGCAGCTACGTGGAGACAAGTGAGAGTTGAGTGTCAGGTGAGGACCGCCAAATGGGAAACAGAACATACTGGCTACACAAACCGTGATGCCTACTACCAGCTGAACAGAAGAGAGCAGGTCGTGGTCTTCAGAGTCCGCACAGGCCACAACAGACTGAGGTACCATCTATTCAATAAACTGAAGATAGGTGGTACTGACGAATGCACCTGTGGTACAGGGAAAATGACCGCTGAACATCTGCTTCAAAACTGCCCGACATACGAGGACCAGAGAAAGCACATGTGGCCATCTCCAGTGCCAACACTAGACAAGCTCTATGGCAGTGTCGACAGCCTCAGGATGACAGCTGCTTTCTTCGAACAAATTCAAGTTGACGTCTGACAGCGTACGAAGAAGAGGTGAGGACCAATAATGGACAAACTATCTAAGATAGGGAACGATATGTCTGCCACTCGAGGTACTACCCCTCTCTGACACCCTATTACTGTCGTAACGTAGACATCAAAATAAAACTGGCCTACAGAGACGAACCTCCAAACAAATCTCTATGGGAACCTTGAAGGACTCCAGAAACCTTCACCCAGAGAACTGGACTTCACATGTAGACACAATAACTAACGTAGCGAACTAGGGCTAAAATCACATTCAGACAGCAAACATTCACAAACACATGTCTCCGTCACATACTTTGTACTAGTTGGACAGAACTAATAACTAACAGATTGGTGGCGAAATCATCAACACAACAACTAATCTAGCCAGAGATTTGGAACATTGAGGTCACAGGTCACACCCTCGGAACGAGGCTGGGTTATAAAACCAGACACGCGTTGGATTGAAGTCCACTGTTCAAGAAACGATGCGAGTTGTGAGACGGCGAAGAGGTGGGACAACAGGACCAAGACAGGTGAAGGAAGTCTCGGAGGCGCAGAACTAAAGAAGACGGTACAAAACAGAATCAGATGAAAAGAATCCGTTGTAGAACTGATACAAGAGAACCAGCTGTAATAAAGTTGAATAAGTCAAATAATTTCTTATTCTCACAATCGTATGAGGCGGGGTGTTCGGAGGCGCGGGGTGGGGGCGGTGATGGTGACAGATTATTTCAGCTCAGGTTAATCCCTTGCTCTCAATGCGTTATTCCCTCCTCGAGGCACGCGTGTATGTACCTAGCTGTCCACACCAGTAGAAAATGGTGAGAAAGAAAACGCATTAAGAATAATATCTATTGCACACCTTACTGCCAGGCTGTGCGAAATTTCCGCGGTCTACGAGAGGCAGACGATGGTGATTTCTCTACGTGACTGCTCTTTCAAAATGGCGGTTCATTTGTGCACTGGGCTATTCTACAATGCTCTTTCATTTTTGGATATTTTTATTACCCGCCGGGAATTCAATACCGGCCGGCTTTCTGTTGTAGACACCGCTTTTATTTCTATTCAGCGAGGTTCTGCCACTAGCTACAAGCTCCAGCGGCTGTCAAACAATGTCCATTGGTGGAGGGACCAGTGGGTTGTACCACGTCACAGCTTTATATCACGGCCATAAAAAGATGTGTGAACGTAAGTTTTAAAGGAGACCGAGGAAAAACCTTTTCAGGCGTTATTTTATTGGCGATCTGCGTGGTTTTCTGAAGGCACGTTTTATTTTTATGACTCCTTATTGAAGAAACACCGGGACGCCTTGTGTTCTGGTTTTCCTGCCTGGTTCTGGAGTTACGTATGTTTATGTACATTTCACACGTTTAGTGTTGCGAACGGTTGGAGAGAAAGGACCAGACTAGGGCAGCTCTTTATGTGGGGGGAGGGGGAGGAGGGGCATTTAGAGGTACACGAAGGGACAGGACCAGACTGTGACAGCACTTTATGTTAGTGAAGGGGACATTTAGAAGTACTAAAAGGGAAAGGGCCATAAGACAGCTCTTTATGTTGGCGTGATAGTTGGGGGAGGGCATGGGCATTTAGAAGTACAAGAAGAGAAAGAACCAGACTAGGACAGCTCTTTATGTTAGTGAAGGGGGCATTTAGAGATACTAAAAGGGAAAGGACCATAGCAGCTCTTTATGTTGGGGTGGGGGGCATTTAGATGAACTAAAAGGGAAACGGCCAGACTAGGACAGCTCTTCATGTTGAGGGTGGGGGCAGTTAGAGGAACTAAAAGGGAAAGGGCAAGATTATGACAGCTCTTTGTGTATGTGGGGAAGGGGTGTAGGGAACATTTAGAGGAACTAAAAGGGAAAGGGCTAGACTACGAGAGCTCTTTGTGTAGGTAGGGGGGGGTGGAGGGAACATTTAGAGGAACTAAAAGGGAAAGGGCTAGACTACGAGAGCTCTTTGTGTAGGTAGGGGGGTGGAGGGAACATTTAGAGGAACTAAAAGGGAAAGGGCTAGACTACGAGAGCTCTTTGTGTAGGTGGGGGGTGGAGGGAACATTTAGAGGAACTAAAAGGGAAAGGGCTAGACTACGAAAGCTCTTTGTGTTGGTGGGTGGGAGGGAACATTTAGAGGAACTAAAAGGGAAAGGGCTAGACTACAAGAGCTCTTTGTGTGGGTTGAGGGGGCGGGGGGGGGGGACATTTAGAGGAACTAGAAGGGAATAGACTCACTTCAAGAGGGGAGACTAGCCTCAAATAGATCACCCGTGAGGCCGTGGCTCAGTATGTTATGTTAGGCTCCAGAACAGAAGTCGGATCAAATATTCTAAGTTCACACAGATACCTTTGTCCATAACAGAACACATAACACAGGTACGCTTACATGGGTTCTTCTGACACAGCGTGTACATGTGTGTACATCGGCTCATGTACACATGATTAACCGCGGCACCGTGCGTAGATGTGAGTAAGTGTGTTGGTGCAACATGTAAAAAACATTAACAGAGACACCAGTTGGTGTATATGTTCACGTGGGGGTCATGTGACATGTAGGTGACATAAACTGTGACATGGCTTGAGAGTTCATGGGACATGTAAATGACATAAACTGTGACACGGCTTGAGAGTGCATGTAACATGTAAATGACATAAACTGTGACATGGCTTGAGAGTTCATGTGACATGTAAATGACAAACTGTGATACGGATTGCAGGTTCATGTGACATGTAGGTGACATAAACTGTGACATGGCTTGAGAGTTCATGTGACATGTAAATGACAAACTGTGATACGGATTGCAGGTTCATGTGACATGTAGGTGACATAAATTGTCACACGGCTTGCGAGTTCATATGACATGTAGATGACATAAATTGTGAAACCGCTTGCAGGTTCATGCGACACATACATGACATAAACTGTGATACGGTTTGCATATTCACGTGACAAATAGATAACATACACTGTGACACTGCTTGCGGATATATCTTCGCAGGTTCATGTGATAAACAGAGAGCATATAGTGTGACAAGAATTATACATACGTTGACTTGGTTTCATGTGACATATAGACGGACATCATAGACTAAAACGGCTCTTGTAGTTATATTTACATAGTATTACATGACATATGTACAATATTAAATGTGACACGACTTTTGTATATGTTTAGGTTGTTTAAGGTAAAACACACACAGACACACACAGACACAGACACAGACACACACACACACACACAGACACAGACACACACACACACACACGCACGCACGCACGCACGCACACACACACACACAGAGAGATATATATAAATGAAAGCCTTAAATATATTTTTTGGGTCAATTTATTCTGAAAAAGTGAAACATAACTATATCATTTTTCGTCGTAGTCACCGGTGCACTGCGTTTGATACTAGTTCCCCCCCCCCTCCCCCCCATCTCATGGAAAGTGAATGGATTCCTGCAGAAAAATTTCTTTTGCTTTGTGTGTAGCCGTGGGGCTATTCATAGCAAGCAATTCACTATGATCTGTAGTAACAGCGTGCCTCGGTTCGAATCGCGTCCGGAGACTAAACAAATTAGGGTCTTGATTTTGATCGGCTTTAAATGGGTACCTGACGCAAGAGTTAGGGAAAGTAAAAACAGCACCGGCTTAGTACAATGGAGTCTTTAAAAACTCCATTCCCAACCAGTGGCTAATTCCGCTGAATTTCCACTATACCTTTTTACTAACGCGTGTAACCACTCATGCACCATCTGCTGGACCGAAAAGTCTTTCCTCTCAATGTCTCTTTCAGTCGTCCAAAGACGTTGCAATCACTTGGGGCTAGGTGTGGTGCGTACGGCGGATGTGGTAGACACTGAAAAATGAGGCCATCGATTGTGGTAGTCGTTCCACGGGCAGTATGGGTGTCGAGCATTGTGATGTTGTACAGGCAGTACGGGTGTCGAGCATTGTGATGTTGTAAAGGCAGTACGGGGGTCGAGCATTGTGATGTTCTACAGGCAGTATGGGGGGTCGAGCATTGTCATGTTGTACAGGCAGTATAGGTGTCGAGCATTGTCATGTTGCAAAAGGACACCTTCACTCAGAAGTCTACGTCGTTTGTATTTGACTTGTAACTAACGCCTTGTGTATCCCAAAAGAGAGTGAGTATTACTTTCCTTGGGGATTTCTGAGTTCAAAACGTCTTCGGTTTCGGTGAGAATGAATGGCACCATTGCTTGTTCGCTCTCTTCGTTTCATGCTCGTAGTAGTGAACCAAAGTTTCATCTCCAGTAACAATTCTTGCAAGGAAACTATCAACCCAAGTTTCATCTCCAGTAACAATTCTTGCAAGGAAACTATCAACCCAAGTTTCATCTCCAGTAACAATTCATGTAAGGAAACCATCACCTTTTGACTCAAAGCGCTGGAATAGTTCCTGGCAGGCATAAACGCATCGTTCTTTTAATTCTGGCGTAAACTGCAATGACATTTTGTGGTACTGTAGCACATCATGGATAATGGGATGTGGTGAACCTCGACTGGTGTTCAGATGTGCGGCAATTTCATTCATAGTTAATCATCGATTTTCCTTTACGATGCGATCAACGGCTGCAATCGACTATGGGGTCATTACTCAGTTCTCCTGATCCGATCGTGAGCAGTCTGTTACAGAACTCGTGTAGTTTTGGAACTTCCTACTTCACTCCTACACTTGATGGAGTGAAAGGCATGCATCACCGTACTGGACCTTCATTGTCGGATGCATTCATATAGGTTCCCCCCTTCGCTGATAACAAAACAGATCACAAAACACTGCTCCTGTTCGGTGCATGTCACTAGTGGGACGGCCATCTTTTAACTGCAATTATCGCGTCATGCCGTTCGTCTGCACCGTGATGGCACATGCAGGCATGTGTGTCTGATGTCAGGTAGACAAATATTGACTAAACTTATTTCGCTATATGCGTTGGTGTACCATGTTGGGCCCAGGGCCTCCTTCAGGCCATCTCCCTACCTCAACCTAGACCGCCAACGAGGACGTTTGAAGTTGTAGGGGTTCCATGACGTCACTCAACGCGTCCGTCTGTTATCCGGCATGCGCAGAATATGGCCGGCCCATCTGCATTTTCAAAACAGTCTGGCATCTAGGATTTCAGTGAAGGAAGTTCGTCTTCTGATTTCTACATTACGAATTTGGTATCGAAAGCAGATCGTCAATGGTCTTTGCTCCATCACTTTTGGGCATCCCGACTTCTTACCTGCATCAACTTTTCAAAGATTCTATTTACACCTGGCAGTAATATACAATGGCTGAAGTAACCACGCTGTTGAAGGTAAGAGTTATGCCGCTGTCGCTTCGTATCTGTTGAATAATTGCATCTATTTCCATCATAAACTTGGAGGACTGCCTCACACTCTCCGTATTGCTAAACAGATTATCGCATATTTGGGCTGGGGAGGGCCATATTGTCACTCTGCTCCTCTCGTGGAGTGGACGTACCTGGATAAAATGCTCGAAACTGTTTGTTATCCCCACTTAAGAACTTCTATATGGCTTGGCTTCGTTCGTTCTCAATCTTCCGCTACCAAACCCTGAAAGGGCTTAAGTAGCAGAATGTAGTCCAGAGAACGGAATGCGTTGTGTCGTATTTTACAGCTTGACTGTGATATTTGCACCTTTCGGTTCAAACACATCCGACTTCAGCAAGCATTTTTTAAATACCGGGTTAGCATTCCCTCTTCGATCCCTTCTCCTTAGCCAGTCTTTCTGATGCAGCCTGTTATCCAGGATCACCGCGTGAAGGTGTAGAAGGGTCTTGGCAGCAATGGGTCGCTGACCGCTGCAGCTCAAGCGCTGCTCAGCATCTTGATCCCAGAACTTGTATATGTGACAGGTTCTGCACTCGTATTTATTGAAATATCAACGAATTACCGCGAATCACCGGATTGAGAAAAAAAATTTACATTAAATTGGCCAGTCTCAAAGACGAAAAGGTTTTAGATATCCGCGTTTAGAGATTTCCGTTCAAACTTTTCATAGTTTTACTGTTTACGTTATTAGACTCTCTCTCTCTCTCTCTGTCGCCCTCAAACTGTGTCATTCTGAATGACTATTTAGCCGTTTATGACGCCCGTCGATTCGCCTTAACTGACCTGAACGACTCTCTCAAATTGAGTCACTCAGAATGACTCTTTACTCCACCGTTTACAATGAATTGACGTCTGTCTCTACTGACGCTAACGACACACCTCTTCAGATTGACTCATACCTAACGCCCCAAACATACAAACATCGAGTGATTGATGGACAATTTGCAGCCGAACACAAGTGCTTTTGTTCTGGAAACTTGAGCATTGTGTACCCATTCAAGACCTATTTGTCTCTTGCCACGTACGCAGTCCCAGATTTCGGCGAATTAGAATGCAGAAACATATCTTAGACCAAACGCACTGGCTTTGTCTTCCTCGTGATTGCGACCCACCCATTAGGTTAATAATGTACAGGAGAGGCAGGCGGCTCGTTCTACCTCAGATGTGTCACCTGAGCAGGTGAGAAAGGTTAATTGTATTACCTGTGGGGTCGTGAAATCTAGAATCTTGAGATTCCAATCTGAAGCAGTGTTTCTCAACTTTTTATATGCGTGGACTGGTAATTTCAGGATCCATTCTCCCACAAATATGTAGGTTTGAGACTACAATTAACGAGACGTAAGTCATCAAGTACTTATAACTGCTCCGATAAAACGAAGTATTTACACTTCAATTCCACGAATCAGGTATATCAGCCTCATCTTATTCGTCGTTCGCTCTTACATAATCCCATTTATTTTCATCACAAACGTGATGGTTCGTTGAAAGCTTCTCTGGTCGTTAGCTCTTAAGTAACCCCATCCATTTTCCTTAAATGCTTGGCGACCCGTTGCAAGCTTCTCTCGCTGGTTGTTCTAACATAATCCTATCAAGTTCCCTCAAAAACGTGGCGCCCCGTTGAAATTTATCTCGTCGTTTGCTCTCAAATAATCGTTTTAAGTTCCCTCAATAACGTGACGGCCCGTTGCAAACTTCTCTAGTTGTTTGCTCTTAAATAATCGTATCAAGTTTCCTCATAAACTTGACGGCACGTTGCAAGTTTCTCTCGTTGGTTGCTCTTACATAATCGTATTAAGTTCCCTCATAAACTTCACGTCACGTTGCAATGTTCTCTCGGTGTTTGCTCTCGAATAACCGCATACATTTCCACTTGGTGATCTGTCTTATGCTCTCCGTGTGGCCGTACAGCGTATCGTTTATTTGGATTAGGGTGGGCCATACTGTCACTCCGCTCATCTCGTGGAGTTGACATACCTGGATAAAATGCTCGAAACTATTTGTGTGTTCTCCCCATATGACCACCTGTATGTGTGAACGGTGTTTATATGTATTGAAACAACAAGGAATGATGGTGTATGACAGGAATTTTTTTTTAAATTAACATTATATTGGTCAGTATCAAAGACGAAGGTTTTGGACATTCACAATTCTAGATTTCCGTTTAAAATTCGTATACTTGTAATGGTCATGTTACGTTCCTTGGCCACAGAAACTAATTGCAATTTACAATACCATCCCATAATTAAATTTCCGTATGCCACTGCTTAGTCAGTGACTTTTGTTTTATTGTCAAAAGCTCTTGTATGTTACAAACCAGGATTTTGTAGACCGAACACCCCCTAGGACCGCCATTTTGAACCGACTGACGCGCGATTGTATTTTGAGTATCCGTCCTAAAGCTTTTTTTTCAAAATCAAAATGGCTGCCTGACGATCGTCTGACCTTACAACTGCACGAATGACAAAGCGTTCAGTGCCATGTTTTGCAGCCTTCCGCCCTCGAGGTGTTTGCAAGAACGGGTTTAAAGTACACTGAACAGCTTTATATATTTGTTTTTAACAGCAATTATATTTTAATTTTAACCATTAACAACCGAATAATAGTGCTAGGCCCAGGTGGCAAATAAACGTACGCGTAGAAAGAAGCCAACATTAAACGATTGTATAACTGTATGAATAGACTTGGATATTCAATAGCACTTTCACGGCAGCTGGCTTCCATTACAGATTTCTCTTAAGGATGAACGCCCTCTACTCTGCTTCTCCATCGATCTATCTCTTTGTCTCTATCTCTATTTGTATGTGTGTGTCAATATATATAAGTATGTGTATCACTCTCTGTGTATCTCTCTCTCTTTCTCTCTCTCTCTCTGGGTATCTGTATAATATCATAATATCAGTCTGTACCCCTGTAATTTTTATGTGTGTTCTATGTCTGCTTCACTCTGTGTATCTCTTTCTGTGTACCGTCCTCTGTATCTCTCTCTCTGAATCTCCCTCTTCGTATCTCTCCCTGTATATTTCGCATTCTGTATCATTATGTGTATCTCACTCTATGTATCTCTCTATCCGTGTATATCACTCTGTAACTGACTCTGTTTTAACCTATCTGTATATTACTCTGCGTACCTCTGTCTATCTAAGTATCTCACTCTCTTTATCTTTCTGTATACCTCACTCTACGTATATTTCCGTATCTCTCACTCTCCGTATATTTATGCATGTTTCACTCTCCGTATCTATCTTAGTATCCCACTCTCTGAATCTATCTAAGGATCACACTCTCTGTATCTAAGTATCCCACTCTCTGTATCTATCTAAGTATCACACTCTCTGTATCTAAGTACCCCACTATCTGTATCTATCTAAGTATCACACTCTATGTATCTATCTAATTATCCCACTCTCTGTATCTATCTAAGTATCCCACTCTCTCTATCTATCTAAGTATCCAACTCTTTGTATCTATCTAATTATCCCACTCTCTGTATCTATCTAAGTATCCCACTCACTCTATCTATCTAAGTATCCCACTCTCTCTATCTATCTAAGTATCCAACTCTCTGTATCTATCTAAGTATCCCACTCTTGTATCTATCTAAGTATCCCACTCCCTGTATCTATCCAAGTATCCCACTCCATGTATCTATCCAAGTATCCCACACTCTGTATCTATCTAAGTTTCCCACTCTCTGTATCTATCTAAGTATCACACTCTCTGTATCTAAGTATCCCACTCTCTGTATCTATCTAAGTATCTCACTCTCCGTATCTCTATGTATCACTCTCTGTATCTATCTGTGGATCACTCTCCGTTTCTCTCTGTGTATCATTCTCAGTTTCTCTATGTGTATCACTCTCCGTTTCTCTCTGTGTATCTCTCAGTTTCTCTCTGTGTATCATTCTCAGTTTCTCTCTGTGTATCACTCTAAGTTTCTCTCTGTGTATCACTCTCCGTTTCACTCTGTGTATCACTCTTAGTTTCTCTCTGTGTATCATTCTCAGTATCTCTCTGTGTATCAGTCTCAGTTTTTCTATGTGTATCATTCTCCGTTTCTCTGTGTATCACTCTCAGTTTCTCTCTCTATCACTCTCAGTTTCTCTCTGTGTATCATTCTCAGTTTCTCTCTGAGTATCATTCTCAGTTTCTCTCTGTGTATCATTCTCAGTTTCTCTCTGGGTATCATTCTCAGTTTATCGCTGTGTATCAGTCTCAGTTTTTCTCTGTGTATCATTCTCAGTTTCTCTATGTGGATCACTCTCAGTTTCTCTCTGTGTATCATTCTCAGTTTCTTTATTTGTATCATTCTCTGTTTCTCTATGTGTATCACTCTCCATTTCTCTCTGTTTATCACTCTCCGTTTCTCTCTGTATCACTATCCGTTTCTCTCTGTGTATCATTCTCAGTTTCTCTCTGTATATCACTTTCAGTTTCTCTCTGTGTATCATTCTCAGTTTCTCTCTGTGTATAACTCTCCGTTTCTCTCTGTGTATCATTCTCAATTTCTCTCTGTGTATCACTCCGTGTCTCTCTGTGTATCACTCTCTTTATCTATCTAAGTATCTCACTCTGTATTACCTACTCTGCACATGCGTGTGTATGTCTCTCTCTCTCTCACCATCCCTCTCACTCTCTGTGTATCATTCTCCGTTCTGTCACTCTGACTCCTTCTCTCGAACCAAATCAATCTTGACAGTAAATGTTGGACCAATGCCCTGCTAATTCCCTCCGTGTCTACCCTTCAGTTTACCAAAGTTTTATTGCATCGTGCGCGACGATAAGGCATGCAATCCTGTGATTAGGCCACGCCAAAACGACCCCCTTTATTTGGTGCACATTGCCTTTTATTTCCATCTTTTCCTTTGTGTGGATATCTTTTTTTCTTATTGAACACCTTTCTAAAGTGGGACAACAATAAACACGAACCCTGACAGACTTGGGACTGACGTGTAAAAGAGCTGAATTGTTCTTTACTAACAGCTTTAAACAAACACACAAATAAGATACGTTTATGGCCAAGGTTTTGGCGCTTACAATTCCAGGCACCCATTTTAAATGCGCGAAATAAAAATGCAAATACACCACACGAAGTTTGAAATGGATTCATTGGACACGTTTTAGGTAATTGCTGCTTCTCTGGAATAAATTTTGTCGCCTTTTGTAGCCATTCACATTATACGCTCTCTCTTCACATGCTGGTAACACTGTAAACATTCGTTCATTCTTAGTCGGGTAGTGTCGTGCAAATGCGCACATAAATTAATTCCACTGCGCTTGCGCCACGCGCACAAATCTCTGTAACACTACAATGTGTATGTCGTTAATGATTACATACAATAACTATTATCAGTAATTATCGATAACAATAATTTTCTCGAATTTGTTTGTCCTTTGTTATAACAAATGGTTCGAATTATTTGCACACACATTTGGTTATTTCCTGGATTTGTTTGGTGACTCCAAATCTCGCTCACATCGTTCCTATCAGTGGACGATAATTAGTTTACGTGGTGGACCAAGCGAGATAAATCATTAATAATGGCGGGCCAGTGCATTTGGGGTTCCACCTCAGTGTATTATCCAGTCAGTTGGTGCCTTGTCGAGAGTTGGAAGTGTAATGGTGCTGCACGGTTAACCATTCCAAACAGAACAGTAGGAATCCTCATTCACATCCAGTATACGACAAAATGGTGTGAAACGAATAAATGGGAATAGTGTACCGGAACCGTTAGCTTCATACATAGAATGGGATCAAGATGCTGAGCAGCGCATGAGCTGCAGTGGTCAGCGACCCATAGTTGACTGCTAGCGTCAGGGCCAGCGAACAAGAGCTGCCAAGACCCTTCTACACTTCCACGCGGTGATCCTGGATAACAGGCTGCAACAGGGCAGACTGGCTAAGGAGAAGGAATAAAAGAGGGAATGCTAACCCGGTACTAACAAAAATGCTTGCTGAAGTCGGATGTGTTGGACCGAAAGGTGCAACTATTGGAGTCAAGCTGTAAACTACAACACAACGCATTCCGTTTTCTGGATTACATTCTGCTACTTAGGCCCGTGTCAGGGTTTGGTAGCGGGAGATTGAAAACGAACGAAAGCCAAGCCAAGCCATACACAAAATAAAAACAAGTCACACTCTTTCGGCTAAGACGGATCACTTCTTCTTTTCCTTCTTCCACCTCTTCTTATTCTTCCTCTTGTTCTTCATCTTCTTCTTCTTCTTCTTCTTCTTCTTCATTTTCTTTGGCATTCGTTCTGTATAGAACGTTGAGCCGTAGTCTTCAGAAAGACTACGATATGTGCGCTTTTCTGCCGGACACATCAAATTTCAAATGGCTTTTTGTGGGGTTGGAGTTTCCCTTCCCACTGCGATCCATATTCTTTTAGCCGAACTACACTAGAGCAGTCTCATTCCAGAACCGCAGCTTTGAGGCGGAATATGATTTTGATGAGCTCTGTTTCGCTAACCCTGATGCAATCCTCCAGCTTTGAGACGCTGGCTGCTGTCAGCTCATTCACTGTTCTATATATGCGGTGCTAACACGATATCTAAGCCAACTTTGTGCTGACAATGTCAAACTTAGTCCTTATCACACAATTACAATACGCTAAATGAAATGTCTAAGAAAAGTCATCGTACCGCCATGAACAAAGATGGCCATCAAAATGCAGTGAGAAAAGAACCTCTTGGGCTGACAAGCAGAAATTAAGATGGTTTGGTCATCTCATGAGAACACAGCCTTGTCAACAACTACTGCTAGCTTACAGCGCATGAAGATCTGGCTACAAGACACGAAGAAAACCACTTGGCATATGGATAAATGACATAAGAGAAATTATATAATAACACGGGCTTACAACAAATCGTTGTAACACACTTAACTCAAGGAAGACGACTGGAGCGTCTTGTGATGAATAGCGTCATAAGTTGGTGGAAAGTGATTAATGAACCTAAGACATCCCAACAAATCTCAAGATATCCCAATGACTTTGGAATATTTTCTGATCATAGTTTTAACATACAGATGGAGGAAGACTAAAGTCTGGCCAGGCCCAACATACTGATCGGAGATGTTAGGATCAGGAAGAATATACTGGCCAAGACCCCTACCTCAACTTCGTCGAAGTCCTTCCTGGAAACTGGCTGTTTTATTGGCAGCCTGGCTAACGAGAACAAGAGACGACGTGATCCACGCAGTAGTGAGCGGAACGCAGATGAAGCCAAGCATAGCACAACCGCCTGGAGGACCCTGGTCCACCTTTATCCGGATGTCAGGAAAGCTGCTGTAATCTGCCACTTAACGTAAATTTCAGGGGGCACAAAAAGAGCAATCCTACTCATTGTGGGCAATCACAACAACAACAACGATTATTTAAATATTAATTGCATTATGCCACGACTGTCTTCCGCCTGAACACAATTTTCTTGTGGGAGAGGGGGGAGGGGCGGCGGTTGTGTCGGTCATGTAATTGACAGTGTAGTTTTTCCCATTACAAGTGAACAGAAGTGGCTGCAGCTACTTAATATGCAATATAGTGTATCCTAATGTAACATATTCTACTTAATCTATTTAACTTTACCTTGGGAATCACAACCAGACTACTCAACAATCCGTCGTGGACCTCACTTTTCCCTCCCGTTCATGATAGAGAACATTGCATTCAGTATGAGTTATTGTGGTTATTTTCGTGGGCCACGAGTTGCATTCATCTCTCTGAGAGTAAATATTGCAACCATTATCTGTTATTGTCATTATTATTTTACTATAGGAGTAAAGTAAATGTTATATGCAGTATGTCATTATTGTTGCTGTGGGCCACGAGTTTCCTTCCTCTCCCTGAAAGTAAATGTTTCATCCAGTATATGTTACTGATGTTGTGGGCCACGAGTTTCCTTCCTCTCCCTGAAAGTAAATGTTGCATCCATTATATGTTACTGATGTTGTGGGCCACGAGTTTCCTTCCCCTCCATGAAAGTAAATGTTGCATCCAGTATATGTTACTGATGTTGTGGGCCACGAGTTTCCTTGCCCTCCCTGAAAGTAAATGTTGCATCCAGTATATGTTACTGATGTTGTGGGCCACGAGTTTCCTTGCCCTCCCTGAAAGTAAATGTTGCATCCAGTATATGTTACTGATGTTGTGGGCCACGAGTTTCCTTCCTCTCCCTGAAAGTAAATGTTGCATCCAGTATATGTTACTGATGTTGTGGGCCACGAGTTTCCTTCCTCTCCCTGAAAGTAAATGTTGCATCCAGTATATGTTACTGATGTTGTGGGCCACGAGTTTCCTTCCTCTCCCTGAAATAAAATGTTGCATCCAGTATATGTTACTGATGTTGTGGGCCACGAGTTTCCTTCCTCTCCCTGAAAGTAAATGTTGCATCCAGTATATGTTACTGATGTTGTGGGCCACGAGTTTCCTTCCTCTCCCTGAAAGTAAATGTTGCATCCAGTATATGTTTCTGATGCGGGCCACAAGTTTCCTTACCCTCCCTGAAAGTAAATGTTGCATCCAGTATATGTTACTGATGTTGTGGGCCACGAGTTTCCTTCCCCTTCCTGAAAGTAAATGTTGCATCCAGTATATGTTACTGATGTTGTGGGCCACACGTTTCCTTCCCATTCCTGAAAGTAAATGTTACATCCAGTATATGTTACAGATGTTGTGGGCCAGGAGTTTCCTTCCTCTACCTGAAAGTAAATGTTGCATCCAGTATATGTTACTGTTGTTGTGGGCCACGAGTTTCCTTTCTCTCCCTGAAAGTAAATGTTGCATCCAGTGTATGTTACTGATGTTGTGGGCCACGAGTTTCCTTCCTCTCCCTGAAAGTAAATGTTGCATCCAGTATATGTTACTGATGTTGTGGGCCACGAGTTTCCTTCCTCTCCCTGAAAGTAAATGTTGCATCCAGTATATGTTACTGATGTGGGCCACAAGTTTCCTTACCCTCCCTGAAAGTAAATGTTGCATCCAGTATATGTTACTGTTGTTGTGGGCCACGAGTTTCCTTCCCCTTCCTGAAAGTAAATGTTGCATCCAGTATATGTTACTGATGTTGTGGGCCACACGTTTCCTTCCCATTCCTGAAAGTAAATGTTACATCCAGTATATGTTACTGATGTTGTAGGCCAGGAGTTTCCTTCCTCTCCCTGAAAGTGAATGTTGCATCCAGTATATGTTACTGTTGTTGTGGGCCACGAGTTTCCTTTCTCTCCCTGAAAGTAAATGTTGCATCCAGTGTATGTTACTGATGTTGTGGGCCACGAGTTTCCTTCCTCTCCCTGAAAGTAAATGTTGCATCCAGTATATGTTACTGATGTTGTGGGCCACGAGTTTCCTTCCTCTCCCTGAAAGTAAATGTTGCATCCAGTATATGTTACTGATGTGGGCCACAAGTTTCCTTACCCTCCCTGAAAGTAAATGTTGCATCCAGTATATGTTACTGATGTTGTGGGCCACACGTTTCCTTCCCATTCCTGAAAGTAAATGTTACATCCAGTATATGTTACAGATGTTGTGGGCCAGGAGTTTCCTTCCTCTCCCTGAAAGTAAATGTTGCATCCAGTATATGTTACTGTTGTTGTGGGCCACGAGTTTCCTTTCTCTCCCTGAAAGTAAATGTTGCATCCAGTGTATGTTACTGATGTTGTGGGCCACGAGTTTCCTTCCTCTCCCTGAAAGTAAATGTTGCATCCAGTATATGTTACTGATGTTGTGGGCCACGAGTTTTCTTCCTCTCCCTGAAAGTAAATGTTGCATCCAGTATATGTTACTGATGTGGGCCACAAGTTTCCTTACCCTCCCTGAAAGTAAATGTTGCATCCAGTATATGTTACTGTTGTTGTGGGCCACGAGTTTCCTTCCCCTTCCTGAAAGTAAATGTTGCATCCAGTATATGTTACTGATGTTGTGGGCCACACGTTTCCTTCCCATTCCTGAAAGTAAATGTTACATCCAGTATATGTTACTGATGTTGTGGGCCAGGAGTTTCCTTCCTCTCCCTGAAAGTGAATGTTGCATCCAGTATATGTTACTGTTGTTGTGGGCCACGAGTTTCCTTCCCCTTCCTGAAAGTAAATGTTGCATCCAGTATATGTTACTGATGTTGTGGGCCACGAGTTTCCTTCCCATTCCTGAAAGTAAATGTTACATCCAGTATATGTTACTGATGTTGTGGGCCACACGTTTCCTTCCCATTCCTGAAAGTAAATGTTACATCCAGTATATGTTTTTGGTGTTGTTTTCGCGGGCCACTCCTACTGATGTCTTCACACTTTACACATTTTCTCTGGTAACGGATTTGCACTGGTTCTTCTTACATCCGTAGGCGCGCTGAAAAAGGTGGTCCCAAGTCCTTCTCATCGTAGTGCTAAGCAAGGTTTCACAGCAGGCTTATCACTTATGCATCTCGTAGTCACCTCCTAGTCATCTTATTCTTGACTTGCCACTGGGGTCGGGCGGCACAAGACGAGAGAGTGAGGATTAAAAGTAGCGCAGTTAATACTTACTAAAAATAGCGCTAGCAAATTAAATTATCTCATCATCGTCTACAATGGACGGCGGCTTTTGCATTTGCCTATCACTAAGGGAATCAGTGTCGCTCCCCACCACGTTAGCCAGGCTGCTGTAACACATCATATTTGCAGATGCGCGTCGTTGCAGCTGTTTATGGGGCCAGTCCACACGCCATATTTTTTTTAAATCTTCTGCTTTCGTTATAAAAACAACATAGAAACGATGTAGTTTACAGCGAGGCTGCGATATCTACGCCTTACGGTTCGATACATTCAGTTTCAGCTGGCTTTTTGTTAGTGCTGGGGTTACCTTACCACTGAGATCACCATCCTCTTTGCCAGACTGCACGGGGAGGAAACTGGTCAAGCAAAAAATACTGGTCCATCATGTCAGTCAGGGTCAGACAAAATATACTGACCAAGACTGGCACCTCAACTTCCACAGCGTCCTCTCTGGAACTGACAAAGAGCCGCACCTCGACTTCCACAGCGTCCTCTCTGGAACTGACCAAGAGCCGCACCTCGACTTCCACAGCGTCCTCTCTAGAACTGACCAAGACCCGCAACTCGACTTCCACAGCGTCCTCTCTGGAACTGACAAAGACCCTGTTGTTTTGTGGCGGGTTACAGTGGTTCTTGTAGCATACCTGAAATAATGAATCGTGGTAAATGTAGTGCAATTCGAGATTCCTAGGTTATTTGACCACTATGCAGATTACAAGGTTGGTTCTCATCTTCTTGGTTCTCATCTTGTTGGTTCTCATTTTGTTGGTTCTCATCTTGTTGGTTCTAATCTTGTTGGTTATCATCTTGTTGGTTCTCATCTTGTTGGTTGTCATCTTGTTGGTTCTCATCTTGTTGGTTATCATCTTGTTGGTTATCATCTTGTTGGTTCTCATCTTGTTGGTTATCATCATGTTGGTTATCATCCTGTTTGTTTTCATCCTGTTGGTTCTCATCTTGTTGGATCTCATCTTGTTGGTTCTCATTTCAATGGTCAGACTTATGTAACAATGTCTGTTTCGAATAGTCCCGCTTAGGAAGTGAAGTGTGGTCTTGATCAGTATGTTTCATCTGAATACTACTTGCTCCCATAAAATGGTATTAAAAGGCACTTTATCCTTATTAATCGAACACAATGGGTCGAAGATGCAGCAGGGAATGAGCTGGCAACATATATGGACTCATAACATGACTGATTGCCTCAATATCAGCTGGGACTCATAAGATGACAGATTAACTCAAGTTTAGCTGGGATTCTAAGATAATTGATTGCCTCGGGGTTAGCTGGGACTCGATGACTGATTGCCTCAAAGTTAGCTGGGACTCATCGATAACTGCTTACCTCAAGGTTAGCTGGGACTCGATGACTGATTGCCTCAAAGTTAGCTGGGACTCATCGATAACTGCTTACCTCAAGGTTAGCTGGGACTCGATGACTGATTGCCTCAAAGTTAGCTGGGACTCATCGATAACTGTTTACCTCAAGGTTAGCTGGCACTCATCGATGAATGATTGCCTCAAAGTTAGCTGGGACTCGATGACTGATTGCCACAACGTTAGCTGGGACTCGTTGACTGATTGCCTCAAAGTTAGCTGGGACTCATCGACGACTGCTTACCTCAAGGTTAGCTGAGACTCGATGACTGATTGCCTCAAGGTTAGCTGGGACTCAGTGACTGATTGCCTGAAGGTTAGCTGGGACTCATCGATGATTGCTTACCTCAAGGTTAGCTGGGACTCGATGACTGATTGCCTCAAAGTTAGCTGGGACTCATCGATAACTGCTTACCTCAAGGTTAGCTGGGACTCGATGACTGATTGCCTCAAAGTTAGCTGGCACTCATCGATGACTGCTTACCTCAAAGTTAGCTGAGACTCGATGACTGATTGCCTCAAAGTTAGCTGGGACTCATCGATGACTGATTGCCTGAAGGTTAGCTGAGACTCGATGACTGATTGCCTCAAGGTTAGCTGGGACTCGATGACTGATTGCCTCAAGGTTAGCTGAGACTCGATGACTGATTGCCTCAAGGTTAGCTGAGACTCGATGACTGATTGCCTCAAGGTTAGCTGAGACTCGATGACTGATTGCCTCAAGGTTAGCTGGGACTCGATGACTGATTGCCTCAAGGTTAGCTGGGACTCGATGACTGATTGCCTCAAAGTTAGCTGGGACTCATCGATGACCGCTTACCTCAAGGTTAGCTTTGACTCCATAAGATGGCCGATTTCCATGAGGTTAGATGGGACTCATAAGATGACTGCTTGTCTCGAGGTTAGCTTATCAAGGCCCTATTACGCCTTCAAATAGCGGAACTGGAAACAGGCTGCAGTAGTGCAATTTGGCAAGAGAATATATATCGAAAAAGGAAGGCAAAACCAGTCCCAAAAATGCTATGTCAAAACCGACTGTGATATAGCAGCCACTCTGTAAACAACAAAACAACATCTTTTTAAAATCCAAAACACGTGTCCAATATATTAGGAGCTACAGCAAGACTCAAACACAGTCATATGAAATAAATACAAAGTTAGCAATAAGGTTTACAAAAGAACAGTAAAAGACCACTGCCGACGTTTTGACCCAAATAGGATTTCACCAACGACCGGAAACACCAGAACACAACCATTTTTTTTTAAAGCGAACAAGAATTCTTTAAATTATGTGAGCGGCCCAAGAAACGAAAACAAGAGGTGTTCGAATCCCACAAGTTTCAAGCAATCCCTAGTTTCAAAGTTAGTTAGATCAGCATCTAGCTCTATCATTGATGGGCGATATACTCGGAGGTCCTATGTACACAAAAGAACCATTGGCGATTGAAAATCGGTAAAAGCAGGTCGTTATCCGGTGTTTCGGCAAAAAATCTAAAATTTAAAAAATACTTCCTAAATATTGAAGGCCAATTGAAGTTGGCCCTTCCGTCATGCGCAGACACAACAGACCTGTTGTTTTTCAGCACACTCAATTGCAAGTATTTACAAAAATAACTCAACACCCCCCAAGCAGCAGACGAGAAGGGAGTAACAACATGAGATAACTGTTTACGTCTGTGTTGTCTTCTGGTTGTCCAGTCCAGTGTATTTAGATCAAAACATTAATTAACGTCTGAAACTGTTTTCAGATCAGCCGCGTTGTATTTCTATTAAATGGAAACTGCTACTGTTGGTGGCGCAGATGAAGTCTCAGGCAATGAAAATTATCCTAGGTTTAATCATGTTTGTTGTTTTGGTGTGTGGTGGGTGTAACGATGATGGTGATTGTCATTGTTGATTTTGTGTAGTGGATAGATCACTGACACGATAATCATAATGATATTACAGATGAACCCCAATTTCCCTAGAGGCTTAGAGATTATCTGCTGGTTGGTACACGTTTTCTGGAGCGAGCTTGAAAAAAGGATATTAGCCAAATGAAATCCCCAAATGAAATCCCCAAATTAATTCCCCTTCAGATCCTTCCAATCCGTTAAAAATAAATTGTATTCTGATCGACAAACTGAGAGCATGTAATCGTCTTTCTGGGCGTGATCCAACAATTTTAAGATTAGAAGGGAAAAATGAGGAACTGTTTTTTTTAAGCTACAAGGAAGACAAAGTGCATGTATTTGCTACTGATTTTCTCTACGGGATGTTGTGTATAATTAGAATTAACGAAGGTGAACTTAATAAATGGGGCCAACGTTTGGGTAAAACATAAAAATAGTTGACCATCACAAGCGAAGTTGGTGACGGCATCAGACTGCCGCGAAATGTGTTCTCTGATGGCTGCAAAGGCCAATCCTGGAACGGCACACACTACCATTTTCAGGACATACATGCGGGCGGCCGACTGTGGAATCGTTGACAGTAATATTTAGTTGTTTCGGGCGGCACGCTTTCGTTGAGCATAGGTATAGCATAGAACCGCTTCGGATATACAAACATAAGTCCGTGTGAGGACGGGGGAAGAAATTCAAACTGTTGAACAAGTTCCTTAAGTCTGTCTGACTCCATGAGAAAAACGGGACTACAGGAAAGCTCTCACCAACTCAGTAAATGGATAAACTGTATCGTGACAGAAGAATCTTGAGACTAAACGCCTGTTGTGTGAAGCATTTGGAGCGACCATCTGAGAACGATGGAGAAGAGATAAACTGTATCGTGACAGGAGAATCTTGAGATTAAACGCCTTTTGTGTGAGGCATTTGGAGCGATCATCTGAGAACGATGGAGAAGAGATAAACTGTATCGTGACAGGAGAATCTTGAGATTAAACCCCTGTTGTGTGAGGCATTAGGGGCGATCATCTGAGAACAATGGAGAAGAGATAAACTGTATCGTGACAGGAGAATCTTGAGATTAAACGCCTGGTTTTTCCCAAACTGTTTCTGATTATAGAACATTCAAGACCGCGGAAAGAGGGTGGGGGTGGAGGGGGAAATCATTTTCTGTAACAGGTTGTTGTTGTTGTTGTGAATGCCCACAATAGGTAGGTTTACGCTTTTGTGAGCCCTGAAGTAGTAGCTTTCATCACATTCCGAGAGTGCTGATGAAGGTGTACCGGGGTCTTCCAGGTGGTTATGCTATGCTTGGCTTTGTGTGAGTGTCGCACACTACTAAGGATCCCCCAGCTCGTTAAAAAAGACCAGCCCGTTTCCAGGGAGGACTTCGTAAAAGACGAGCTGGAGTTCTTGGCCAGTATATATTGCCTGGCCCTGACTATCATGCCTAATCAGTTCGTTTTGCCTGGCAAGATTCTAGTCTTGCTCCGCCCTGTTACAGGTCATATTGAGTGTGGAGGCCGACAAAGCAGCGCAGTGAATGAGCTGACATCATCTGAAGATGATTGAATGTCTTGTCTGACCAAACACTATCATGAACATCCTACACAGCCCGTCTAAAGGTGATTGAATATCTTGTCTGGTCAAACACTACCATGAACATCCTACACAGACCGTCTAAAGATGATCGAATGTCTTGTTTGGTCAAACACTTACATGAACATCCTATACAGCCCGTCTAAAGGTGATTGAATGTCTTGTCTGACCAAACACTATCATGAACATCCTACACAACCCGTCTAAAGAGGATTGAATTTCTTATCTGACCAAACACTATCATGAACATCCTACACAGCCCGTCTAAAGGTGATTGAATGTCTTGTCTGGCCAAACACTATCATGAACATCCTACACAGCCCGTCTAAAGGTGATTGAATGTCTTGTCTGGCCAAACACCATCATGAACTAAGAACTGCTTACCCAGACCAACCAAGAAATATAGACGCCACCATCATAAACTGTTGCAGCTGATATTCCCTCGGCCATTTCCTTGCAACAAAATAATATACAATCACCAGAACAGACATGTTAATGTACCTCAGAGGGAAAGCGAACGAGAGCCCGGCAGAAGACAACCTTGCATAGAACAATAGAGATTAAACTGAAAATCATGAACCAGATCTAGTGCCCCGTATGAAAGGCAAATTTTGACTGGATGAAGGGGATGGAGTTTGTTGCTGCCCTTAAAAATATCATCAGCGGTTATGATGGCTAATCTCTGCATCAATCATTGGCTAAGGGCCTGAGAAGAATGAAGAAGAAGAAGTAGAAGAAGAAGAAGAAGAAGAAGAAGAAGAAGAAGAAGAAAAATTCACATTAGTGGTGAGAAAATGTATTCGAAATTGAAAGTCATTATGTTTTTCTATTCACCTTTTCCTGTACCGTTAACTGTGTTTTCATCTGGCGTCCATTGAGTACCATCACAATCACTACGTTGTCCATGTTGATTGTTTCAGTAAGAACTAACTTAACTAGCTTCATTATACTGGTTTAGAAAACTCTACAGAGTCTTATACAACCAGTTTATTCCATTTAAAAAATGACTATGATCATCCAATCTATTCTTTAATGCATTAACTG
Source organism: Ariolimax columbianus (assembly GCA_036924085.1). NCBI lineage: Eukaryota > Metazoa > Mollusca > Gastropoda > Stylommatophora > Arionidae > Ariolimax > Ariolimax columbianus. The sequence goes on along the minus strand of JAVGWX010000001.1, from coordinate 119,067,329 downwards.
ACCCTGCCTTCACCACATCATATGGTAATTCATTGAAAAAAAATGTGTCCTAATATCCAATCTGGACCTGCCTTTAAATAACTTGAAGCTATGTCCTCTAGTTCTTGTAGTCGGTTGAAGTTTGACAAACTTGTCATAGTCTAATATATCCTTTCCATTGATTAATGTGTAAACTTGTATTAAGTCAACTCGAATTCTTCTATTTGCTGAACAATGCAGACAAGTTTTTTTAAGTCTCTTCTCATAACTATAATTCTGGAATCTCACGATCATTTTCGTAGTTCTTCTTTGTGTCTTTTCTATCATGTCTATATCCACTCTGTGACAAGAACTCCACACCTGAATACAATACTCCAATTTAGGTCTCACCGATGATTTATATAGTTTGACTATCCCTTACTTGCTTCGATGTATAATGTTTTTTTTTAAGTTTTATTTTTAAGTTAATCTGTGCAGATCTATTTACTTCATCACATTTTTTCGGTATTTCCAAATATTTTAAATATGTTTGACTAGCATGTCAAGTAAATCGCTGTCTTTCTTATGATTCGTCCTAATATTTTAGATGTCTTAGTTACTCTTCTTTCTGTTGTCTTATTCTTTGTTCGGGACGAAGATCCACTGGATGTTACGTAGATTGTTGTTTGTGTATTTATATTCACGCCCAACAAACTTAGACTTGTTTATGCTGTTACCGAAATTAGATTTCCAGTTCTCTTGCACCTCATGCTTTTTTTACGCGAAAGAGTAAGACTTTTATTTTTTTTTAAACAAGATACTCAAATGTACAACAAACTCGTCAGTGGCACAATAAACAATGTCAGATTATTTCACTAATGGTTTCAGACTAGCCAGAGTGTTGTTGGGGTCCTCAAGTGGAACAATGAATAGTCATAGCTGTAAACGTGCCAAGCAGATTGTAAGAGAAACTCTTAGGGACACAAACAAACAAATATGGACAAGTCAATCAAAAATAGAACTCAAGCATCCAAGGCAGAAGAATGTCCTATGTCAAAATGGCTACTGGCGCAGGCAGAAAAAAAGCGCGTTACATAATCAATATAAAAACTGTTTAGTGGTGTCGCTGTCATCGCTTGCGACGGACAACTAACTTGTCCATTATCATCTAAGAAAACTGCCAGATATGGAAGCTGTAATGTTTGTCCAGTGTACAATGGACGGGTAGCAACGAAGATGAGAAACTACAACATTGATATTCTAGGACTGGCTGAAAAATGGTGGATAAAACTGAGCAGATAGAAAAAGCTGCTATTCTCATGGCACACTGACCAAATAGAATGCCATAACGAAGATATGGGATTAACGATATTTAAAGAGACGAAAAAGGCACTTACACTGCTCGAGGCTGTAGAGTTATGTATGGAACTAGCTACTTTCAAAATATCCATTCACAAAAAAACAGAAACAAAGATACAGATAAACATGATCCAATATTATGCAACAACCAATGACAAAGAAGACTTAGTGAAAAACTAATTGTACACTTCAAAATGACATGGACAAAGGGAAAGAAAATACATTTTGTTTATGGCTTGGCTTGGCTTGGCTTCGTTCGTTCTCAATCTCCCGCTACCAAGCCCTGAAAGGGCTTAAGTAGCAGAATGTATTCCAGAGAACAGAATGCGTTGTGTCGTAGTTTACAGCTTGACTGCGATATTTGCACCTTTCGGTCCAACACATCCGACTTCAGCAACCATTTTTTTAGTACCGGGTTAGCATTCCCTCTTCGAACCCTTCTCCTTAGCCAGTCTGTCCTGTTGCAGCCTGTTATCCAGGATCACCACGTGGAGGTGTAGAAGGGTTTTGGCAGCTCTTGTTCGCTGGCCCTGACGCTAGCAGTCAGCTATGGGTCGCTGACTGCTGCGGCTCATGCACTGCTCAGGAACTTGATCGACATTATGTTTATGATGAAAGACATTAATGCTAATGTTGAAAATAATGATATCTGTTAATAATATCTGAAATGATGAGCAAACATGAAATCTGCAATAAAAATGAAAATGCCGAGTTACTTATGGACCTCTCTTATTTAAATCAACTGGTGATTGGTGACATCATGGTTCCAAAAAAAAATTATACACAAAGCAACATGGGTGTCACCAGACCACAGTAAAGAAAACCATATATGCATAAATGTATATTAATGCTGACGGATGTCGCCTTGATGGCATCTCAGTAGAAGCAAAGCAAACATTGAGACTTCAATATAGATTCAAGGGCACTCCAACATGGAACAGGACTTTTGAAACGACACAGCAACTAAGTGAGGCAGCGAACTAGTTTTTGCTTGTATGTGTGACAGTGACATTGGTCCTCTATGTAATTATAATAGCATTACGCAACGGTCCTTAGTTTTCGCTGTTTATCCGGTGAAGTGAATACATTAGCAGCCTACAATTGGTTAGTCTACTCATCGTGTCCCCTGAAAAGGGTGTTCAGTGGTTGTATTAACTATGGTGGACCAGGGTTATCCAGGCTGTTGTGCTATGCTTGACTTCGTCTACGAGTCACTCACTACTACGCGGATCAAGCCAATTCCCCCACCACGTTATCCATGAAAACAGCCCATTTCCAGGAAGAACTGCGATGGGGTCGAGGTGTTGGTCTTGCCCAGTATATATTGCCTGACCCTGACTAACATGTCCTACCAGCATGATTTGCCATACCAGATGTTAGTCCCCCCCCCCCCCCCCCCCCCCCCAATACACGAAATGCAATTGATGATTTTTAAAGGAAGACTACTACAACTTATGAGGCTCAGGAAAAGTAAACATACTCATTGTCGGCATTCAACAACAACAACAACAACAACAACAACGACGATCAGTGCCTGTGAAAATATTGGACAGAATTATGGTAGATAGATTTAGAAAGATGCCATAGGCGAACTGTTGAGAGAAGAGATAGATTTAGAAAGATGCCATAGGCGAACTGTTGAGAGAAGAGATAGATTTAGAAAGATGCCATAGGCGAACTGTTGAGAGAAGAGATAGATTTAGAAAGATGCCATAGGCGAACTGTTGAGAGAAGAGATAGATTTAGAAAGATGCCATAGGCGAACTGTTGAGAGAAGAGAGAGATTTAGAAAGATGCCATAGGCGAACTGTTGAGAGAAGAGATAGATTTAGAAAGATGCCATAGGCGAACTGTTGAGAGAAGAGAGAGATTTAGAAAGATGCCATAGGCGAACTGTTGAGAGAAGAGAGAGATTTAGAAAGATGCCATAGGCGAACTGTTGAGAGAAGAGATAGATTTAGAAAGATGCCATAGGCGAACTGTTGAGAGAAGAGAGAGATTTAGAAAAATGCCATAGGCGAACTGTTGAGAGAAGAGATAGATTTAGAAAGATGCCATAGGCGAACTGTTGAGAGAAAAGATAGATTTAGAAAGATGCCATAGGCGAACTGTTGAGAGAAGAACAAGTGGAGACAACTGAGAGTAATAATTGAACACGTTGAAGAATGGATATTTACGAGGTTATATCTGATTCGTGGACTCTTGAAAAGCTTTGACAGCTTAAACAGAGAATCACTTTATTCATCAGCTCTTGTAAGACGTTTCTCACTAGAGAAAATGATGACCATTTTATATTTTCTAACGAGATAATTTGGAGGCTGGCAGTGTTTTTATTTGTTTTTATTCAAAGTTTCTCTGACTGTCTATTTGTTTGTCTGTTTGTTTGTCTGTCTGTCTGTGTGTGTGTGTATGTGTGTCTATTTTGCTCTCTATCTCTCTCTCTCTTTCTCTTCCTCTCTCTTTCTCATTATCTCTTTATCTTTTCTTCTCTCTCTCTCATCTTCTGTTTCTCTCTGTCTTTCTTTCTCACTATCTTTTTTCTCACTTTCTCTCTCACCCTCTCTTACTTTATCCTTTTCTTTGTCTTTCGCTCTTCCTCTCTTTCTATTTACTTTCTCTGTCTCTCTTTCTCACTCTGTTTCTCTATATCTTTCTGTCTCTCTTTCCCTCTCTCTCTTTATCTTTTCTTCTCTCTCTCTCTCATCTTCTGTTTCTCTCTGTCTTTCTTTCTCACTATCTTTTTTCTCAATTTCTCTCTCACCCTCTCTTACTTTATCCTTTTCTTTGTCTTTCGCTCTTCCTCTCTTTCTATTTCTCTATCTCTGTCTCTCTTTCTCGCTCTGTTTCTCTCTATCTTTCTGTCTCTCTTTCCTTCTCAACGTCTTTCTTTTTATCGTTCTCTCTGTCCAACTAATATCCGATTAATGTCCAACTACTAATCGCATCGCTTTCTCTCGTTCCCATATAAATATATATATATATATATATATATATATATATATATATATATATATATATATATATATATATATATGTGCGGTATTAAAATCACATACCACATACCAGTATCTTATATCTTGTTCAATTAGGTAGAAGCATGAGCAGCATTCGTACGTCTAATTGTGAAGCCCAGTTCTCTGGGTAAATGGTGGTGTAGTGGATCTTCAAGGGTTGCCAACAGCTTTCTATGCAGATTCGTCTCCTCTGGTCAGTGCTTAGTACGCAAGTGGCTTAGCATGTAACAGTCCTGCAGGATATGTTCGGATGTCTAGCTGCCTGTCCGCACATACACATTTGCGATGGAGACAATTTTGGCTGGCGTAAGTGGCTGTTCATCTTCTTCTGCTTCTTCTTCGTTCGTTCTCAATCTCCCTGAAAGGGTAAATAGCAGAATGTAGTCCAGAGAACGGAATGCGTTGTGTCGTAGTTTACAGTTTGGCTGCGATCACCACGTGGAGATGTAGAAGGGTTTTGGCAGCTCTTGTTCGCTGGCCCCGACGCTAGCAGTCAGCTATGGGTCGCTGACTGCTGCGGCTCATGCGCTGCTCAGCATCTTGATCCCAGTGGCTATTCAATCTCTTATGTCTCCTTCTCATACGGAAATGTAGAACTTGTTCCGCTCGATCAAGACAGTGATAGTTGTCTCTCGTTGGATCAATTTACCTTATGGCTTGGATAATGGTATTCTTTACTTATAAGATGATTGTTTGTTGGTTTTGTTCTTGTGTTGCTCCCTCCTTTGCGAACTTGTCCGTTGTCTCATTTCCTGGTAAGCCACAATGTGATGGTATCCACTGTAGCACTACCCTTCTCTATGCTTTTAGTTCGCCAATGCTTTCTTAGCTCTGGCAGTTTCTCATTCCTAAGGAAGATAGCCTGCTACCAATGATTTGTGTTGCTATCATTTCTGCAGCAATAACTAGTGCCTGTACTTTAGCCGAGTAGTATGAACATAATTTTCAAGTGGATTAGCTAGTTGTTTCGTTTTCCAAATCTAGGTAAACAACATAGATTCGTGTGCCTCCATTCTTTATTGCTCTTGTTGCTGATCCATCAGTAAATACCTGGATTCCTGCTCTTGTTGCTGATCCATCAGTAAATACCTGGATCCCTGCTCTTGTTGCTGATCCATCAGTAAATACCTGGATCCCTGCTCTTGTTGCTGATCCATCAGTATATACCTGGATCCCTGCTCTTGTTGCTGATCCATCAGTATATACCTGGATCCCTGCTCTTGTTGCTGATCCATCAGTATATACCTGGATCCCTGCTCTTGTTGCTGATCCATCAGTATATACCTGGATCCCTGCTCTTGTTGCTGATCCATCAGTATATACCTGGATCCCTGCTCTTGTTGCTGATCCATCAGTATATACCTGGATCCCTGCTCTTGTTGCTGATCCATCAGTATATACCTGGATCCCTGCTCTTGTTGCTGATCCATCAGTATATACCTGGATCCCTGCTCTTGTTGCTGATCCATCAGTATATACCTGGATCCCTGCTCTTGTTGCTGATCCATCAGTAAATACCTGGATGCCTGCTCTTGTTGCTGATCCATCAGTATATACCTGGATCCATACTTCTCTTCGGTGCAGTTCTACGATCCTGTCATATGCTGTTGCTTTTTTTGGATGGTATTCCCTCTCTAGTAAGATACTCGCGGGTATAGACAGAGTAAATTTACACGCAAGCAGTACGTTTACCAAGCACTGAGAAAATATACATTCATTTATCAAAATTGATTTTTAGAGCGTTGTCTGTTTTTTAAGACGGACATTCATCATCTGTGCTGCTTAACCTTGATATGGAGCAATAAACACTCCGTGGAACACTCCGGGAAAGTGGAGAAAGAGTATATGTACCACGAGAAGAGAAAACAAGCAGAGTTGAAATTTGCACTCCTCTTGGAAGACGGAAATAAAATTTTCCGAAGAAAGACGGACAACCCACCAAGTTTTTGTCTGAGGTCAACGAGCTCAGACATGAACAAACAACCAAAGCGAGTCAATGGACCTGTGTGAATTTACTTCAACCCATCAACTTTTTGTCTGAGTGCAATGAGCCCAGACATGAACAAACAACCAAAGTGAGTTATTGGACCTGTGTGAATTTACTTTAACCCATCAACTTTTTGTCTGAGTGCAATGAGCCCAGACATGAACAAACAACCAAAGTGAGTTATTGGACCTGTGTGAATTTACTTTAACCCATCAACTTTTTGTCTGAGTGCAATGAGCCCAGACATGAACAAACAACCAAAGCGAGTTATTGGACCTGTGTGAATTTCCTTTGAAAATTCGTTATGATTTAAATCTTTCATTTTAAGTTAAAAATCTGGAACCGTTCAGGCAGCATCCCGCGCCTCGTTATGAAATGTGCAGCTCCCCCTGTGTTCCAGCTAAAATAATAGTGCACAGGAAGTGAGTCGTGGACAGAGTGCTAGGCATTTCCGGATTTGGGGACTAAATAGTGGAGCATTTTAGGGCTTGGACGCTAAATATGGGTCGTTGTAGGACTTGGACGCTAAATGTGAGTCGTTGTAGGATTTGATGATTTATTTGTTGATCACTGTAGGACTCGGTCACTAAATGTGGGTCGGTATGGGACTTGATGAATTAATAGTTGATCGATGTAGGACTTGAGCACTAAATGTGGTTCAGTATGGGACAATAAATTAATAGACGATCGATGTAGGACTTGAGCACTAAATGTGGGTCAGTATGGGACTTGATGAATTAATAGTTGATCGCTGTAGGACTTGAGCACTAAATGTGGGTCAGTATGAGACTTGATGAATCAATAGTTGATCGCTGTAGGACTTGAGCACTAAACGTGGGTCAGTATGAGACTTGATGAATCAATAGTTGATCGCTGTAGGACTTGAGCACTAAACGTGGGTCAGTATGAGACTTGATGAATCAATAGTTTATCGCTGTAGGACTTGAGCACTAAATGTGGGTCAGTATGGGACTTGATGAATTAATAGTTGATCGCTGTAGGACTTGAGCACTAAATGTAGGTCAGTATGAGACTTGATGAATTAATAGTTGATCGCTGTAGGACTTGGTCACTAAATGTGGGTCAGTATGGAACTTGATAAATTAATAGTTGATCGCTTAGGACTTGAGCACTAAATGTGGTTCGTTGTGAGACTTGATGATTTGTTGATCATTGTAGGAGTAGTGTACTACATTTACATCTGTGTCACATCCAACATTCATATAACAAGAAATATACACGACACCTTTACCGATCTGTCGCTCTGCCACTTAGAGGCTAGTGGAGAGGAGACTAACGTCCGGTCAGGCAGAACGTTCTGATTATGCTATGCTAGTCAAGGTCAGGTGAAACATACTCATAAATGATTCATTTCATTTTCAAGTAGTTTTTCTTGGGGACATGTTCTTTCATGGCAGTCTGGTTAACGAGGTGGGAATCGGTACTGTGTTCCCCATAGAAAGCTCGCATTATACATCAGTGAGTCCATCTTCTCATGTATGCCTCGAGATGTGAGAAGAGCTACTGTAACCGATAACCAAAGAAAGTTGTCGAGAGTATCTAAGTACAAGGGGAACCAACTCATACACTAAACGTAGAGACGACAATGAAAAACACAGACAACTCATACACTAAACGTAGAGACGACAATGAAAAACACAGAGAATCCGTCAATGGAAGCGTGGCCTGATAAATGGTTCAAACAAAAGGTCTAATGGGCCCGATAGCTCGTGTAAGAAGGGGACACTACATGCAGGTTAACGGTGATGTCTAACTAACCGGAAGACGAAGTGTGTACATGGTGGCGTGTTAATAGTTATTTAAACCCTGTTTAAGGCAGGATAGGATGTTTCCCATGTCTATGTTAGTGATACACTACTTCCTGTATAAGTTGCTAGGGTGTTTCATAGTTGCATACGTTCATGACTCATCACATTCCGTTTAGGTGACTATGTTGTACGGTTCGATACTTGCGTCTTAATTCACCCCAAACAACATAAATAGTTATTTTACCATCGGTATTTGAGGTAGTGGCGTTACAGAATAGTCCACTATTTAGCTGTGAGGGTGTCAAGCAATCTGCAAGGATAGACCAGAATTTCGGAATGAGCTTATTTCTTTCCGGCCATCTTAGCAATTCATTTCTTGACTCGGTCAACGTTGGTCCATGATAAGGTGAGCATCACAGTCTCTACAACAGCATGGCATTATCCAGCTGTCAGACGATGTCATAACAACCACGTTATCTAACCCTAAACCTAACCATAACCATAACCATAACCCTACTCATAAATCTAACCCTAAACATAGCCTTAACCCTAAACATAACTCTAACCTTAACTCTTCGCAAAACTGAACATAGCTAGCTTTTCCACACTTCTGCGACTCTTTCTTTATCTAAGTCTTTACGTATTTATTTAAAATAAAATTATATCGACCTGTCCTCACGTTAAGCCGAAATGGAATGTCCCTTTACTTACGATAGGAACCCAGCGAACTCTATTTCTGGTAGTTGTTTAACATTATATTTTAGTCAGTCAGGACATTCGGTTTAGGTGACCAGTTTTATGGTGTTTCCTTGTCTGTTTGAGTCAGTCATGACATTCGGTTTAGGTGACTAGTTTTATGGTGTCTCCTTGTCTGTTTGAGTCAGTCGTGACATTCGATTTAGGTGACTAGTTCTAGGGTGTTTCCTTGTCTATTTGAGTCAGTCATGACATTCGGTTTAGGTGACTAGTTTTAGGGTGTTTTCTTGTCTGTTTGAGTCAGTCATGACATTCGGTTTAGGTGACTAGTTCTAGGGTGTTTCCTTGTCTGTTTGAGTCAGTCATGACATTCGGTTTAGGTGACTAGTTCTAGGGTGTTTCCTTTTCTGTTTGAGTCAGTCATGACATTCGGTTTAGGTGACTAGTTTTAGGGTGTTTCCCGTATTTATTATAGTCATTCGTGACATTCCGTGTAAGTGACTCGTTTTATGGTGTTTCCTTGTCTGTTTGAGTCAGTCATGACATTCGGCTTAGGTGACTAGTTTTATGGTGTTTCCTTGTCTGTTTGAGTCAGTCATGACATTCGGCTTAGGTGACTAGTTTTAGGGCTTCTTCCGTATTTATTATAGCCATTCGTGAAATTCCGTACAGGTGACTTGTGTTAGAGTGTTTGCCGTGTTTATTTTAGTAATTCGTGACAATCCAAAAGAATACGTTGTTTCCTATTTCTTTTTGAAAAATGACATTCTGTATAGAGGACTATGATGTCTCCCAGCTACACGTTTATAGTATATGAAATCCCGTACAGAGTGGCCGAATGGAATGTCGGTTTGTGACAAAGAAAACATGCGTTCAAATCGTCTGTACGTCATAGGTTTCTTTATATCGGAAGTAAATTAAGAACAGTCTGTACGGCGTGTGGCGACGGCAAGGATATGTGGCCTTTATTCCTAAGGCATTTAAATTCTCCCGGTGTTTCCTGGTAATGGGGACATTAACTGTAGTGATCGCTGCTATTGTCCTGTGAACGGTGTTTCTCGATTATATTTGAGTGATTCATGATAAAATGCCACCACAGTGTTCTAGTACAATGATATAGCAAGCAGTATCAGACAAACTAACAGTTGGAGCCACTGTTGATACGCATATATCCAGCAACGAGTTGTGTTAATATCACACGTACAAATATGTAAACATTAACACACACATTTAAAGGCATGGATTCAAAAACATACATGCAGACACTCAAGCACAATAAAACACTCGCATACACACACACGCTCCACTCACACATACACACACTCAAATACACACACAAGCGAACACACACAACCACTGAAACACGGACACACACAAATACGCAACTAAACACTCGACCACAATAAAATACTCAAACTCACATACACACACACTAACAATCAAACACACATACATATACACACTCAAATACTTACACAAGCGAACACTCACACTCAAACACACACGCAAACACACAAGCATGCTAACACTCACAAGCAGTAAAATACACACACATCACACACATGCTAACACTCTAACACACACGTTAACACACACACACATATCACACACCTGCTAATACTCAAACACACTAAACACGCACTCTAACACACACGCTCACACACACACACAAACACACATACTAACACCCAAACACACCCAAATACACACACACACACACACATGATAACACTCAAACACACACTCTAAAACACACACATACTCTCAAACACACACACTCAAATACACACACACACTCTAACACACTCTAACACACACTCACTCAAACACACACTCACTCAAACACACACACTCAAACACACACATTCAAACACACTCTAAACACACACACACACACTCTAACATACACTCAAACACACACTCACTCAAACAGCAAAACTCAAACACACACACACTCAAACACACACTCTAACACACACTCAAGCGCACACACACTCACTCAAACACACACTCTAACACACACTCAAGCGCACACACACTCACTCAAACACACACACTTAAACACACACTCTAACACACGCTCAAGCGCACACACACTAACTCAAACACACACTCAAGTGCACACACACTCACTCAAACACACACACTCAAACACACACACACACACTCTAACACACACACACACACTCAAACACACACACACACTCAAACACACACACACTCACTCAAACACACACACTCAAACACACACACTCTAACACACACACTCAAACACACACACACTCAAACACACACACACTCTAAACACACACACACACACTCACACACATACACACACACTCAAACACACACACACTCAAACACACACACACGCACTCTAAACACACACGCTAACACACTCACTCAAACACCCACACTCAAACACATCATCACACACACTCTAACACACACTCAAACACACTCTAAACACACAGTCAAACACCTCACACCCACCCAAATGAATACCCATAACTGACTAGAAGAAAACCTGAACTAGCAGGATCAAACAACGGAAGGGAGACAAACGAACGAATTCTTGCTCTTTAACCAGCTTAATCAGATCTCGCACATTTCATACCAAATCTGCGTCTACGATCCCGGCATCAACTCATCACAGCTTCCAGTTAAAATCTCCAAACGCTTCAGTTGATCGATTTTACTCTCCTCGGGCGGAGATTTCCCGTCCAACCCATCTAGTTTCCCCCCTATCCATCATCCCATGTTCCCCTTCAGCACACACACAGACCAGATATTTGTGTCCATTTTCCCCTTGAATAGGGCAGAATGTGCGCTCTCGCGTGCAAAGCTCTGCTTTTACCGCCACTACCCGGTTTGGTTTCTCTCTCTGGGACGGTTCTTTACACTCCACACTAAACCATTCTCTTGTGTGTACGTGCCTCTTCTCCTACATCTCCGTCTCACTCCTCTCATCTTCTCTATCCGATTTCTCTGCCTCAGTTCGCCCCCAGGTTCGGCCGAGGAAGCGCGAATGCCGGCTGACAGTTTGTTTATCCTGTCGAAACCCCCAAATGTGACAAAATCGCGCTGTTTCCACTCGCGGTTTGAAGGCTATATAAGTGAAGTCGAGGCCAGGAGCAGACGAGAATAATCATTGCTCCTAGGCCTATAGGCGGGAGATTAACACCTCTAGGACAGGTTTATGTACGTGTTCTGTCGCCTGGTTAGAAATTTCCTGGATTATTCACATCTTCATCTCTCTTTACCAAGTGCAGCTTCACTGACGCATGGAAACTCTACTCTCGTGCACATGAAAGCTACGCTCATTAGGTAAGGGTTACTCTGTATTTCTCGTGAATGCGTCAAAACAGGAAAAATCGCCACAACTTGTTTGAAAACGAAGTTGTCAAGAAGCGTTTGATGGGTAGTGTAGATAAAGTTGGTTTATCTGACCTCACTCGTTCCGCTAGGGTGTGATAACACGATAAGTGTGTCCGTGGCATGCCGGTGTGATTGGTTTAGGGTTGCGGGAGAGTTTATCTCTATCCTCTGCCATCGTAGATTAGGAAGGCAGTTGTCTGCTACTGTTCATTCATTCATTTTATTTCCCTCTTTTTCGCTCCACGCGAAGCATAGGGCCACAACAACAGCATGCCCCTTTGAAGGAAGTCTGTGTCGGATAACCTGTACTGGCGGTCCAATAGCAGGGGATTTACACAATGATGCTGCAAGCCAGACCTTCTTAAGTCCCCTTTCGTGGTATGCTTTGAAGAATAACTGGACCTATTCATTTCAACCCGGGTGCCACCGTGGGGTGTCTGCTGCTGCAGGGTGTTTTAATTCTGGAATACTTTTATTCACCGCTTGCTGTTATGGTAGGCTGTAGAAGATATATACTTTTATATACCTCCCTCTGTGATATTTTAAAAAGGACTACACATCTTATTTTCTATGATAAACTTATCATAATGACAATTCATGACACCATTAGAGGTCGGCCAATATAAAGACATTTTGACTACGGTAAAAACGCGCAAATTTACATGGCATGGACATGTACCAAGATCGTCTGGGTTGACCAAGACTCCTGCAAGGTACTGCGTCTGGGAAGCGTAAGAAAGGGATGTAGAAAAAGAAATGGGGAGGAAACATCAGAAAGTGGACGGGAAGGTCCATAGCTACAACAAATATCATCATACAAAACCGAGTGAAGTTGCGGAAACTGATCCAACAAACTGCAGTATTGGTGTCCCAATGATCTTCCAGACTTTGGGACTGATGATGATGGTAATGTTTAGTTAAGTCGAAGAATCAAAGTCAACCCATAAATAAGTGCTCTGTTCTTCTCCATAATTTTGGAGAATCTCATCACAATGCACGAACTCCGTAGTGCTGTAATAGATTGATAGATTTGTACCATAATTTTCTGTAAAATTTGTCCTTGGCAACGGCCGTTAAACATACTTTTTTCGATTTCTAACTGCCGAGGGATTTTTAACGTGCGCAACACTGTACACGAGCGTCCGATCTCTACTACACAGAGATGGGGGGGGGGGGGATATCAGAAAGTGCACGTGAAAAAACCTCGGTATCCACCGTGATTTGAACCCGCAACCTCCAGCACTCGAGGCCGACGTCTTACCTCGAGACCACTCAGTCCCCACTAAGGATGATAATGATGTGAATGAAACTTATATACCGTATATTCAAATATGTGGCTATCATCAGTTTAGGTATCAATGAAAATGTTCCTATCCATCGTTTGATGTGATGATCGTGGGTCATCCATCGTTTGATGTGATGATTGTGCGTCATCCATAGTTTGACGTCATGGTTGTGTGTCATCCATCGTTTGATGTGATGATTGTGCGTCATCCATAGTTTGACGTCATGGTCGTGTGTCATCCATCGTTTGATGTGATGATTGTGCGTCGTCCATCGTTTGATGTGATGATCGTGTAATCCATCGTTTGATGTGATGATTGTGTGTCATCCATAGTTTGATGTCATGGTCGTGTGTCATCCATCGTTTGATGTGATGATTGTGCGTCATCCATAATTTGATGTCATGGTCGTGTGTCATCCATCGTTTGATGTGATGACAAATGAAAGTAATTTGATATTACAATTACTCTAACATCAGGGGACAAATTAAAATAATGTAACATTACAATTACCGTTACATCTGGTGACAAATGAAAGTAATTTGATATTACAATTAACGTAATATCAGATGGCGAATGAAAGCAATTTGATATTAAAATTACCGTAATATCAGATAATAAACGAAAGTAATTTGATACACACAGTTCTTATATCATGATGGTGAATAAACATAATGTGATATATACAATTCACATACAGATAAAAAATACATATAATATGATGTACAAAATGATCGCAATATCAGATAATGAGTGAAAGTAATTTGATATATACAATTACAGTAACATCAGACGATGAGTGAAAGTAATTTGATATATACAATTACAGTAAAATCAGATGATGAGTGAAAGTAATTTTATATTTACAATTACAGTAACATCCGATGATGAGTGAAATTAATCGATATTTACAATTACAGTAACATCAGATGATGAGTGAAAGTAATTTGATATTTACAATTACAGTAACATCAGATGAGGAATTAAAGTAACTTGATATTACAATTACCATAGTTCAATGTGATAATCTTGTGTTACACTGCCGAAGACGGCTGTGTGAACTGAAATGTGCAAATATCGCAGTCAAGCTGTAACTAGCGACACAAAACAACACATTTTGTTCTCCGGACTGCAAATTGCAAAGGCTATTCAGGGCTTGGTAGCGGGAGATTGAGAACGAAAGCAGAAAAAGAAGAAGATGAAAAAGAAGAAGAAGAAGACGAAGCAGAAGAAGAAGAAGAAGAAGAAGAAGATAAAGAAAAAGAAGAAAAAGAAGAAGAAGAAGAAGAGCGGGTCACCCATCGTTTGATGTGATAATCGGGAGTTATCCATCGTTTGAATATGATAAACGTGTCCATCTCTTCCGTTAGACGCCGCGGAAGATGTCATTATCTTTCATGTGATACCTGTGTGGCCGTCGATATTATCAAACTCTGTCTCCGTAGTAATTCCTTAACACCTTTCAATCCATTATTATCTTGCTCTTTCTCTTATTCTGCATTTCTTACATCGGTTGTAACACCAAGTATAGGATTAGAGACATTCTTGTCGTATGTCGAACCCACTTAATTCTTTGTCTGCCTATATATGTCATGCATGATATTGTACCCACTTTCTGTCTGTCTAGAATGTCATCCTTGACACTAGCGATCTTGGCGAGTATTCGCAAGCATCTTTCGTGTGTCTGCTTTCATTAAGGATTATATAAGACGCCTATAATTTAATTTAATTTAAAATAGAATACACTGCTGACCATTTCTTATCCATTGGAACTGTTGAATTTCTTTGTGATGATAATAACTGGGAATGTCACCGCATTTGCTGCTTAGTTCTTGCTTTTTCTCTCCATGGCAATACAGCGTCGTCTGTGAACAAGATATGGTGGCTGATAAACTTGAATGTGTGAACATGATGTGGTGGCTGATAAACTTGAATGTGTGAACATAATATAGTGGCTAATAAGCCTGAATGTGTGAACATGATGTAGTGGTAGTTGATAAACTTGAATGTGTGAACATGATATAGTGGCTGATAAACTTGAATGTGTGAACATGATGTGGTGCTGATAAATTTGAATGTGTGAACAAGATGTGGTGGCTGATAAACTTGAATGTGTGAACATGATGTGGTGGCTGATAAACTTGAATGTGTGAACATGATGTGGTGGCTAATAAACTTAAATCTGTGAACATGATGTCGTGGCTGATAAACTTAAATCTGTGAACATGATGTCGTGGCTGATAAACCTGAATGTGTGAACAAGATATAGTGGCTGATAAACTTGAATGTGTGAACATGATATGGTGGCTAATAAACTTGAATGTGTGAACATTATGTGGTGGCTGATAAACTTGAATGTTTAAACATGATATGGTGGCTGATAAACTTGAATGTGTGAACATGATGTGGTGGCTGATAAACTTGAATGTGTGAACATGATGTGGTGACTGATAAACTTGAATGAGTGAACATGATGTAGTGGTAGTTGATAAACCTGAATGTGGGAACATGATGTGGTGGCTGATAAACTTGAATGTGTGAACAAGATGTGGTGGCTGATAAACTTAAATATATAAAAACAAAATTAAGCGTTGTTGAGATATCCAAATATTTCATTATTTATCATAACAAAAATATGTATGTTACTATAATATATTAAATATGTTGCTATAATAAATTAATTACGTTGCTATAATAAATTAATTATGTTGCTGTGTTAGAATAATTAGATTGCTATACTGAATTAATTATCTTGCTATAATAGGTTGATTATGTTGCTTTAATAGATTAATGATGTTGCTTTGAAATATAAATTATGTTGCTATGATAAAATGCAAAGTTCGGTGATAACGTTAGATCCTTGTCTAGATACCATTGTAATGTATTGTATTTTGTTTTGTGTTTTGGCCTTATTTATCTATTCCCCAAGGCGTGTGTGCGTTACACTGTGGTTTTTATTTTGCGCCTGTCGGCCCAGTGCATCCGACTTCAGCATGCATTTTATGTAAGGGTCTGCTTCCTCCTGCATTTTCTAAGGGTTTGCTTCCCCGGGGTAACGGCCGGTGCTGTGATGGGGATCGAACCCAGCACCTTCTGGTTGTGAGCCGTGCCACTTAACCACTAGACCACGCCGTCCCCTGTAATGTATTGTATGAATACTATTCTGCTCTTCTTCTTCTTAACCCTTTTTCAGTTTTTTTACTAGAGCAGTGGTCCAAAACTACTGTTGGCCTTTTCTGTGAAACGTGCCCCAAAGCAATATCAATGTTTTGGCAGTGGTAGTTCCTGTAGCAATGTTTTATACGACGAGATCCCTGTCCTCGTGCACAACTCTCTTATGTTTTCTTGTATGTCATTGCATGGAAGTACAGTTGTTCTATTGTTCTCTCCCCAGATAGGAACACCGATCCTATTCTGACAGTTTCATTATTTCCTATATTGTGTTTGTCATCTTTTGGTATTATAACTTAATAGATAAAATTACTTTCATTATTTATCTAATGTTGCGGTTATTGTAAAATCAAATTATTTCCATTCGTCATCTGATGTTTCGGTAATTGTAAATATCAAATTACTTTAATTATTCATCTAATGTTACGGTAATTGTAATATCAAATTATTTACATTTGTCATCTAATGTTACGGTTATTGTTATCTCAAATTATTTCCATTCGTCATCTGATGTTACGGTAATTGTAAATATCAAAATACTTTCGTTTGTTATCGGATCTTACGGTAATTGTAAATATCAAATTACTTTTATTTGTCATCTGATGTTATAATAAAACTAAATATCAAACTAATTTTCTTTGTTATTTGTTGTATGATTGATAACACGATATTGTTTTTAAATCTCCTATTATTCTTCACTGTGACATATTTCCCCACAGGAAGCCTGTTCAAAACCTTTTTTGTTATTTTGTAAAGGAGCTGGTTTCTGAAGCTTTTTTTTAAATTTCTAAATTGACAAGATCAAATATCCAACCTCACTTACAACTAGCCTTGGTTGCTTAAAAACCTTTTCTCTTTTCGTCCAACTAGTTCTTTCAGTTGAGAATACTGCTAGTCGGGATGTGGATTGGGTGCGAATATGGCTGGCGAATCTAATATGAGATCTGCAATGTCACAGTCAGTGAAGTCTGGCAGTTAGGGGCAGGCAGTGAGGGCAGGGCAGGCAGTGAGGGATGGCAGTGAGGCCAGGGCAGGCAGTGAGGTCTGGCAGTGAGGGGCAGGCAGTGAGGGCAGGGCAGGCAGTGAGGGCAGGGCAGGCAGTGAGGGCAGGGCAGGCAGTGAGGAGTGGCAGTGAGGGCAGGGCAGGCAGTGAGGGTATGGCAGGCAGTGAGGGCAGGCAGTGAGAGCAAGCAGTGAGGGCTGGGCAGGCAGTGAAGGCAAGCAGTGAGGGCAGGGCAGGCAGTGAGGGTAGGGCAGGCAGTGAGGGCAGGGCAGGCAGTGAGGGGGGGCAGTGAGGGCTGGCAGTGATGGCAGGCAGCGGGGGCAGGGCAGGCAGTAGGACAGGCAGTGAGGGCAGGGCAGGCAGTGAGAGCAGGGCAGGCAGTGAGGGCAGGGCAGGCAGTGAGGGCAGGGCAGGCAGTGAGGGAAGGGCAGGCAGTGAGGACTGGGCAGGCAGTGAGGGCAGACAGTGAGGGCAGGGCAGGCAGTGAGGGTATGGCAGGCAGTGAGGGCAGGGCAGGCAGTGAGGGCAGGCAGTGAGAGCAGGGCAGGCAGTGAGGGCGGGCAGTGGCAGGCAGTGTTGGCAGGGTAGGCAGTGAGGGCTGGGCTGGTAGTGAGGGCAAGGCAGGCATTGATGGCAAGGCAGGCAGTGAGAACAGGGCAGGCAGTGAGAACAGGGCAGACAGTGAGGGCAGGTCAGGCAGTGGGGGCAGGGCAGGCAGTGAGGGCTTGGAATATTCGCTTCACGAGATGACGAAAGTTCAAGTGCTTTTCTAGTCTGTCTCCGCTGTTCTGCTGCATCCTGTTTGGGCGCATCGCATGTTGCTGTTCCTCTGCGACATACATAGCTCATTCTTTCTTCCCACATGTTGCGTTCTGGAATCCACTCGCGGACATTTCGTGTCTGGTAGATGCCAAGATATATGTATCCATCGTCAGCGTTCTGGCAAGTGTTGATAACATGTTAGTTTATGGTTGTCTTGATGGTAGATCAACACATGACTCCGTCGCGTGCTTTGTATTAGATGCCCAGATATGATAAACAAACACAGATAATGTTATCAAAAGCGCGGTAACAGCCGATACAGACGGAGATTCGGGTGAGAATGTGGAAATGAATATAACACACAGTCATAAAGTAACATAGCAGTATAACCAGACATGTGCAGGGTGGGAAACGACAGGAGAAGAGAAGAGTGGGAACGCGAAAGAATACTTGGTGGAAACCTCGAGAAATTAGGGTCTCAACAAATGGAGTCTCAAGGACACAGCTCAAGAAGACGGCTGGAAATGAAAACCAGTCGGTAAGGCACGTAGTAAGTTCCGATGGGTATCTGTATTGGGTAAAATTGGTAACAGGAACAAGGTGTGTTTGTCGTGTCATGTTTATGTCACAATGGTGGTTTATAGTTAATATCGTCTCATGCGCAGTTGCCGTTTGGTAGGACATACTTAGATACTTAGATAATATTAGTCTACATCCGCTGTAACCTCTGGCTGATGATCGCATGACTTAGTTTCTATCTCAGTGGTGGTGTTGAGGTATTGTTTATTCTTGCAATATTGTGTGCAGATAAAGCTTGAATTGTTGCATCTTTGAATGATAGATGAACTTTTTTGTTTTTGGTCTTTATTCGGGCCATAATTGGGTTGGAGTTTAATTAACTTTAGAATTTGTCCCCGGACAGCGGTTAACAGCCTGTTCCTTGAAATTGTCAACTGGCAAGTGCTCAGCGTGTACAGGGGACCTCCTAGTTTTTCTTCTATCTCCAATAGAACTAGACATCGATCTGACATCCCATGAGATTTTGTGGCACTTGAAAGTTGCGGGATTCGAACACTCACCATTTCTCACGTTCGTTCAATCGTTGTTTTTTTTTTTAGAAGCCAACGCCTTATGACTCAGCTATAGCGATCCTCTAATTTCTGATGCATGGTTTCAGTTCAGCATGTTTTATATTTCTATAATTCTGGGCAAGGTGGTGAAGCGACTAGTGACAGACGCACAGCCCACACTTGTCGGGTTCCGATACACGAAAGAGAAAGGTCGTACCCCCATGGGAAGAATACCCATGTTAACATAAGTGCTGACGTCGGATGTACTGGACCATTAGGCGCAATATACAGTGCAATGCTCACTGCTGTAGAAATAAGGCGTGAACATACACAAGATCCATCATTTTTGGGACTGCTAATTCGTTAATAGCCTACTATATGACGGCTCATGTCAAATGCAAAGTATGTTCTGTTCTATGACGTCTTTCTGGTATTGTTGTTGTTTTGTGTTGTCTTCGACACAACTCAGTCTGAGTTCATCCCTCTTGGTGAATGTTGCTCTGGTAACGCGTTTGTAGTGGATCTTCTCATACAGATAAAGGTGGACCTGTGCCCTATTCACTGTAGTGCAATACAATGCTTCTTAGCAGGCTCACCGTTATGGAGATCTCAGTGCCTCTACCCACCTGTTGGCCATGCTGCTATAGCATATCCTGTTTCTATATGCACGTCTTGGACGTGAAGTGGAGGTATCTTCTATTCATTACACCTGTGTCGACGCTATAAAGGAGAGGCCACTTTTTACCAAAATTGTTTTTAATAACCATTAGTCTTAAATCAGCCAACTTATGGATCTGAAGATTACATAGTTGCTGGTTACATAATCCACCTACACCCCAAGCTCTGTACATAGTTTAGGGCAAGGCTTCTCAGACTTTAGTCAAATCCGACCCCTTTGGATCAGACCCATTGGATCATGCCCCTTAACTCAATGTCATAATAGAAATTGGTACTATCACTGCATAAATTACAATATTTCTGAAGGCTGAACAAAGATCAGAATAAGATTACCTTTAATTGGATAGATGTGATTGGCTGGCTTCGTGGCTTGGCTTCGTTCGCTCTCTATCTCCCGCTGCCAAACTCTAAAAGGGCTCAAGTAGCAGAATGTAGTCCAGAGAATGGAATGCGTTGTGTCGTAGTTTACAGCTTGACCGGGTTAGCATTCCTTCTTCGATCCCTTCTCCTTAGCCAGTCTGCTCTGTTGCAACCTGTTATCCAGGATCACCGCGTGGAGGTGTAGAAAGTTCTTGGCAGCTCTGGTTCTCTGGCCCTGACGCTAGCAGTCAGCTATGGGTCGCTGACCGCTGCATCTCATGCGCTGCTCAGCATCGTGATCCCATAGATGTGATAGATAATTGTGACACAATAATTCGAAATCACGGCTCAATATTCTTCACTGCTGTTTTCAAAACAATTTCGATGTCCTTAAGGCTTGAGCGGTATTTTGTTTTAAGTACCATCCATGCTGAAGTTCCATCAATCGAGATAGCTGGCGAAGAGATTGAAAATGTTTCACATTTTGAATATCTGTAATCAATAATGAACAACAATGGAGATTGTACAAAAGAAGTAAGAAGACGACTGACTAAGACAATGCAGAAGATACGGAGTATGCAGAACGTATGGCCTAATACAAAAAAAAGAACTTAAACTAAAGAACATAAGAACATGCATGTTTCCTGTGGCAACCTAGGAATGTGAAACACGGACGATTTATAAAAGCAATAAAAGCGAACATCGGTGCTTTTGAAACACAGTGCTACAGAAGAGTCCTGGAAATCCCGTGGACAAAGAAAGAAAGAAATCCATCGGACAAGACCTGAATGTAGAGGAGAATTGGCACATAAATGACCTAATGACCCAAAAACTGAGGGTTTTTTTGGAGACGTCAAACGATACAACGGACTGGAAAGAGGGGTTATGAAAGGGATGGTGGCTGGTAAAAGAAGCAGGGGTCAACCGAGATGACGATGGACTCGGGACATCAAGGACACGCTGGATTTGACCTTGGGGTAGGCCGGAAGACTGGCGAAAGATAATAGTTTCCTACAGACAGGCTATCATGAGAGCGACGTTCTACAAAGGACATGCTACATGATGATGACCATCAATGCTAAAAATGCCGATTCGCACAAATAGGTTGTAATAGGAAGCATGTCTTGTATGTATATGTATCGTTAATATGGCAGGTTTCAGCCTTTCACTCGCCAAACATTCATTACAAATCAAGCAGTTAGATCTGTCTTCAATAATTGTGGAAATAAAAGTAAATCAGTATTGCAAAAATGTTTAATTGTATTTTTGTGTGTGTGAATGCACAATATCTTCAGTTTTATCTACCTGGACCTTCTTGTTTGCGCCGGCTGATCCCGGTATTGTAGGGTCTATAGCTTCAACATCATCTGCTGTCTTAGTCTTTCACTGATTTAACAACATAAACGGGGGTAGAACATTTGCAATTTTGTTGCTCTTTGGCTGACTCTCAAATGATGGCCAATAACAGGGGACAATTAGTTTATTCACTGGTCCAGAACAACTAACTTCGTATGCCGGAGATACTATGATGACACAAATAAATAACTGAACATTGCACAACTAACACTGAACACCAAGGAAGAGCTCCGAACACAAGAGATCACAAACGGCTACTAAGGTCGTCCGCACACGGTGCAACTATTTAGTAACGCGAATTAGTCAACTGTTGTGAAAATCAACAGGCTAGTAACTAGTTGACGCTGTGTGCTGCACAAGCAGAAACTGAAGATGGCCTCCGCCTAGTGGAAAAGGCATATCTTTCACACATTGCTTGACAAGTACCGTCCGATAAGGCTCAACCGACGCAGGCGCGCCCTAAATCGGGAAAACATTTCCTATCGCACGAGCGTAATTGTTTGAATATGACGAGAGCGGCTCATATTCCAACAGTTCTAAAACGTTCGCGGAAGAATTGAGGCAAGTACGCTCAAACGCTACAACAAGAAATGTCGCTACTGTTGTCGGAAGAATTGAGGCAAGTACGCTCAAACGCTACAACAAGAAATGTCGCTACTGTTGTCGGAAGAATTGAGGCAAGTACGCTCAAACGCTACAACAAGAAATGTCGCTACTGTTGTCGGAAGAATTGAGGCAAGTACGCTCAAACGCTACAACAAGAAATGTCGCTACTGTTGTCGGAAGAATTGAGGCAAGTACGCTCAAACGCTACAACAAGAAATGTCGCTACTGTTGTCGGAAGAATCGAGGCAAGTACGCTCAAACGCTACAACAAGAAATGTAGCTACTGTTGTCGGAAGAATTGAGGCAAGTACGCTCAAACGCTACAACAAGAAATGTCGCTACTGTTGTCGGAAGAATTGAGGCAAGTACGCTCAAACGCCACAACAAGAAATGTCGCTACTGTTGTCGGAAGAATTGAGGCAAGTACGCTCAAACGCTACAACAAGAAATGTCGCTACTGTTGTCGGAAGAATTGAGGCAAGTACGCTCAAACGCTACAACAAGAAATGTCGCTACTGTTGTCGGAAGAATTGAGGCAAGTACGCTCAAACGCTACAACAAGAAATGTCGCTACTGTTGTCGGAAGAATTGAGGCAAGTACGCTCAAACGCTACAACAACCTGTTACTCGCTGCTATGCCTTCTGTAACTGTAAATCAGGTGCGAAAATACAGCATGGTAGACCAGAGCTTGTGGTGCTAAACTGATTTCTTAATTGTGAGACACCAGTGCACTAGCTGCTCTGTCATACCGCCGGGCACTTGATTGATTCCACAGTTTGTTTTTTCGTTACTTTTTTAACGAAATGCATTATGCGACTATCTTAGCATCTAAACTCATAAAAGTACACCCCCCCCCCCCCCCCACCCCTTATACGGCGTTTAGTTTTTGTTAGATAAATATTGTACCAACTAAATTACAATAGTTACGTGTTTATTTACATATTTACAGTATCTAAAATACATATTTATTTACAACATTTACAGTATTCAGGTCCTCACAAACAACGGACTAGACTGTATTACGCAAATATTGTAACATCTAAACTCAAAAAGTAGGTCCCCTTTAAACAACAGACTAGACTGTATTACGCAAATATTGTAACATCTAAACTCAAAAAGTAGGTCCCCTTTAAATAACGGACTAGACTGTAACACGCGTATATTGTAACATCTAAACTCATAAAGTAGGTCCCCCTTAAACAACGAACTAGACTGTATTACGTAAATATTGTAACATCTAAACTGGGATCAAGACGCTGAGCAGCGCATGAGCTGCAGTGGTCAGCGACCCATAGCTGACTGCTAGCGTCAGGGCCAGAGAATCAGAGCTGTCAAGGCCCTTCTACACCTCCACGCGGTGATCCTGGATAACATGCTGCAGCAGGGCAGACTGGCTAAGAAGAAGGGATCGATGAGGGAATGCTAACCCGGTACTCAAAAAATGCTTGCTGAAGTCGGATGAGTTGGACCGAAAGGTGCAAATATCGCAGTCAAGCTGTAAACTACGACACAACGCATTCCGTTCTCTGGACTACATTCTGCTACTTAAGCCCTTTCAAGGTTTGGTAGCGGGAGATTGAGAACAAACTCAGAAGCAGAAGAAGAAGTAACATCTAAACACATAAAGTAAGTCCCCACTTATACGGCGGGTTGGGTTTCAACATGAAGATGAAAAGCGCTCAAACTGATCTGAAGCCATCGTTCACTTTGCTGAAACATAGGCCCAACACGGCATTTGGCTTGCCCTACCAGATGTTTTTGGAAAGCCTGATTCCAGTCATTTGTTGTGCCATTTTACAGCTAGAGTTAGCAGATGGCGAAGTTGCCAACCACAGGTGCAATCTTTAAATGTAGAAATATTATGGAATAAAGGACTTTAGCCGCAACTCTCCTGCCTTGGAATGTAGAGGCCAAATGTCATTTTCTGGCTGCTTTTCGGGTCTACGGAATAATGAACCCAGCAACCATGCCGACCCTCCATAGTCGCCCTCATACGAAACGCCCGGCAGGTTACAACGTGTCTATGTTTTGCTCTCCTTTCGAGCCCCGGTTACACATTGACGGAATATAACGACTTGGTATACAAACTTTCACTACACCGGCGGCCTGGTCATTTCATCCTGAAATTCTTCCATTGTTTTCTTTGGCAACTTTCTAACTTGTGTCTGGGAAAGAAGCAGACACATAGAAAGTGATCCGGCTGTGCCTGGAGAGAACACATTTGCGCGTGAGCTATCACTACAGATCATGGCAGGAATCGTGCAAATAGTGAGAATATTGAAACATTTGTAGGCATGCATGAGCAGCAAATAGCTTCTTGAACAAATACACGGTGTGTTTATTCTCAACCGAGATCAGAGCAAAAGTAAAGGCATTCCCTTATCAAATAGATGTACTCATTAAGACAGTATAAGTACTGCAGTACAATAACGGATAAACAGGAGTCTTAGTGGTACCATTGTTGATAATAGCTTTTAGGCATGCAATTTGTACATGAGACTAGAAATTTCATCATGTAAATTCATTACTATTGAAAATGCCAATGTTTGAATACGAATACCAGATTCCCGTGAACGGATCAACTGTAGCGGGGCCCTATGCTTATCCTGGAACTAGAAGGAGAATAAAGATGTAGTCCACGAGCTGCATGCATCCCGCCAAGCTTTCTTTGTAGGCCAACAAAAAAGCGAGGGCCATTCCCACAAAGTGGGGCAAACGATATTACAAGCTTGGCAAGAGGGACGTTAATCTAAACAGGAACATGTGTGAAACAATACATCAATATAACAGAGAGGACATTCCACTATTAAGGACTATGTGTAAAAATTTGACATTACCCTAATAAAGACTTTGTAAAAGAGGACATAAAACTAATAAGGGCTATATGTAAAATAGGACATTAAACTGTACAAGACTATATGTAAAAGAGGACATTACACTGTTAAAGATTATATGTAAAAATTGGACATTACACTAATAAAGACTGTAAAAAGGGGATATAAAACCAATAAGGACTATATGTAAAATTGGACATTAAACTGTACAAGACTATATGTAAATAAGGACATTAAACTATGCAAGATTATATGTAAAAGGGGACATTAAACTAAACAAGACAATATGCAAAACAGTACTTACAAATAAAAGGCGAACGTTAAACTATGAAATACTATATGTAAAATGAGACACGAAACTTTACAAGACTATATGAAAACTCTATTTAAGACTACATATAAAAGGGGACATTACACTAAACAAGACTCAATGTAAATGTTTCTACAACAGGAACTGCAGTTATAATAGAAGAAAATAACCAATAAAATGGGAGAAGTATAATGAAATATGTAACAACGAATGACAACTTTCCAGAAATTAGCTCTTTCTTTCGTGTCGTTCGCTCTTAAATAACCAGATGTATTTCCCTCACAAGAATGTGGTCTTTCTCTTGGTTCTCCTTCATCATTGTACAGGCATACTCTCGATTTACGTACCCTCAACTCATGTATCCTTGCACTTTAGTGCATTTTGCATTACGACCTTGCTCCTAATTTACGGTGTTTGCTTCAGAGTTGCTAATTCTGTGTCCGCACACTTCATTTTACCATGTACCTTTCATCAGATTATTTTAAACGCTGATTTTCTTTGTGTTTGGTCGTCTACCTTTGCGATGGAATTGATATTCAAGTTATTGTAGCCCTCGTGTCAGCGTTTTCTAATTTAAAAAAAAGTATAACAAATTGAAGATAAAGGTGGCCACAAAAAAAGAGTTGTAAGACTATGTAATGTACGCTAAGTTGCAGATTATTATAATTAGCGATAAAGATGTATCACAGAGATAGGATACAAAGCTAAGATTCCATCGTTCGGTATTGATCACCATTCTTCTTCTTCTTCTTCTTCTTCTTCTTCTTCTTCTTCTTCTTCTTTTTTTTTAGTTTTTTCTCAAACTCTAGCTACCAAAGTCCTAAAAAGGTCTTTCCAAGTAGCAGAATGTAGTCTAGAGAACGGCACGTGTCCTGTCGTAGTTTACAGCATTAGCTGCGATGTTTGCATCTTTCAGTCCGACACATCCGACTTCAACATGGCTTTTTGGGGTTCCGGCTTGCTCTCCCCACCACCACTCACCTCCCCAAAGATTTAGTCCTTCAGTTGATTCCGGCACGCAGACTCCCCATCTACAGAACTATAAAAAAAAAGCAAAGATACTCATCAAACGATCCATGACAACAGAATGGACAGACCAGCACAAAAAATACAAGCTAGAAAATTACAGCTTAGACAAACTTGGCAGAGATGGGCAGACAAAGATCTTTAGACTCAGAACGGGACATTGTAGACTCAATGCCCACCTCCACAGAATGAGTCTCAGAGACACTGCCACGTGCGATTGTGCAGCGCCGAACCAAACACCAGAACAGATTCTGCAGGACTTCCCGACTTGTGCAGACCAAAGAGAGGCAGTCTGGCCTGGGGAAGCGACCATGCTTGAAAAGCTGTGAGAGACCTGTGAAGAACTGAAACGTAGTCTCCTTCGTGAACTTCACCAGACTTGAAGCATAGCGTCAGTTGATCGAAGAGGAAGAAGAAGAAGAAGAAGAAAAAGAAGACGAGAAGAAGAAAAAGAGGAAGATCCAAATTCATAGCTTTTAGATTCAATATAGAGATCGATAGCTTTTTGATATAGCTCATTAGCTTTATGATCTATTCATCCAGATCATTAGCTCCGGGATCCATTAACCCTGAACAACAATTTAAGCTTGAGTTTTCCACATTAATCTGATGTTGTCGGTCGTCCCCCCCCCCCCCCCCACCCCACTAGGCCCGCCCGCCACAATGAATCAGTATCCTCTATATAGTACATTATTCAAACCATCCTTAAACTCACAAGTTTAACAATACACATCCCACTTCTATTATTTGATTGGAATGTCATATTTTAGGTCAAGAAGTCTCAAATACGCCGCCCGACAAGCCATACTCTGAGAGCCCTAATATGTCTAGTTTCACAAATCTAGACTACAGGTGATCAAGTGGGTGCAACGATTTGTTATTGTGTAACGGTCTCGTCAGAGCAGTACCAGAGTTAACCTTTTAATCATGTTGTACAAAGCGACTACAGACAGTTGTACATGGGAATAACAACCTTGCATTATATACCAATAGCTATGAAACCGCTTGTACTAGTGATCGGTAACATGCGTTCTGTGAATTGGCCAGTTTTAGTTTGCCCTTATGCTTCGCTTGGAGCAAAACAGAGAATAAATCGTTTTCTATAAAGGCGTTTAATCTTATTGCTGAGATTTATCGGGCTGAATTTAAAGGACGGATGAATAAAATGCCGCTTGCTCTCGCAGTCGCCGCGTACTATACAAACTATTCTGTTATTTCCATAAGAAAAAAAACCGTGTACATTACCGAGGATTTGAATTCATGTCTTTGTCATCAAGGACCGGCATTCAAACCGTTCGACCCAAAGGTGCTGGGTATTCCTTCCCAATCACAGCCCCGACCATTACCCCGAGGAAGCAAAATCTTAGAACATGCGGGAGGAAGCAGACCCTTACATAAAAATGCATGCCGAAGCCGGATGCACTGGGCCAACAGGTGCAGAACAAAAACATAGTGCAACGCACATCGCCATTAGGAATAGAGAAATAAGGTGAACGCAAAAAACAAAACAAACAAAAAATTGCGACCAGCCGCTACTCATCAATCAAGGACTAAACCATCAGCTAAAAATAGATCAGTTGATGATCAATCAACTTTCTTCGCTGATCATTTGAATATTTTCTGGGTCTGTACCACGGGGCTTCTTACTGCGGAGGAAAGAACAGGACAACTGCACTCTAGTCCTACTACACATGCGTGAGAGGCGACCAAGCTGGATTGTGCATGGAACTGACAATTTCATCGAGTCAAACAAAGTGCCACAAGAATCCACAGAATCGTATATGTACTTTCCAACTTTTCAATATGGTTTCCGTAAGAGATCAACTACAGAGGTGACCATATACTCCTACTGGAGCGCCAAAGACATGCCCGTGGTCCCATAAATACCCTTCTACTCACCCACCCCTCCCCACCGCCGTATTGAAAATGTTCTCATAACAAATTGGAAGATTTAAAGTATCTTTACTTGACAATATAAAATTTTCTGGACTTCCATGTAGTCCTCATTGGGAACGGGCTGTTCTTCTTGACAGTCTGGCTAACGAGGCGGGGAATCGACGTGATCCCCGTAGTACTAAACGATACGCTGATAAAGCCATGCAGAGCCCGACCGTCTGGAGGACCCCGGTCCATCTTCATAAGGGGAGGGGGAAGGAAGAGAACGGGCTGTTCTTCTTGGCAGTCTAGCTAACGAGGTGGGAGATCGACGTAATCCCCGTAGTAGTAAGCGACACGCTGATAAAGCCATGCAGAGCACAACCGTCTGGAGGACCCCGGTCCATCTTCATATGGGGAGGGGGGAGGAAGAGAACGGGCTGTTCTTCTTGGCAGTCTAGCTAGCGAGGTGGGAGATCGACGTAATCCCCGTAGTAGTAAGCGACACGCTGATAAAGCCAAGAACACAACTGCCTGGAGGACCCGTGTCCACCATCATTAGCACGCTCGGAATGTGATGAAAGCTACTGCAACCCGCAATTAATCGTCCTTTTAAGAGTGAACCTACTCATTGTTGACATTTGGCAACAACAACATCCATCCTTGGGGACTCGACATCAGCAAAATCTAAGTAAAGAAGATATCATTTGATTTACTATTATTACGACACTTTGAAAAAGTTCGATAATATTGATCAAAGATGGATACCCAGACATGGAAATAAGTGTCAACCAGTGATTTCATGGTTCCGAGTTGTATGACAGGTTCATAATGACCTGATTTCAATTCAGTATTCTTTCCTTTCCGGGCCATTTTTGTGTGAACGAATGAGTAGCGCGGTGATATAGCTGTTGGCTTTTCACAGGACCGGTATCATGCTTGGAGATCGTTATCAACACTCTTCAATTGACCCAGTCTGAAATGCATACTATTAGGGAAGGAATTGCAGCGTTGAAGCATTGAATGTGCAATCATACGGCCAGAGCAGGGAGGACTGAGACAACTGCTTAGTTTTCTGTTCCCTTCTGATAATTTGTTTTGACCATCTCATGGAAACCACGTGGAAACCATCATATGGAAACTATCCCATGGAAACCATCATGTGGAAACTATCCCATGGAAACCATCATGTGGAAACTATCCCATGGAAACCATCATGTGGAAACTATTCCATGGAAACCATCATGTGGAAACTATCCCATGGAAACCATCATTTGGAAACTATGCCATGGAAACCATCATGTGAAAACTATCCCATGGAAACCATCATGTGGAAACTATCCCATGGAAACCATCATGTGGAAACTATTCCATGGAAACCATCATGTGGAAACTATCCCATGGAAACCATCATGTGGAAACTATCCCATGTAAACCATCACGTGGAAACTATCCCATGGAAACCATCATGTGGAAACTATCCCATGGAAACCATCATGTGGAAATTATCCCATGGAAACCATCATGTGGAAACTATCCCATGGAAACCATCATGTGGAAACTATTCCATGGAAACCATCATGTGGAAACTATCCCATGGAAACCATCATGTGGAAACTATCCCATGGAAACCATCACGTGGAAACTATCTCATGGAAACCATCATGTGGAAACTATTCCATGGAAACCATCATGTGGAAACTATCCCATGGAAACCATCATTTGGAAACTATTCCATTTAAACCATCATGTGGAAACTATCCCATGGAAACCATCATGTGGAAACTATCCCATGGAAACCATCATGTGGAAACTATCCCATGGAAACCATCATGTGGAAACTATTCCATGAAAACCATCATGTGTAAACTATCCCATGGAAACCATCATGTGGAAACTATCTCATGGAAAGCATCATGTGGAAACTATCATGTGGAAACTACCCATGGAAACCATCATGTGGAAACTATCTTATGGAAACCATCATGTGGAAACTATCCCATGGAAACCATCATGTGGAAACTATCCCATGGAAACCAGCATGTGGAAACTATCTTATGGAAACCATCATGTGGAAACTATCCCAAGGAAACCATCATGTGGAAACTATCCCATGGAAACCATAATGTGGAAACTATCCCATGGAAACCATAATGTGGAAACTACCCCATGGAAACCATCATGTGGAAACTATCCCATGGAAACCATCATGTGGAAACTATCATGTGGAAACTATCCCATGGAAACAATCATGTGGAAACTATCCCTTGGAAACCATCATGTGGAAACTATCCCATGGAAATCATCATGTGGAAACTATCCCATGGAAACCATCATGTGGAAACTATCATGTGGAAACTATCCCATGGAAACCATCATGTGGAAACTATCCCATGGAAACCATCATGTGGAAACTATCCCATGGAAACCAGCATGTGGAAACTATCTTATGGAAACCATCATGTGGAAACTATCCCAAGGAAACCATCATGTGGAAACTATCCCATGGAAACCATAATGTGGAAACTATCCCATGGAAACCATAATGTGGAAACTACCCCATGGAAACCATCATGTGGAAACTATCCCATGGAAACCATCATGTGGAAACTATCATGTGGAAACTATCCCATGGAAACAATCATGTGGAAACTATCCCTTGGAAACCATCATGTGGAAACTATCCCATGGAAACCATCATGTGGAAACTATCCCATGGAAACCATCATGTGGAAACTATCATGTGGAAACTATCCCATGGAAACCATCATGTGGAAACTATCCCATGGAAACATCATGTGGAAACCATCATGTGGAATATATCCCATGGAAACATCATGTGGAAACCATCACGTGGGAACTATCCCATGGAAACATCATGTGGAAACCATGACGTGGAAATCATCATGTGGAAACTATCCCATGGAAACCATCATGTGGAAACTATCCCATGGAAACCATCATGTGGAAACTATCCCATGGAAACCATCATGTGGAAACTATCCCATGGAAACCATCATGTGGAAACTATCCCATGGAAACCATCATGTGGAAACTATCCAAAAGAAACCATCACGTGGAAACCATCATGTGGAAACTATCCCATGGAAACCATCACGTGGAAACCATCATGTGGAAACTATCCCATGGAAACCATCATGTGGGAACTATCTCATGGAAACCATCATGTGGAAACCATCACGTGGAAACATCATGTGGAACCATTATGTGGAAACATCATGTGGAAACCATCACGTGGAAACCATCACGTGGAAACCATCATGTGGAAACCATCACGTGGAAACCATCATGTGGAACCATCATGTGGAAACTATCCCATGGAAACATCATTTGGAAACTATCCCATGGAAACATCATGTGGAAACTATCCCATGGAAACCATCATGTGGAAACTATCCCATGGAAACCATCATGCGGAAACTATCATGTGGAAACTATCATGTGGAAACTATCCCATGGAAACCATCATGT
The DNA here is from genome assembly GCA_036924085.1 of Ariolimax columbianus. Classification (NCBI taxonomy): domain Eukaryota; kingdom Metazoa; phylum Mollusca; class Gastropoda; order Stylommatophora; family Arionidae; genus Ariolimax; species Ariolimax columbianus. The sequence continues at coordinate 119,035,341 of JAVGWX010000001.1, read as the reverse complement.
GGAAACCATCACATGTAAATCCTCATGTGGAAACTATTCCATGGAAACATCATGTGGAAACTATCCCATGGAAACATCATGTGGAAACTATCCCATGGAAACATCATGTGGAAACCATCACGTGGAAACCATCACGGGGAAACCATCACGTGGAAACTAACATATGGAAACCATCACATGGAAACCATCACGTGGAAACTATCTCATGTAAACCATCTCATGTAAACCATCTCATGTAAACCATCTCATGGAAACCATCTCATGGAAACAATCACAACCCACGACAGTATTCCTTGCACAATGTATCGTCTGCCAACTCTAGACATGTATTCTTTCATCAGACCCTGTCCCGGATTGCACCCTTACCCCAGCTTTTGACCCGAACTGGGTAAGCGAAATCAATAAGCAAAGACACGGTTGTTGTTGTTTTTTTTTTTTTTTTTTTTTTTTTTTTGGTTATCAAACCCCTATAGTGAGTAATGAGAGAGTTCAGTTCTGATGATAGTGTGCGACATTGAGTGCAGCACGGGAGTTTGGATGTGTGTTTGAAGGGGCCACGTGCACTGTTATTGATTATATGGCAGCAGAGAAGAGCTGAAAGCCTGTGTGTTTTTGGAGGGCAGCTATAGTTCCCTATTATGTCACATCATTATTCAGATATTTAGGGGATAGATACGGTGCTAGAGAGACCCCATGGCCCTTTAGGATATATGTATATCATGTGCGTGTTGTTTGGTTTTTTTTGGGTTTTTTTTTTGGTTCTTTCTTTTTTTGGGTGAGGAAGGAGGGTTGGTGTAAAGCTGGCCCCTGTTTTAGACAACTCCGTTTGGGGTGAAGAGCTGGAAGATTTATTTTTCTAGGGTTGTTCTTTATTTTCTTCTTCTGTGTCGTCATTCGTCCTGGAAAGGACGTTTTGTTACTTCGATTTCTGCGCCTTAATGTCCAACACACCCGGTTTAAGACAACCATATTTTTGTCTTCCCTCTTCGATCCCTATTCTCTCATCCAGTCTCCGCGGATTCGTTAGGTTTTCAGAGCAGCCACTTGAGGCCGAATAGGGAATTGGACAGTTTAGTTCACTGACTGATGCAAGCAGCCAGTTATGGATCTCGGACTGATGCAAGCAGCCAGTTATGGATCGCTGACTGATGCAAGCAGCCAGTTATGGATCTCTGACTGATGCAAGCAACCAGTTATGGATCGCTGACTGATGCAAGCATCCAGCTATGGATCTCTGACTGATGCAAGCAGCCAGTTATGGATCGCTGACTGATGCAAGCAGCCAGTTATGGATCTCTGACTGATGCAAGCAGCCAGTTATGGATCGCTGACTGATGCAAGCAGCCAGTTATGGATCTCTTACTGATGCAAGCAGCCAGTTATGAATCGCTGACTGATGCAAGCGTCCAGCTATGGATCTCTGACTGATGCAAGCAGCCAGTTATGGATCGCTGACTGATGCAAGCAGCCAGTTATGGATCGCTGACTGATGCAAGCAGCCAGTTATGGATCTCTGACTGATGCAAGCAGCCAGTTATAGATCGCTGACTGATGCAAGCATCCAGCTACGGATCGCTGACTGATGCAAGCATCCAGCTATGGATCGCTGACTGATGCAAGCAGCCAGTTATGCATCGCTGACACTGATGCTCGCAGCCAATTATGGGATCGCTGACTCTGATGCAAACAGTCAGGTATGGATCGCTGGCTCTGATGCTCGCAGCCAATTATGGGATCGCTGACTCTGATGCAAACAGTCAGGTATGGATCGCTGGCTCTGATGCAAGCAGTCAGGTATGGATCGCTGGCTCTGATGCAAGCAGTCAGGTATAGATCGCTGGCACTGATGCAAGTAGTCAGGTATGGATCGCTGACTCTGATGCATGCAGTCAGGTATGGATCGCTGACTCTGATGCATGCAGTCAGGTATGGATAGCTGACTCTGATGCAAACAGTCAGGTATGGATAATTGGCCCTGATGCAAACAGAAACTATGGATCGCTGATCATGATGCAAGCAGACAAATATGGTTCGCTGGCTGCTATCAACTCATTCATTGCCACGTCTTCGGTTCATATCTAACAATTCATGTACATGGGCACACAAAGGTTCTACAACGATATTGAAGGCAAATGCACTTAAGGCCCTGTAATCGGCGTTAAATACCGCCACCACTACACGCGAACACCCGGCTTACAACTAAATAAGTTTCATACATGATATATTTTACCAACTCTGGTTCGAGTGTCAGATATGGTTCCTATTCAATGCACTGGAGTAGAACATTACATCATGTGAAACGACACGCCCGAAATATTCCATTAATGTTAACGGGAGAAATAGAATGGGGAATCATGACATGAGAAATACTATGGGAACCACAACATCCTCTGTTAAATATGTAAAATAAAAATGTCATCACCTCGTATGAATGAATTCTAATCAGCTACCACTACGCACACATAGCGATACAAGCTAAAGTTGCGTGTCACGAAGTAAATCAGTAAACAAGTGGATACATACCTTCTACACACGTAATTCAAAGACTTAACTGTACGTCTTTATACTGGTTTAGAAGACTCCGCGGTGTCTGTATACAACCAGTTTCGTTTACTTCACGCAATCTAAAATAACTATGCGCAGCCAATGTATTCTTGAATGCATTAATTGCTGACCTCTTCACTATTTTCTGTGACAATGCATTTCAATCATCTACCACTCTCTGGGACGGCGCGGGCTAGTGGTTAAGTGGCACGGCTCAAAATCCGAAGGTGCTGGGTTCGATCCCCACCACAGCACCAGCCCTACCCCGAGGAAGCAAACACTTAGAAAATGCAGGAGAAAGCAGAAAACTGGGCTGACAGGCGCAAAATAAAAACCACAGTGCAACGCACACAGCCTTGGGGAATAGAGAAATAAGGCGAACGCAAAATTTTTTTTTAATGTTAAAAATTACCACTTTCTTGACTAAAAAAAATATTTCCTTGTATCTAATCTTGACCTTTAATAAACTTAACTTAAACAAAATAGTAAATTTAGCTCACAACGGCACTTCGCAGGAAGTGTGGACGAGAAAAGACAAGTAAGTCAGCAAAAAGTAAGATCGAAAAATACCACAAATTCAATGTATTCTTTCCATTTCCATAGGTTCCACCAATTCAATATATTCTTCAGATTTTTAAAGCAAATGCAGTAAAAAAAATCTGGGTCTGATCGATGGACAAAAGCAGCGCTTCAAAGACTCCCCTAAAATGTCTCTGACAAACTTGAACGTCGATGCAAGATTATGTAAGCTTATTACACAATCCCCTCTCGTCTTCCGTATTCTTATTTTGATATATATATATATATCTGTACGTTCTACTTTGTCTATATTGCTACTAAGATATACGAATGACTCCATTCTTAAGTGTCTCTTCCAACACTGATTGTCTTCTATTGCATTTATTCTCGTTTTGTATCACGTATTCTCAGTGGCAACCTCTGTGACCACTCATCAACTATCTTTTTTACTTTATTTTGCATCTGATTACAGTTACAGAACGGAAGAGATATGTCATCAAGAAAATCAAGTTCAGCAAGTTGTTTTGTCAAGTTCCATTGAATTCACTTTTGGTTGATTGATGATGTACATAATCCAGTCCTTCAATCAATGGTCAATAGACAGAAATATTGATAAGAGACATCCCTGTCGCAGACCAGTTCTTTTCTCAAAGAGCCAACAAAAATCTGACCTTCATTTAGAACTCTACATTTCGTTTATTCATATCCTGTCTTAACTGTGTTGATCAACTTCAAGAACACTCAACAGTGAATGAGAAAACTTCCACAGCGATTCTCTGTCTACACTTTCCCAAAGTCCACGAATACGATATACAGTGAAAAGTTCCCTTTATACTTTGTTCAACTATTATTCTCAGTGTAGCTACCTGATCTGCAGATGGCCTATGTAATCGAAAGCCTGTGTGTTCTTCTCTCTGTAATATGTATACGACTTTTAAAATCTCTTTGCTATGATCATGTTCAATATTTTCCCGACACTGATAACAACATAATTTAACTATAATGTGTACATCGCTGCATATCTTACTTCTTGGGTAATGTGACTACATAGTTCTTCTTTCATTATACTGGCATATCTTCTCTTTCTCAAACGTTACTAAATAATTGGTAAAATATCTAGTGTTGAAGTGCCAATGTCTGTGTTGATTGATCCTACTGAAATACCATCTGAGCCATTGTCTTTATTATCTTTCAGCAACATTAAGGCGTTTATATCTCAGCAGCATTAAGGCTATTATCTCTTAGCAGCATTAAGGCTTTTATCTTTATCTCTCAGCAACATTAATGCTATTATCTTTATCTCTCAGCAGCATTAAGGCTATTATCGTTATCTCTCAGCAGCATTAAGGCTGTTATCTTTATCTCTCAGCAGCATTAAGGCTATTATCTTTATCTCTCAGCAGCATTAAGGCTATTATCTCTTAGCAGCATTAAGGCTTTTATCTCTTAGCAGCATTTAGGCTATTATCTCTTAGCAGCATTTAGGCTATTATCTCTTAGCAGCATTTAGGCTATTATCTCTTAGCAACATTATGAATATTGTCTCGCAGCAGCATTATGGCTTTCTTATTGTATTCTTAGTTTGATTACTCACACGTAACTTGCAGTTATGTTTCTCTCGACTAAATGTCTAAGGAAATCTTGTTGAACTAGTCTATTAAAAAAATCTTCAAAATGTTATGCCACCCTGTTCATCTTTTGAATTACGTTGCTCATTAATTAATAATTAAGATTTATCGCAGCTGTTAATGTCCAGTAATCATATACGACCTCAAATACGTAACAATAAAACGATGCTACGGAAGTACTAACATTCAAATGTTGATAACATAAACAAATCTAGTTCAGACAACGCATCGAAACAGAAACAAAACGGAACTTAAGTTAAACGAACAAGCCTTAATCGAGGACAAAAACATAAAACCAATTAAAACACTTATCAACTAATTACAATAACGATGAATAGAGATTGGAAAAAAACTAAGCTAAGTGCCATTTCCTACACCCCCACCCCCTTTTCCCTAAAGAAAAAAAAACCAAAGCTGTACTTGTACACGTGTATGTGCACAGTGATTTCGTTTTGCTTGAAGCAGTCTAGAAAACCCTGGTAGTTGTAAATTGACGTTACTGAACACAAAACGTGTCTCATTCAGAACAGGATCAATTCCTGCTGTGCTTACTAATTGTCGCTAAAACTTCACGACCAGCAAACTAACAGCTGTACCGAGTTTAGCTGGTGATGGAAGCTACCGAACGAGGGTCTTAGAATAACTGACAACAAAGGACTGGTAACGTAAAACGGGGAGTCGGGTAGAAAAGTGAGAGAATCGGGATATTGGACACCGGTTTCTGGACAAAGTTTTATCCAGTTTCAATTAGGTTGAGGCAGTGTTTCTCAAACTGTGTGACCATATACTTCTGTTCGCGTGTGCCTGCCAGCGTCGGGTTACGAAGATGTTTCTTGACCGGGCCCTAGTATGTGCTTCAAACACTGGGAGTTATACTGCTTCTGTTGTTTCTGCTATCCATCGTTTTGTATGGTCGGTCCTTGACTTTGTATCCATGGTATCTGTATAGCATTGCTTTCTGAGGGATACGATCTGGTGTTTGTCGAACCATTTTGGTTTGTTGTCTCTTGATGAGGTCAAGCGTGCGTCACTAAACTTGGTAAATTTACCATATGTAACCCCATAAATACCAGATCCGCGCCTCCATGAATACCAGTTTGGAGACCCTAAAATAACAATATTAGCGGCCCCGTAAATACAAGTTCAATGGGCCGATAAATACTAGATCAGCGGCCCTCTGTATACCAGATCAGCGGCCCTTTAAACTATATTAGCAACTCCATAAACACTAGATCAGCGGCCCTATAAATACCAGATCAGGGGACCATTAAATACCAGGTCAGCGGATCTCAGCAAAGAGACAAAAACTGATGGTGGCTCTTATTACTGTAAGAATTATGTTCATCAGCTTGTCGGGATTACGAGATCCATAGAAAAGGGCTACAGTAAACCCTAAATCATGTCATAAAAGGCGGCTAAAGCAGCTTGTACATGGGGCTAGCAACCTCATCAGGTAAACCACAATAATTCAGAAACCACTATTGCAATAGCACACAAAGTGCTTTGGCGCAGGCTTTCGTAAAGGCTTTTCTTGCGCTGGTGGACATATACTTGGTAATGAATCAAGTTGTGAGCAATCTTTTTTTTACGATTAAGTAAAAGAAAACTAGTTTTTTTTTCAGCTTGGATTAATGAACCAACAATGCTCTATATTTTGAGGGTCTGGTTAGCCTAGAGCTTTTCGCGGCAAGGATACATGGTTCAAATCCAGTTACTGTCAGACTTGAGTCGTTCAAGGATGTAAATGGGTACTTGATCACTGAAGTCTCTAGCACTCACAGCAGCAGTGTATACTACAGGACTACTTTTACTCTCAGCATTTATTACCCCGTCTGGTATGAAAGTACCTTTACCTTAGGAACTTAATACAAGTCTGGTATT
>JAVGWX010000001.1:118718769-119023769 GCA_036924085.1 Ariolimax columbianus | reverse complement strand
CAGCGCATGAGCTGCAGCAGTCTGCGATCTATTGCTGACTGCCAGCGTCAGGGTCAGCGAACCAGAGCTGCCAAGACCCTTCTACACCTCCACGCGGTGACCCTAGATAACAGGTTGCAACAGAGTAGACTGGCTAAGGAGAAGGGTTCGAAGAGGGAATGCTAACCCGGTACTAAAAAAATGATTGCTGAAGTCGGATGTGTTGGACCGAAAGGTGCAAATATCGAAGTCAAGCTGTAAACTACGACACAACGCATTCCGTTCTCTGGACTACATTCTACTACTTAGGCCCGTATCAGGGTTGGTAGCGGGAGATTGAGAACGAACTAAGTCAAGCCAAGCCACTCCCCGGTGATTGAAGGAGGAATACACCTTTATTCCTCTATCCTATAAATCGCACAGGAGGATCCAAACAAGAAAACAACTGATATGATGGTCGTACTGGATAACATTAGGAAGACTGACATATGTGACACGCAGGTGGTCGTACTGGATAACATTAGGAAGACTGACATATGTGACACGCAGGTGGTAGTACTGGATAACATTAGGAAGACGGACATATGTGACACGCAGGTGGTCGTACTGGATAACATTAAGAAGACGGACATATGTGACACGCAGGTGGTAGTACTGCGTCATCCCTATTGTTCGAGTTCACAGAGACTTGCTCAGTTCAGTTCAGATACCATCTTCACCACTAAGGTCGACTGCAATGGATCCCCAGTATACCCTGTCTCTTTTAGAAGATAAAGCATAAAGGCCGTTCCCCAACAGTCGCCAATCTGAAAAAAACTTGGTCATACAGGTATTCCATCCCGTCTGCATACAAAGAGATCTGTATCTCCTAACCTTTCGTTCACACAGCTCCACACTTTCAAACAAAATAGCTGAAGTTGTTCATTGTTCACAGAATTGTACAGGAGTTATAATGGGGAATCTCTCCGTGCTGTGAATGAATGGGTGCAGTTTATTGATTCTGCCCATAGTAAGTCTCTTGGGTTTTCACGATGCATATATATATATATATATTGAGAGAGAGAGAGAGAGAGAGCGAAAAAGAGAGGGAAGATATAAATAACCAGAGAGTAAAGATGACACACGCGAGTCGCACCAAAGGTGATAATATTAGGCCGACTGTAACCTTTCAAGCATGTCTTAAAAGACGACTAAAGAGAGTTGTGCACGCGGCTAGTACCCTCATTACGTATAACCATTGATATTGAAACCGTCACTACAACTGCTCGGATACAGGCTTTTAGTAAGGGACCGTCTGTAATGGTGGTACTATACTTCGCATTGACCGAACAGGCAAAATACGAAGAAAGATGGCAGAAACACATTAATAAAGACATCGGACGTTAGGTAGCAAACCTGGAATATCCACTGAATAATAATAATAATACTATAGACAACAATACCAATAATAATAAGTATTCTAACAATTGTTATAATAATAACTATTATTATAAAGAGAGAGAAAAGGGACGGCGTGAGATAGTGGTTAAGTGACACGGTTCACAACCGAAGGTGCTGGGTTCGATCCCCCTCACAGCACCAGCTGTTACCTCGGGGACGCAAACCCTTAGAAAATGCAGGAGGAAGCAGACCCTTACATAAAATGCATGCTGAAGTCAGATGCACTGGGCCGACAGTCGCAAAATAAAAACCACAGTGTAATGCACACCGCTTTGGGGGATAGATAAATAAGGCGAATGCAAAGAAACAAAACGAGAAAAAAACACGAGAGAGAGCGAGAGATGGAATGTTTGAGAGGAGAGAGAGAATGAGAGAGAGAATGAGAAAGGATAAAAGACAGACAATATAACCAAAGCTCCACTCACTGGAAATGAGAAGCGTGTCAAGGCCCGAGTCTGTATATATGATGATCCTGGGCCGATAATGGCACAGTGAATGAACTGACACCAGCCAGTAGTTTGAGCTGACTGCTTGCATCATTGTCAGCAAAGCAGAGCTCATCAAGATCATATCCCCCCCCCCCCCCTCTAAGCGGCGGCCCTGGAAACAGGCGGCACTCGTGCAGTCTAGCTAAGAGAAGACGGATAGCAGTGTGAAGGCAAACCCTGTACTTTAAAAAGCCTGCTGAAACAACTGTCGGGTCGAAATGAGCAGCTATTTCATCCGCACTGTAAACTACGACACAAGTCAGAACGTCTTCCAGGATGAACACAAAAGAAGAAGAAGAAGAAGAAGAAGAAGATACAAAATAACTTATTTAAAAAGGAATGAACCATTGAAAGATACATCAAAAAACCACACGTGATCGGATTTAAAGTAGCAAAGAATAGAGCAACGATAGCTTTGAAAGTAAGTTGTAAAAGACAACTAAAAAGAGTTGTGAATGGGTTCAGTAATTGTTACATAAATGACTAATGTAGTATCCCATAGCATTACTGCCGTAGGGGTGTGAGGTGTTAGCGATCTCACATTTCAAAGGCTCGGTTATATGAGGGCGGTAGCCATCTCCTCTCCCTCGCCGCTTTTACTTCCCGGACTGAACCGGTACCCATTTAAGGCTGGGTCGACCCGGGAGCCATTGCGGTCTGAAAAAAACATTACCGCCTCAACTGGGGAATAAACCCAGGACCACTCACATGCGAAGCCAGCGCGCTAATCACTGCGCTACGCGGCTCCCTAATGTAAGAATGGATATAGTCATTTTATGTAGGCGTAATAATATGCGTAGTAATTTTTATTGCAAAGGGTGGATACATTAATGGTCTTAACTTTACAACGCACTACACAATGTCACGAAGAATAATATCATTGAAGGAATGACTGAACGAATAGATAAATAAATGGATGAATTAACTAATTAATTTACGAATTGGTGAATAGATGGATGGTTAAACGAGCGATTTAATAAATGAATACTTACTTATTTTCCGTGTCCAAGTCAAATAGGGTTTATCCAGTGATCAGTAACTTGAATTGTCCTGTTATGCGCCTTCAGCATGCTCTCGTCAAATGTATCCGGAAGGTAAGGACAAATCATTAGATAACCTATGTCTAGTACCGCACAACAGTCGCATGTATCGCCGTCCGAGCCACCCCATCTCTTCATGTTCCTCCTACATCGTGATGTGCCAGTTCGAAGTCTATTTATTGTCTTCCAAAGTGAGTAGGGTACGTGTTATCCAGGGGCAGGTTCCACCTGAAGTTCAATCCCTGGATCGTGTATCATTTCGTGCCATCATTCAATGCGACGACTTTCAGGGTCTGGCTATATGTGCTTTGTTGATACATTAATGAACCAACGAATGAATGAATGAATGGACAGATGAATGAATGGATATATGAGTGAATGGATGAAGGAATAAATTAATAAACGAATTAATTAATAGGTGCATGAATAAACTAATAAATAAATTACTGGATAAATAAATGAGTGGATTGATAATTTAATGATAGGTTAATGGACAGATAAGCGAATGAATTTTAGCATGAACAAATAAATAACGTTAATAAATTGATTACTGAAAGAATTGAGGGATAAAATGGATGTCTGAATGTATACCTGAAATAATACATTAATAAATACATGAATTATTTATGTATGAATGGATGGATGAATTAATAAATGCATGAAAGGTGGATGAAAAAATGAATGAATTATTGAATGAACTAATAAATAAATGAATGCACGGATGAATTAATAAATGAATAAATGTATGAATGAACCAATAAATAAATAAATGAACGGATGAATGAATGGATAGATGTATGAATGAACCAATAAATAAATCAATGAATGTGTGAATTGTCGAATACATGAAAGAACATAAATAAATTAATGCATGAATGAATAGATGTATCGATGAATGTGTGAATGAAGGCATGAGTAATTACAAAATAAATGAATGAATGAACGAAAGAACGAATGGATGAATAGATGGATGAATAATGAACTACTAATAAATAAACGAATAAAGAAATGGACGAATAGATGGATGATTGGCTGGGCGAATGAATTACTGAACAATGAACCATACATTTGCTGAGAATATAAACAAGGTTTCACAAATAAAAGCCAAAGAACATATTCTAGACTCCCACCCCCCTCCCCCATCTCCGCAAACGCCTCTTTTACAGTTCCATAAAGCTTGCCAGGTCACAACAACACATTGGCACATACAAACACACTAATGTTGTTATCGAGTGACTGAAGGAATAAACAACGTCGCACATTCAAGAGGAGCAGAACTTAGTGACTTTCCTATTCCAAGTGAGAAATATAATCCCACTCGCTTGCTTTCACAAGAAAATTGTGTCTTCGCGTCTCTTTTGTACACTATGCAAATTTAATTTGGCGTACTCTCTTCCAAAGACTATGAACAAAGATGCCGTTTAACCACTGTAATCCAAACGACGCCAATATCAAAAGAATGCACAGTGAAACTCCTAGACATTATTCTAGTCAACCTTTTATCTAATAAAAAGTTTGAGGAATGGTGACGACTTGTCTTTGTCCCTTAAAAAACGTCCGTATTCACTGTTGAAACCAGAAAATCTGCTCTCACATTCCCTGATGGATTAATTTGCTCCGCCACTTCTTCGCCGCGTTCAGTCTCCATCATCGTCATCATTGTCCTTTACAAAAAAAAAGGATATGAGGACACACCAGCAGTTGTCGTCCTTAGCGGAATCTAGTGTCAAAACATGTTTGTGTCTGGTTAGACGCCATCTTGGTGCGACTCTCACAAGTGACATGTCGACCGTTAATGGCGTCTTCGTGACTTCAGGCCATTCACCATGTACTTACCCGTACACAATTTGACTTCAGACCCTTCACGATCTGCTAACCTGGACACAATTTGTCAGACAGCCAGCCCTTGACAATATGCTATCCTGTACACAATTTGACTTCAGGCCCTTCATGGTGAACTAACCCGTACACAATTTGACAGAAAGCCCTTCACGGTCTACTAAGCCGTACACAATTTGACACTAGCCCATCACGATCTGCTACCCCGTACACAATTTGACACCAGCCCATCACGATCTGCTAACCCGTACACAATTTGACACCCGCCCATCACGATCTGCTAACCCGTACACAATTTGACACCAGCCCATCACGATCTGCTAACCCGTACACAATTTGACACCAGCTCATCACGATCTGCTAACCCGTACACAATTTGACACCAGCCCTTCACGATCTGCTAACTGGTACACAATTTGACAAGCGACCATCACGATCTGCTAACCCGTACACAATTTGACACCATCCCATCACGATCTGCTAACCCGTACACAATTTGACACCATCCCATCACGATCTGCTAACCCGTACACAATTTGACACCCGCCCATCACGATCTGCTAACCCGTACACAATTTGACACCCGCCCATCACGATCTGCTAACCCGTACACAATTTGACACTACATTCCCTGGATACTGTATGGTGACGACAAGGATGATCGGACTTTTCAATTCTTCCTCGATCTAGTGGACCTCGGTAGCAGCATATTTCGTTTTCTTGTGTGGACATTTGTCGTACAGTGGCTAGCAGTAAAAAAAAAAAAACAAAGTCACAACACTGTCTCATTTATTATCACCATTTTGTGGAATAGCACCACTGCATCTGCATGCATGTTGTAGAAGGCAAGTGCAAGGGGACGGGGTGGCCTAGTGGTAAAGTGGCACGGCTCACAACTCGAAGGTGCTGGGCTCGATTCCCATCACAGCACCGATCGTTACCCCGGGGAAGCAAACCCTTAGAAAATGCAGGAGGAAGCAGACCCTTACATAAAATGCAGGCTGAAGTTGGATGCACTGGGCCGACAGGCGCAAAATAAAATCCACAGCGAAACGCACACCGCCTTAAAGATTAGAGAAATAAGGCGTACGAAAAAAAAAAGAAAGTGTGGTGCGTGGGGTTTACAAACTTGTTATGTATTATACACACTTATATTATCCCCCATTGCAAAAGTACGCAAAGTGATTTGGTACAGGTTTCCTAAAGGAGACCAATGTAGGTGTAGCCTTATACTCCGGCTGGAGTGAAAAAGAGGACAAGAAGAAGATAATCAAGCTAATCAGAAATAATTTATTATTATTATCACGTGTATTCCCATTATTGGACAAAACTACAGTTACTGCCCCAAGCTCCATTCTAATAATAGAAGGTATTGTGGTGGATGCTTCGTCATGCTGAAAGACGACATTAACGACTTTAACAGGTAGCTCTATTCTGATTTCACACCAGACTCAGTCTCTTTCTTATCTATTTCTTCTTCATCCTATTTTTCTCCTTCGTGTCTGTTTTTTCTTTCTTTACGAGACATAAAGCCATGGGTGTTTTTTTTACCAACATTATGTACCAAAGCAAATGATGCGTGCTTGCAATCGACATTTATTAGAGAATTTGCTTTACATAATGAGGCTACTAGCACCAAACACAACCCTCTTTAGTCGTCTGTTCCGATCTTCATAAAAAGTAACAGTGGGCATATTCTTTATTGAATAGGATTCATTCGAATTAGAAGCAGTATATATCTACGGTACCAATGTATACAACAGCTTCGTATTTCCCTCAATTAGAAGCAGTATATATCTACGGTACCAATGTATACAACAGCTTCGTATTTCCCTCAATTAGAAACAGTATATATCTACGGTACCAATGTATACAACAGCTTCGTATTTCCCTCAATTAGAAACAGTATATATCTACGGTACCAATGTATACAACAGCTTCGTATTTCCCTCAATTAGAAACAGTATATATCTACGGTACCAATGTATACAACAGCTTCGTATTTCCATCAATTAGAAACAGTATATATCTACGGTACCAATGTATACAACAGCTTCGTATTTCCCTCAATTAGAAGCAGTATATATCTACGGTACCAATGTATACAACAGCTTCGTATTTCCCTCAATTAGAAACAGTATATATCTACGGTACCAATGTATACAACAGCTTCGTATTTCCCTCAATTAGAAACAGTATATATCTACGGTACCAATATATACAACAGCTTCGTATTTCCCTCAATTAGAAGCAGTATATATCTACGGTACCAATGTATACAACAGCTTCGTATTTCCCTCAATTAGAAACAGTATATATCTACGGTACCAATGTATACAACAGCTTCGTATTTCCCTCAATTAGAAACAGTATATATCTACGGTACCAATGTATACAACAGCTTCGTATTTCCCTCAATTAGAAACAGTATATATCTACGGTACCAATGTATACAACAGCTTCGTATTTCCATCAATTAGAAACAGTATATATCTACGGTACCAATGTATACAACAGCTTCGTATTTCCCTCAATTAGAAGCAGTATATATCTACGGTACCAATGTATACAACAGCTTCGTATTTCCCTCAATTAGAAGCAGTATATATCTACGGTACCAATGTATACAACAGCTTCGTATTTCCCTCAATTAGAAACAGTATATATCTACGGTACCAATGTATACAACAGCTTCGTATTTCCCTCAATTAGAAACAGTATATATCTACGGTACCAATGTATACAACAGCTTCGTATTTCCCTCAATTAGAAACAGTATATATCTACGGTACCAATGTATACAACAGCTTCGTATTTCCCTCAATTAGAAGCAGTATATATCTACGGTACCAATATATACAACAGCTTCGTATTTCCCTCAATTAGAAGCAGTATATATCTACGGTACCAATGTATACAACAGCTTCGTATTTCCATCAATTAGAAACAGTATATATCTACGGTACCAATGTATACAACAGCTTCGTATTTCCCTCAATTAGAAACAGTATATATCTACGGTACCAATGTATACAACAGCTTCGTATTTCCCTCAATTAGAAACAGTATATATCTACGGTACCAATGTATACAACAGCTTCGTATTTCCCTCAATTAGAAACAGTATATATCTACGGTACCAATGTAAACTACTAATTTGGCTTGCACTAGTTGCTATTTTCCTACCCGAGGGTGTATACATACTGTTTATTTCCATTTACTTACAATCGAGTGTGCAGACAAACGAATAATTAACATGTTGGGTCTTTTCACGATGGAGACACCGCCCCTTTTCTACTTTCGTGCAAGCAACTGTTGTGTAGAAATGTCGTTATTTTAGAATTGTTGCTCGGATAGCGGCTAACTGCATTTTTCTTTTTAAATTTAAAAAACTGTTAATGCTTCTTTTACGCGCACTGCGTGTACATGGGTCCTCCAAGTTTATCCGCAGTCGCTGATAGGGCTAGGCGCTGATCTATCTTCCCCTGTGAACAGAGAACGTGTACAATTTGCAGGATTCGAACATCTAACCGTTTTGTGACTGGAATACGGTTTCCTAAATGCTGGTTAGGGTAAGCCAAATAGTGTATGGCCTATGTTCCAACAAATGACTGAAATAAGGCTTCACTAAATGCTGGTTAGGGTAAGCCAAATAGTCTCTGGGCTATGTTCCAACAAATGATTGAAATAAGGCTTTCCTAAAAGCTGGTTAGGGTAAGCCAAATAGTGTCTGGCTTATATTCCAACAAAGGGAGCAACGGGAAAATTACTATTTATATTATAATCCTTTAACGTTTTTAAGATCTTTAATTGCATACTCTTTTCTGGAAGCGCGTCGGAAGGATATGTTACCCGCCCAGCATGCAATCCACTTTCAAAGATAACGTCAAAGCGAGCGTCGAATATGAGCAATACCGAGTATCCCACACTACCTTACCGAGAATTCAGGAAAGGCAACCACGTAGGTACACGTGTTGCGCAGCCGTGAACGGAGCCGCTAGTTTAGTATCACTCTCAGTGACTCCTGCTGGCGAGAAAGGGCAAGCCAGCGGGTACGTCAGTGCCCAATTAATTAGTGTCTGAGGAATTCTTTGTCGGTGAATTGGTTTCCTCCGCTTTCTCTTCGACACATAAATATGAGCCGAAAGGTTAAAAGTCACTTGCGATGGAATGAGCAATCGGTGTGTATGCGTACTGGTGCATCTTGCTGATAAATGAAACCTGAAAGGAGGCGTATCATTCCCACAAAGTCTTTGGTTAAAAGTTTGTAAATTTTGTAGTATGGATTGAAATTCAGTAAACCTAGGTTTGGCATGTGAGAACGGACACATACACGTACAATACATGTCAAGTATAATCATTCTTCCTCGTTCACAATCAGACATTTGAACCAACAACGGTGCTTGCTTTTTAGTTCATCTCAAACAGTTAGGCATGAGCTGCAGTGGTCAGCGACTCGTAGCTGACTGCTAGCGTCAGGGCCAGCGAACCAAAGCTGCCAAGACCCTTCTACGCCTCCACGTGGTGATCCTGGATAACAGGCTGCAGCAGGGCAGACTAAGGAGAAGGGATCGAAGAGGGAATGCTATTCTGGTACTCAAAAATGCTTGCTGAAGTCGGATGTGTTGGACCGAAAGGTGCAAATATCGCAGTCAAGATGTAAACTACGACACAACGCAATCCGTTCTCTGGACTACATTCTGCTACTTAAGCCCTTTCAGTGTTTGGTAGTGGGAGATTGAGAGTGAACGAAGCCAAGCCAAACAGAGTTATATTAGTTCTCATTGTACGTCACGGGATATCATTTTATTTTAAATAAATAAGTAAGAACAGATAAAGATGGCAGTGTAGAAAAGATGGTTATATTCGGTTTGGCGAAGGGTTAGGGTTATGTTTAGGGTTAGATTAGGATTAGGGTTAGGATTTGGGTGATGGTTAGGCTTAGGGCTAAATAAGATGGTTTGTTATGACATCGCTTGGATAATGCCATGTTGCTCTAGAATCTGGATACTACTCTCCTCATCGTGGACCAACGATGACAGATACAAGAAATTAATTGCTGAGTTGGCAGGAACAAGCGGCAGCAGACGTAGAAATTCTACATTCTCGCAGAATGTTTGACACCCTTAACAGTTAAATAATGGACTATTCTGTGACGTCACTGCTTCACATTATGTGCGAAAAATATATATATTCTATTGTTTTGGGGGTGAATTAAAACGAAAGTACATCAACAATTCTAACACACGTAGTAGTCAGCTCAAGGCTTCCGGCACCTTCATACGACTTCTCGTGTAGTATAAACATACATGTAGCTGTAATCTGCGTGCCTTATCTTTTATCAAATGAACACTGAGCAGTTCTACGACTCTTCGACTGAAATGTTTTGTGTTTTTTTTGCGTTCGCCTTATTTCTCTAATCCCCAAGGCGGTATGCGTTGCACTGTGGTTTTTATTTTGCGCCTGTCGGCCCAGTGCATCCGACTTCAGCATTCATTTTATGCAAGGGCCTGCTTCCTCCTGCATTTTCTAAGGGTTTGCTTTCCCGGGGTAACGGCCGATGCTGTGATAAGGATCGAACCTAACACCTTCTGGTTGTGAGCCGTGTCACTTAACCGCTAGCCCACGCCGTCCCCTTTCGACTGACATGAGACCACGCTCACAGGCGCACAGATCCGCCATGTCGATTGCAAATTTCAAATAAAGAAATGCCCCCGCTCTATTTGTGTCCTGTGGGTAACCTGAAAATAGTTTACTGATCTCACCGAGAGAGCTGATGATATGGGGATTATTACTTTTTAATGTCGAATTTGAGGGAGACTACAGTAAAAGGTAATCATCTTGATCATTCCATTTGTCACAGGTTTTTATAGGCCCATTACTTTTGTGAATGTGTCTAATAAACTGTCACTATTCTTTTTAGCGTGTGCATTTTTATTATCTGTAATTTGTTAATATTAATTTCATAGTATGGTTTAAAGTTTATTCTTGTTTTTGTTTCTAATGGGCCTCCATCTATATCGTGGCCATTAATTTGTCAGACTCACTTCTAATCTGCTGGTGAATTGTCTTTCTTTTTCCTTTTTAGCTGCGATCATGTGTTTTTTTGCACCTCGTCTTCTTCTTTTTCCTTTTCTTCTTCGTCTTTATTTTCTTTTTCCTTTTCTTTTTCCTCTGTTTCTTCTTCGTCTTCTTTTTCTTCTTGCTTTTCTTTTTTTCTTCTTTTTTTTTTCTTCTTCGATAAACTGATGTTAAGCATCTAGGCCGGTGAGGTTCCCGAAGGAGACTGCGTTTCAGGTCTTGCTCGCTGTTTTAAACCAAAATGACATTCTGCAAATGATATTCCTAAGGAAATGCTTCCTGTTTACTGTAAGAAGTGTTTAACTAAGTCGATCAATTTTCTCAGCACGCCCAAATATTTCTAATGACGGTCGTCCGGTCGTCCAATAGAGCCTATATTTAGCGCGTGGGGGAAATGATTCAAGCTGACAGGCGCCTAACGATAGAAATGTTAGCAGTTGTAGTAGGATGTTGGCATGCTTCAGCCCACATTATACTGCATGGTCGATTGAATTTCCGGACAGTGTGCTCTTGGTCGGTACCCAAACAACTGACTGACGCCCACTACATCAACCGAATGGGTTTGTCCTTGCACTGATAAAACTATGGGATAAGTGTATCAAGGTTGGTGGGCATTAGGTTGAGAAATAAGGGACAATGTCAATGTAACAATAAATGGTTTACAAGTTCGTATGTCATTTTATAAATTCATTTGTAATGGCCATTTTTGACCTATTTACTGACTTGGTTCCTTTTGAATATTTAGGACCTGTGAGAGATACAACGAGAAATTAGGATATTTGAAATATGGTGAGATATGGCCCTTATGCTGACTACATCTGAAGGCAGAAAATGAGATAGTTCATCCATCTCATGAAAATGCAACTCGATCAACTACCACTGCACGCTTAAAACACACGAGTATAGGACTGCAAGGCACGAGTTATAGGCCGAGCAGCAGATGGATTGATAATATAAGAGATATCCTACAGTACGAGCATTACAACAATCGGCGCAACACACTTATACCAAGACAGATGTCTGAAGCTCCCCACGTCGCTTAATGACGCAAGATGGTGGAAGAGCAATTAAGTTCTTCGTCTTCTACGTTCGTTCACAATCTCCCGCTCCCAAGCTCTGAGCAGGGCTTTGCAAGTAGCAGGATGTAGTCCGGAGAATGGAATGCGTTGTGTCGCTAGTTTACAGCTTGACTTCGATATTTTCACCTTTCGGTGCCACACAAACGTCTTCCGCAGTTAAGTAGAACTAAAGACGTAATGATCAATCTTAATATGACATTCTTCTGGTAGACATATACGATGTCATGTTATTTTGTTTACGTAAAACCTGACTAGGTATTGCACCTTTCTGTTGGGTAGTGATTTCCCTCAACATATATAACCGTGCACGTAATTATAGTCCGTCTTTTAATTCATAAACAAGGTCCGAAGCAATTTTCAACTAAACTGCATGTCAGATTCAAATGATTTTTGCATGTCAGATTCAAAAGATTTTTCGTATGCAGCCTTAGAATATCCATGACATTGAGTTAATATTTGTTTTTCTCTAACAAATTTGATGAATTTTGAAAAATGAATTCATTAGGCTATATTAAAAGCAACCTCACTGAATTGGACATAATATTAACTTGTATACGGTACTCTTTCGTGCTGTTTAAAAAATAGATGTTTTGATTCAAATACATTGAGTTAGGCAAAAGAAGGTGCAAGACTACCACAAACAGATACTAGTATGACGTACGAAGAGTCAAAACGGCTTATTAAAGCCAGATACATGACCAAATGGGAAACTGAACATACCGGCTACACCAAAAACGATGCCTATTACCAGTTGAACAGAAGAGAGCAGGTCGTTGTCTTCAGACGTCGCACTGGCCACAATAGACTGAGGTACCACCTATTCAACAAATTGAAGATAGGTGGTACCAACGAATGCCCGTGTGGTACCGGCAAAATGACCGCTGAGCATCTGCTGCAGAACTGCCCGACATACGTGGATCAGAGAGAGCAGATGTGGCCATCACCAGTGGAACCACAAGACAAGCTCTATGGCAGTGTCGACAGCCTCGGGATGACCGCCGCTTTTTTTCGAAAAAAATAATGGTTACTGTCTGACTGCGTACGATGAAGAAGAAGAAGAAGAAATACATTGAGTTAAAAACAAACAATTTCTGATTATCCCGTGCCGCACAGACATTTTGTCGAGTGCCGAAAACAACCAAGGTCATTCATGGGAAACTGTTGTTCATCATCGGCGTATCCCCACGTTATAGTCTGTGGGGCTGCTATTTGGACATATAGTTGTTTTTTTCCAAAAGTTACATTGAAAGAATTTCAAAATTAGTTTGAAGTGTACATTTATAACAAAGCAGAAGGTTACCGTTTTACTATAAAAGTTATTTTCTCAGTAAATCTAAGATGGAAAATTTATATTGTTATATTCATGACCCAGAGAAACGAACGCAATTGGCGCTTGGTCTGGATAGATCATCATTTAACCGTTGGATTGGACAAGGTTCAGAGTGCACTCATATCAAGCAAGGTAGGAAAAGGAAATTTGATGATTTCGACAGAGATGTCATAAAACGGGAGATATTGAAACTGTTGACGAAAAATCAACTTGTTACTCCGCAAAATAAAAATAACATTGCAATCCGACTGCAGTTTTGAAGTTTCTGAAAGTAATCTTTGGAAAATTACAAAATCTGCCGACTTTACATTCATAAAAACTTCAGGCAGCAGCAATATTAAATGTGAAAAGCCACTTTTGATTGCTGCCCCAAGCAAATACCTGAGACATACGTGAACAGCGTAGGCAAGACTATGATATTGTATACTTGGATGAATCATGGGTCAATACTCACTACAACTATGATAAAGATTGGCAATCAGTTGACGGTGAACAGAAAAGACAAATTCCAAGCAGCAAAGGGCAGTGCATTATACTAACGTATGCCGGAACCAGTAAAAACGGTCTTGTCTATGACGCTGAACTTATTTTCCAAACAGAAAATACCGACCTTAGAGACTACCACACTGAAATTAATGAACAGACTGCCAGGCACTGGGTGACGAATGATATGCGTCCAATTCGGGATATACCGTCATACTTAGTAATGGATTATGCATCCTATCACAGTGCAGTATCAGAGGAAGACAAAGTACCAACTGCATCGAATACAAAAGCTCAAATTAGCTCATGGCTAGATAAGAAAAATGTGAATTTCGAAGCCACGTATTTGAAGCCAGAGTTGTTGCAGCTTGTGGGGAAGACAGATAAGACAGATGTGTATCATATTGACACAATCATTGAAGAGTACGGTCACACTTCTCTGCGACTACCTGCATGCCATGCGCATTTAAACCCTATAGAGCTTGTGTGGGCTAAAGTCAAAGGACAAGTTGCCGAGCAGAACATTTAAAATGTGTCGTGTAGAAGTGCTGACACGTGAGTGCCTTTCAAAAATGGCATTTAGTTCTGGAAGAAGTGTGTTGAACATGTGCTCCGAGAAGAAGAACAGTACTGGCAACGAGATGGATTACAATTTGTCCAGCCAGTAACAATTATCAATCTCTTTGAATCGACATATTTGGATGATTAATATCATCTTTTGAAGACATACCCATCAGGAGACTTGGATGAATTAGAGTATGTTTATCAAAACAATTAGGCGTACATGCAATGGCAACAAATACATTTCAATATTCAAATGTGTTACACAATATAAAATTAACTGCTAAGAGTAACTGAAGGGCTGTACCAACTGTTGCATATTGGTGCCATTTTTAAAATTGTACATAAAGGGCAACACAAAAAATCAATTGATCTATCAAGACATTAACGAGATACGCCTATGAACAAAATATGACCAGAAATTAAGCTGTGTAATGTAAAATCTTAAATATAATGCCATTTCTTTGCAATGGTCCTTGAAGATTAAAAAAATTCGCCGATGTGCAAATGTCTTACTTAACATCTATGAACTAAATAATATCAATGTTTTAGCGTCATGGATATTCTGAGGCTGCATGCGAAAAATCGTTTAAATCTGACATGCAGTTTAATAGAAAATTGCTTCTGACCTTGTTCGTGAGTTAAATGACGGACTATATGAATATTCTGCTGTAAAACCAAATTTAAATGACGTCCAATGACCTACTTGTTTGTGAAATGCTTTAACCGTGAATCCTTTCCAAGTAACAGGATTGGCAATGTGTACACTTACAGAAGGCTAAGAACCAAAGTGTCACTCTATAGCCGAGATATCCGGGTAGATTAAGCTCTTAAGCCATCATGTTAGTTCATCTACAAACTAAAAACAGATTTCAAAACACCTGTTGGTTTGTAGGTAATCCTGTGAGAGCATACATCTAAGGGCAGTTAACCGGTAGTTTGGTTATAGCTTGTCTACTGAGAGTTGACCAGTGGTCTGCTGAGAGCTTAAGTCTAATGGTAGTTAAATGTTAGTTTGTTGAGAGAATGTCTAACAGCAGTTAACAGGGGGACCGAACCGGAATAAAATAAAGACTTGCCGAAAGCGGATATACCGGTCCGAAAACAGAAGATATCGCAATCCAATTAACTGTCTATTGTTAATGCAAAGCATCTTGGGCTTTAAAAAAATAGCAAAACAATTTCTGCGCTCATATGTAGATCAGAAAAAAAGTAAGATGGCCCTGCCTTAAGGGCTGCGCTCTCGACTCGCTCCGGTATTTGTGTCGAGTTTTTGTATGTTTGGCAGTTCCTGTTAGGACTATAATTCACAACTCCTTCACGAGGTGGTATCAGAGACGTTTCTCTGTGGAATGAATGTGCTTTCGATCGGTTATCCTGTTTGTTATGCTTTATTTTGCTTTATTTCATGCCTGGCTTGAACCGTGGGAGGCCAGTCCATGAAGGAGTTTGGCGTTCCGCTTCGCTGCACATCAGAGTTTGGTCTAGATTATCACTACTCGTGGACCTTGCTGCTCTGCCTTCCTCCTGCCCGCCCCTCTCTTTACAGGAGGTTACACGATACCTCTCCCAGCCTCGTATTCTCAGCACAGCAAGAGTCACGCTAACCAAAAGGTGGATACAATCTAAAGGACTCGGCGGCGGAACACGGAAAAAAACAGGGAGTTTGACACGGACATACTCGGAAAGCCTGTCACAAACATTGGTCTAACACACTCCCCGTGTCCCTCGTGCCAAGTGAGCGGAGTACACGGAGTCTGTAGGGATTTCGGTCGACATGCTACGCATGATTACAACCTCAGCAGTTGGACATGGTAGTGGTCGATCGACGCAACGGACCTTTGACACCTACGCGAACATTATTATTATAGGTAGATAATAATTTTGTCCTGAGGTGTACAATATATATAACACAAAATAGTTCTATTCTGAGTGATGCAATATAACAAAATCATTATTTTGTGATAAGAATAGTGGAACACTAAATAATGATGTTCTAATGGGTTCAATATAACAGAAAATAATTATGTTCTAATGGGTACAGCATAACACAAAATAATTATGTTCTGATATGCACACAATAACACAAAATATCGATGTTTTGGTGCATCATAACACAAAATAACCCTTCCCCCATCAGCCAAAGAACAATACAACATCATTTAGCCATTACAGAGGGAACATCAAAATAGTAAACTCGGCTTTGATGTTACCAAAATGACTCAGTCTGTAGTTGAAAAAAAAATCAGAACTATGTTGACTAAAATAGCATCAGATTTTCCTTGGCTCCAGTTTTCTCGTTTACTTTATCTGTTATTTCCTCTGCTGATGTTCGATTGGTGTATCAGATATGTCGTCAGCATGAGATCACGTGTCAGTTTGGACCAATCGTTCACCTCGAAAATTGATCCGTCAAGAAGTTTGGAAGTGCCTCGACTGTTCGTTAGTAGAAACATCGACCTTGAGATGTGTCTTGTACAAATGGCATCATCTCAGGGCCCTCTCGACTCCCTCCACTACGTCATGTCAATATCAACAATTTTTGGGGAGAAGGTGGGTTGGTTTTGAAGATAACGCTAAAGATAGTTCCATACCAGACGTTGCTGTTGGGGATGAAGTGTTTCAGTCTAACATGTACCAGTTTTCAGCTTATCTGTCATGTGGGATGATTCGTTCTTTTACTCGCTATCATTCCTTCCTTAGCAGTTAGTCGAGTATCCGTTTACACGTTCTGCTGTGTAAGTTGTGCTCTTCAGGGACACCCTGCCAGTTGGTTCAATGGAAGCATTCGTTCAACATGCACCTGGCCAACTACTGTACACAAGTGCTAGTGCGCCGATTCACACTTCCTGCAAAGATGCTGGCTATGGTTGAGGCAATATGAAGCAATCTGAAGGCGAAGAGTAAACTTTTCAATCTAAAATGAATTCTATCACTCTCTCAGAATTTCTATCACTCTCTCAGAATGAGTTCTATCACTCTCTCAAAATGAATTAACCCATTCTCTCAGAATGAAATCTGCTTTTCTCTCATAGTGAATTCACAAATTCTCTCAGAACGAATTCACTCATTCTCTCAGAATGAATTCACACACTCACTCCCTGACGGAAGTGCTTGACAGAAGGACAAGCTCCGCTAATGTTTTCACCTTTCTATGTTTCCCTCCAAAAGATAAATTGTGACCATCAGCATACTTAACCTCTGTCCAGGAATGAAGTGTTAGAAACCTCAGAATTTTAAACAACAGTTTTTTTTTTAGATGGGGTTGATAATTCCCTTCCCCGCTGCCTTTTACTTTCTAAACCGTTAGGCATGTACTATTCACAGTTGAATCGTCTGGAACTTGATGGGTGTGCGAGTTGAACCCCGTATCTTTGCCGTGAAAAGCGAAAACCAGTACACTTATCAAACCCTATTTTTATGTACGTGTTTGCCTCACTAGTTTCTACTGGCGGAGGCGCGCCTATTCCACCCCAGATCGTAGTCAATTGGACGATATTAAGACTCATAAACCAGTGCTTGGATGTATGTGTGCGTCTGTATGTACCTATGCTAGGTTTGTGCCCCCACAGAAGCCAGCCCAATCAAAGTGGAATGGAAGGATCTCACCCAGAGGGCGCGTGGGAAAGTTGTGCAAGAGTGTGACAGTAGGACAGAGTGAAATGAAACAAAGTGAGGCGAGAAGAGGTCTCTTTCCAGAGTTACCTAAATGTATGATCTTATTATCAAACCCTCTATTTCTCTTGATTGTTCTATATTCAACTACAACGTCAATTTCTTTGCTGTTACAGTTGGGCAGACTCTGTTTCCTACCATTCTATGACAATAACGATATTGTAATAGCCCTTTCTCTTGTTAATCTGGAACCCATTATTTTATGTCCATGTTTTTGTGAATGTTCACAATAAGTAGGTTGACTCTTTTGTACGCCCTGAAAAGGACGTTTTGTGGCGGTTGCAGTAGCTTTCTTAACATCCCGAGCGTGCTGATGACGGTGAACCGACGTACTCCAAGCGGCTGTACTATGCTTGGCTTCATCTGCGTGTCACTCACTACTACGGGGATCACTTTAGCAAGACTAACAAGAAGAATAACCCGTTTCCAGTGAGGACAACGTGGAAGTCGAGGTGGGGGTCTTGCTTTGTATGTTTTGCCTGGCCTTGACTAACACAGTCTTATCTGTATATTTCGCCTGACCCTGACTAACATGTCTGACCAGTGGTCAGTAAGTCAAAAATATACAATAGATAGTTAGTCAGAGGAGCGCGTGGTCGAATAGTTTCGAGGCCTGCCTGCCGACAATGAGGGCAGCGGTTCGAATCCCCGGTATGGCATATGTTGTTTTTCTGTTGAGGGTGAAATAAACAAACATAGCCAGCACACGACGTGGCTACAGCAGTGGCGAAGCGGTCTGTATTCCTCAGCCTTCAAAACCCCTCGACTACCCCAGCAATTGGAAAAATGTCGTATGACAGAAACAGTACAGTACAGTTAGTTAGTTTTCTTTCCATTTGTACCATTGACCGTCGTGGAGAGCTCAAGTCATCTGTCCTGCGCCAAGTGCGTTGCGTCGGTCGGTCGGTCAATGTGAGCCCGTGTCGCTGCACAATCACTCCAAATACGATAGTTAGTCACATTCAAAGTAACGAAAGACTAGCCCAGTTGTGTCACCTTTTTTTCAGGTGTCTAGCTGGTCTAGCACTGTAACTCCTTTCTATCATGTGGAAAGGTGCTTCGTCGTCTGGAGGCCTGATGTTAGTTTTATTTTTTCTTGTTCGTTATATTTGCTCACCTCAACCCCCGTCACACGGTAGCGGAGTACTTGGCTCCCCCCAATGAGTCCTCGGGGACCTCGGTCGACACACACATACCGTGAAACTACAAGGCGTCATGACTCTTCATCCCCGGAAATTGGAAGCTCAGTGAGAATTGCAATATGGAGTGTCCTTTTTGTGTTTGCTGAGCAGTGGCCGATCGACGCAACAGGTCACTGACGCCTAAGCGAGCATAATTATTATAATTTGTATTGTTATACTTTACTTTAGTGCAGATAAATACGTGTCTTGTGATCGTTGTTTTGAACAAGCATTCTTTGAAGCACACCAAATGTAATTTGGAAATGACATCATCTGTGGTTACCAAGATCTTAATACTTTTTGACACCTTATATTAATTATTTGAGCACTGTAACTTTCTAAGCATGTCGTAAAAGGCGACTGAAGAGAGTTGTGCGTGAGGCTAACAACCTCATCATGTAAAACAATTGCTATTGAAATCATCATAGCAAATGTTGGAAGTTATGATTCCTGTAACGAGTCTAGCTGTAGTGGTCAACCAATGACTATTTCGAGGCTAAAGTTTAAACATCGTCATTATTATTTGAGCATCAAAGTGCCAGAGAAGTTAGACCGCTCGTCTCTCACAGCAAAGGGTTAGGCTCGATCCGTCATCGTAGAACGCTCAAGTCTATACAGCTTGAAATTGCTAATTGATTACAGTTATAGCAATGCGGCGAAGGGGTGAACTAGTTGCAAAATAGCTGAGCTCTCATAGAATGAAGTCTCTAACACGTTATCACCAGCTGTAGTGTCCTACGTGTTGCTAATAACCTCCATGCTGACTGAGACTTAACATACGGTAGTCGCTCTTCTTCTACCATGTGGTGGATATATGTTGTTATTGTTTCTTATGGCTTGTTGCGAGGTACGCGGGCCAGTAGCGGTGATCCTATGCTTCACATGCGATAAGACGAATCAAACAATGTACATTTTCTGTGATCGTATCATTTCCCTGAACAAAATAGAACTGATACAAAACATTTGACGGGGGACGGCGTGGCCTAGTGGTTAAGGGGCACGGCTCACAACCAGAAGGTGCTGGGTTCGATCCCCATCACAGCACCGGCCGTTACCCCGGGGAAGCAAACCCTTAGAAAATGCAGGAGGAAGCAGACCCTTACATAAAATGCATGCTGAAGTCGGATGCACTGGGCCGACAGGCGCAAAATAAAAACCACAGTGCAACGCACACCCGCCTTGGGGAATAGAGAAAATAAGGCGAACGCAAAAAAAACAACAACAAAAAAACATTTGATGGACCGAAATGTAATAACGGATCAAATATTTCGAAGTCGGGTTTCAATGTTCAGGTAATTGTATGGGGAAATTCCACCCCAACGGTACACACTAGCTTACCTAGTCACAACCCTGTTTATTGTGTCCAACATAGGAACAATCACATGCCTTAAGGATTAGGTATTCAACTCAGGCTGTTCTCATCAGGTCTAACTCCTTTTGTTTGATTCCGTGTGGTCTCTGAACATTCATCGCACCCTGGTTCAGATAGAGAGCATCTTTTCACGGTTTTTATTTTGTTTTGTGGTTTTGTTTGAAGATGGTAGACACGTGCTGTTGTACAAGTTCCTTGCCGGTCTCAGCTCTTCTGGTGGTCTTTGTTCTTTAGAATTATAAAGAAAACGAAAAATATGTTCGTTTCTTCTGATGTTTGAAACAGGCAGTGGGAAAATTAGGTTTTCTAGTGAATATCTCACACTTGTGAATGCTGGGAAATAAAGACAGATCCACTGTCGTCTTCTAAGTATGTCGGAAAAGGCTACTGCAGAGGGTTGTTTTTAGGGCTAGCAACCTCGCCATGTATTGTTGTTTTAAGCTGCTTGTGGTGAGTTTTTTTTACTATATCGAATGTAATACGGAAACGTGTTACTGTGGTTCTTATATTCCGGGGCCTACTGAAGAAAGTAGACTTGGTCACTCCTGACTGTGGTGAATTCTAGACTACCAAAACAGGCTCACCACTACGAGGATAAAAGTGTCGATTTCCACCTCGTTATCCAGGCTGCTGAAACATATCCTCTTTCCGGGTGCACGGCGTGGTGATGAGCGGGGGGGGGGGGGTGAGTATGTTTTCACTGACCCTGGCATTAGCGATATAGCATTAACCTTACAATCTATCACGGGTTGCTACAGAAACCAAGACTCAAATAACATACAACAGTATCTCCGGCAGTATTCACTTCACACACCAGTTATGTTGGTGGACGTATGTGCTTCTTAGTATCAGACACAGTAGCAGACATCCTGCACCACACCAACATCCACCCTCCACCACACCAACATGCACCCTCTGCCACACAAACAGCCACCACACTAACATCCACCCTAAACCACACCAACAACCAGCATAGCAACATCTACCCTCCACCACACCAACAGCCACCACACCAACATCCACCCTCAGCCACACCAACAGCCACCACACCAACAGCCAACATCCACCCTCCACAACACCAACATCCACCCTCCACCACACCAACAGCCACCATCCACCACACCAACAGCCACCCTCCACCACACCAACATCCACCCTCCACCACACCAACATCCACCCTCCACAACACCAACAGCCACTCTCCATCACACGAACAGCCACACTACACCTCACCAACAATCACCCTCCACAATACCAACAGCCACCCTCCACCACACCAACATCCACCCTCCACCACACCAACATCCACCTCCATCACACCAACATCCACAATCCGTCACACAAACAACAAACATCCACCCCACACCAACAGCCACCCTCCGCCACACCAAAAGCCACTCTCCACCACACCAACAGCCACCACACCAACAGCCACCCTCCACCACACCAACAGCCACCCTCAACCACACCAACAGCTACCCTCCATCACACCAACATCCACCCTCCACCACACCAACATCCACCCTCAACCACACCAATAGCCACCCTCCACCACACCAACAGCCACCCTCCACCACACAAACAGCCACCCTCCACCACACCAACAGCCACCCTCCACCCCACCAACAGCCACCCTCCACCACACCAACAGCTACCCTCCACCACACCAACATCCACCCTCCACCACACCAACAGCCACCCTCCACTACACCAAAATCCATCCTCCACCACACCAACAGCCACCCTCCACCACACCAACAGCCACACTCCACCACACCAACAGCCACTATACCAACAGCCACCTTCCACTACACCAACATCCACCATCCACCACACCAACAGCCACCACATCAACATCCACCCTCCACCACATCAACATCCAGCCTCCACCACACCAACAGCTAACATCCACCCTCCACAACACCAACATCCACCCTCCACCACACCAACAGGCACCCTCCACCACACCAACATCCACCCTCCACAACACCAACAGCCACCCTCCATCACACGAACAGCCACACTACACCTCACCAACAATCACCCTCCACCATACCAACAGCCACCCTCCACCACACCAACATCCACCCTCCACCACACCAACATCCACCTCCATCATACCAACATCCACCCTCCGTCACACCAACAACAAACATCCACCCCCCCTCCCCCCACAACACCAACAGCCACCCTCCGCCACACCAAAAGCCACTCTCCACCACACAAACATCCACCCTCCACCACACCAACAGTCACCCTCCACCACACCAACAGCCACCCTCCACCACACCCTCCACCACACCAACAGCTACCCTCCATCACACCAACATCCACCCTCCACCACACCAACATCCACCCTCAACCACACCAATAGCCACCCTCCACCACACCAACAGCCACCCTCCACCACACAAACAGCCACCCTCCACCACACCAACAGCCACCCTCAACCACACCAACAGCCACCCTCCACCACACAAACAGCCACCACACCAACAGCTACCCTCCACCACACCAACATCCACCCTCCACCACACCAACAGCCACCCTCCACTACACCAAGATCCATCCTCCACCACACCAACAGCCACCCTCCACCAAACCAACAGCCACTACACCAACATCCACCATCCACCACACCAACAGCCACCACACCAATATCCACCCTCCACCACATCAACATCCAGCCTCCACCACACACATCCACCCTCCATCACACCAAAATCCACCCTCCACCACACCAACATCCACCCTCCGCCACACCAACAGCCACCACACCAACATCCACCCTCTGCCACACCAACAGCCACCACACTAACATCCACCCTCCACCACACCAACAACCAGCATAGCAACATCCACCCTTCACCACACCAACAGCCACCACACCAACATCCACCCTCCGCCACACAAACAGCCACCACACCAACATCCACCCTCTGCCACACAAACAGCCACCACACTAACATCCACCCTCCACCACACCAACAACCAGCATAGCAACATCCACCCTTCACCACACCAACAGCCACCACACCAACATCCACCCTCCGCCACACCAACAGCCACCACACTAACAGCCAACATCCACCCTGCACAACACCAACAGCCACCCTCCACCACACCAACATCCACCCTCCACAACACCAACAACCACCCTCCATCACACGAACAGCCACACTACACCTCACCATTAATCACCCTCCACCACACCAACATCCACCCTCCGTCACACCAACAACAACATCCACCCCCCCCCACAACACCAACAGCCACCCTCCGCCACACCATAAGCCACTCTCCACCACACAAACATCCACCCTCCACCACACCAACAGTCACCCTCCACCACACCAACAGACACCCTCCACCACACCAATAGCTACCCTCCATCACACCAACATCCACCCTCCACCACACCAACATCCACCCTCAACCACACC
The DNA here is from genome assembly GCA_036924085.1 of Ariolimax columbianus. Taxonomy (NCBI): domain Eukaryota; kingdom Metazoa; phylum Mollusca; class Gastropoda; order Stylommatophora; family Arionidae; genus Ariolimax; species Ariolimax columbianus. The sequence goes on along the minus strand of JAVGWX010000001.1, from coordinate 118,999,778 downwards.
AATAGCCACCCTCCACCACACCAACAGCCACCCTCCACCACACAAACAGCCACCCTCCACCACACCAACAGCCACCCTCCACCACACCAACAGCCACCCTCCACCACACAAACAGCCACCACACCAACAGCTACCCTCCACCACACCAACATCCACCCTCCACCACACCAACAGCCACCCTCCACTACACCAAGATCCATCCTCCACCACACCAACAGCCACCCTCCACCACACCAACAGCCACCCTCCACCTCACCAACAGCCACTATACCAACAGCCACCTTCCACCACACCAACAGCCACTACACCAACATCCACCATCCACCACACCAATAGCCACCACACCAACAGCTACCCTCCACCACACCAACAGCCACCACACCAACAGCCACCCTCCACCACACCAACAGCCACCACACCAACAGCCACCCTCCACCACACCAAAAGCCCCCCTACACCACACCAATAGCCACCCTCCACCACACCAACATCCACCAAACCAAAAGTCACCCTCCACCACACCAACAGCCACCCTCCACCACACCAAGATCTACCACACCAACAGCCACCCTCCACCACACCAACAGCCACCCTCCACCACACTAACAGCTACCATCCACCACACCAACAGCCACCACACCAACATCCACCCTCCACCACACCAACATCCACCCTCAACCACACCAATAGCCACCCTCCACCACACCAACAGCCACCCTCCACCACACAAACAGCCACCCTCCACCACACCAACAGCCACCCTCCACCACACCAACAGCCACCCTCCACCACACAAACAGCCACCACACCAACAGCTACCCTCCACCACACCAACATCCACCCTCCACCACACCAACAGCCACCCTCCACTACACCAAGATCCATCCTCCACCACACCAACAGCCACCCTCCACCACACCAACAGCCACCCTCCACCTCACCAACAGCCACTATACCAACAGCCACCTTCCACCACACCAACAGCCACTACACCAACATCCACCATCCACCACACCAATAGCCACCACACCAACAGCTACCCTCCACCACACCAACAGCCACCACACCAACAGCCACCCTCCACCACACCAACAGCCACCACACCAACAGCCACCCTCCACCACACCAAAAGCCCCCCTACACCACACCAATAGCCACCCTCCACCACACCAACATCCACCAAACCAAAAGTCACCCTCCACCACACCAACAGCCACCCTCCACCACACCAAGATCTACCACACCAACAGCCACCCTCCACCACACCAACAGCCACCCTCCACCACACTAACAGCTACCATCCACCACACCAACAGCCACCACACCAACATCCACCCTCCACCACACAAACAGCCACCCTCCACCACACTAAAAGCCACCCTCCACCACAACAATAGCCACCCTCCACCACACCATAATCCACCACACCAACAGCCAGCCTCCACCACACCAACATCTACCACACCAACAGCCACCCTCCACCACACCAACAGCCATCCTCCACCACACCAACATCCACCCTCCACCACACCAACAGCCACCCGTCACCACACCAACAGCCACCCTCCACCATACCAACATCCACCACACAAACAGCCACCCTCCACCACACCAACAGCGAGCCTCCACCATACTAACAACCACCCTCCACCACACCAACAGCCACCCTTCACCACACCAACAGCCACCCTCCACCATACCAACAACCACCCTCCACCACACCAACAGCCACCCTCCACCACACCAACAGCCACCCTCCACCACACCAACAGCCACCCTCCACCACACCAACAGCCACCCTCCACCACACCAACAGCCACCCTCCACCACAACAACATCCACCCTCCACCACACCAACAGCCACCCTCCACCACACCAACAGCCACCACACAAACAGCCACCCTCCACCACACCAACAGCCAGCCTCCACCATACCAACAACCACCCTCCACCACACCAACAGCCACCCTCCACCACACCAACAGCCACCCTCCACCACACCAACAGCCACCCCCCACCACACCACACCAACAGCCACCCTCCACCACACCAACATTTTCCCTCCACCATCACATTGAGGCACAACAGGAAAGGAAAGAGTGAACAGGTTATCATATGAGGGGGTACCACTCCAACAACAAAAAACAATGACCTTCCAGGAAAACAATCACCTTATCTAAGCCAAAAGGAAAGTTGACCAAACACGAAACAATTACTACTACCTTTGAACGACTAGAAAATGTCAGCCTTTTTTGTACAAGAACAGAACATAACAGAATGAATTACTACATGGAATCAAGATGCTGAGCAGCGTATGAGCTGCAGTGGTCAGCGACCCATAGCTGACTTCTAGCGTCAGGCCCAGCGAACCATAGCTGCCAAGACCCTTCTACACCTCCACGCGGTGATCCTGGATAACAGGCTGCAGTAGGGCAGACTGGCTAAGGAGAAGGGATTGAAGAGAGAATGCTAACCCAGTACTCAAAAAATGCCTGCTGAAGTCGGATGTGTTGGACCGAAAGGTGCAAATATCGCAGCCAAGCTGTAAACTACAACACAACGCATTCCGTTCTCTGGACTACATTCTGCTACTTACCCTTTCAGGGTTTGGTAGCGGGAGATTGAGAACGAACGAAGAAGAAGAAGAAGAAGAATAAAAACATACGCATACTAAAATTGACCCTATCGGCCCATATGTACGTGCGGACAAGCATTTGAGACAGCTGAAGATTTCCACCACAACTGGTATATATTTAGGTCGCTCCGCTCTGAACACTGGCCCAAGGATGACGAGCTTCAATACAAAGTTATTTCAGAGCTCTGAAAGATCTCTCCACCACAGTAACTTGTATCAGACAACTGGACTTCAAATGTAGAAATTATTGTTTTAAAAGAAGAAGAACTAAAAGAAGAAGAAGAAGACCTATATGTAGCAGATCGGTAGAGTACTCATTTTATGATAACAAAGGTACCGGGTTCGATCCCCGTTATCGAAACGCTCCAGTCAACTCAGCTGGAAATAATCACTTTTTTTACAACTAAGGGAGGAATATAACGGAAAATGAGAGATTGACACCCCGCTTCATAAAAAGAAGAGACCTCCTGCAATGAAGTCGCTAACACTTCACCCCCGACAGCCGTGTCGTTTATGAAACACTTTTTATAGTACCCTACCAAATTTTATCAACAAAATTTTGTCGTCTGAATATTAGGTAAGCAAATTCCTCAGGCAAATAAAGTAACCTTCCTCGCAGTTTCCTAACGTCTACCCCTACAGATTCGAATCCTTCCTTCACCCAATCTCTCACTCCATTCATATTGATTTTATTATTACGTTTGTAGTGAGGTCGAACCCGCTTCTGGTTGCTTCCCTTGCTTTCACCCATAAATAGACTTCACACAAAATGATGCAGGGTTGTCTCCTTCGTCTTATCTTGGAAATGGGCAACATAATAATGTCTGTCCTCTGTACAAACTTTCGAGGACATGTTTGAAATGAGCAGAAATGTTGGTGATAAAAAGAAGGAATTTATTCCAAGATCGATCATTAATATATGCTCATCGTGGTCTGACAGCAAACGGAGATTTGGTACAGCATGGCATTACTAGAAGGGTGTATGTTAATCGATATTTGGATAATCTATATATATATATATATATATATATATATATATATATATATATATATTTGACATACACAGAAAGGAGGTTTATAACCTTTCATACGCACACGCAACATTTAGGGACCATACTTCAGTGAGCCAGAACATTACGTCTGTTTTGAACCCCACAAAAACATCTTGGATCACTGGAACATTAGCACATAAATCCAAGCACTGGTTAATGCGTCCTGGTATATTCTAAAGTACTACTGAACGGGGTCCAAAGAGGCGTGCCTCTGGCAGTAAAATACAGAGAGTGAAATTTTTTTTTTTAAAGATATATATTTTAAATGGTTCGTAGAACTGATTTCATTCAACATGTGCTCCCCCATTTGTGCTCAGTACCTTTCGTTGCTCAAAGTACAAACTACAGAGCTCACACCGCGCAGCTTCCACGGCAGCTCCGACATTTCCCCCTGACTTCCTTAGGTACCAATTTACACCTGGGTTGACTCGAGGAAGCGGTCACACCATTACAAAAGCCCACGACATGCTGGTTCTAGACACGACGTGGTTTGAACTTGGTCCGTTGGTATTGAAGGCAAAGTCTACATCTCCTTGGCATATCTGCCACATATGTAAATATGAAGGCTATTTGAAAAGCTGTGCCTTTGAGGAGATCATTTCATGAATGTGCTGGATTTACACATGGGCTGGACATTTTCTTAGAGCTTGGAATGTCGTATAGGGGATGTGTCACTATTGTTCAACGTCGTGACTATCCCGGTCCACACAAGGACCCCAACCACGTGACCATCCCGGTCCACACACAGACGCCGACGTCGTGACCATCCCGGTCCACACACAAACCCCAACCACGTGACCATCCCGGTCCACACACAGACGCCAACCACGTGACCATCCTGCTCCACACACAGACGCCAACGTCGTGACCATCCCGGTCCACACACAGACGCCAACGTCGTGACTATCCCGGTCTACACACAGACGCCAACGTCGTGACTATCCCGGTTCACACACAAACCCCAACGACGTGACCATCCCGGTCCACCCATAGACGCCAACGTCGTGACCATCCCGGTCCACACACAGACGGCAACGACGTGACCATCCCGGTCCACCCATAGACGCCAACGTCGTGACCATCTCGGTCCACACACAAACCCCAACGTCGTGACCATCTCGGTCCACACACAAACCCCAACGTCGGACAAGCTGTTGCAATCCGTCGAGTAAAGATACCAGACGTCTTCACCCAAAATCAGGTACGAACAGCTGCCTGCACGTCTTCCTCTGAAGGGTAACGGTGTCCTTTGAGGTGTTCCTTTAGCTTCGGGAGGAGGAAGAATCACAAGGTGCCAAATCGGGCCTGTACAATGGCTGCTGTCAAATGTCTTCAAACTTGAGATACGTCATTGCAGTCACTGTTTGTTGTCTCGTGTGAGATCGAGCATTGTTGTTCTGAAGAATTGCATGCGTCAGCTGCAAGTGACCCATCTCGCACACGCTTTCCTATACCCAAAGGACCCATCTCGCACACACTTTCCTATACCCAAAGGACCCATCTCGCACACACTTTCCTATACCCAAAGGACCCATCTCGCACACAGTTTCCTATACTCAAAGGACCCATCTCGACACACTTTCCTATACCCAAGGGACCCATCTCGACACACGTTCATATACCCAAGCACGGCATGGACACTGTGATGGACTCGTTCAATGGAAATCATGAGCATTCCGGCGATATCTTTCTGTTTGACACAGTGATTGGCACTAACCAGTTCGTCGACACGAGCAATTATTTTGATGACATCTCAAAATATATTCATGACTTTGTTGTTGTTATTGCTACCAGCATATATAATTGTAGGAGTGTCTCCCAACACAATTTGAATGATCGTCCTGTACAAATATTGGTCTTTAACTGGCAAGATGAATAACTAATTATCAACATCCATTAGCCATTAACATCCACACTAACTTCACAAGAGTTTGTGTCTGTGTTAATTTTAATTAAATATTAGCGCGCTGGTTAGTGCGCCGACTGTTTAGTCGAGCGATGTAGGTTCAATCCCCAGTTGATGCGGGATAGTTTTCGATCGCAAACTGTTCTGACGTCGAGCCAGCCTGAAACATGGTTCCAAAACGAAAATGTAGCCTACGTGATGCGGACCACATGCTGATCCCTGGTGTACCTCACGGCATATTTCTAATATGCCGCATTGGCATGTAAATAATATCCGTTGGGTGTGTGTGTGTGTGTGCGCGCGCGTGATTGGGTGTGTGTTTTGTTGTATGGTTTGATTAAATATTTGCATTTCTAAATTATACTGATGAAGACACGCCCCTTGTCACTCCAGACCGTAGTCCTTTGGGTGATACGTCCTCGGGACGTATTGGCCAGTTTAGGATGGGTGTGTTTATCTGTTTGTAATGTGAAAGTATTGGCCAGTGTATGGATGCGTGTTTGCATCTGTTACCGTGTTTACTTCTTTTATACCGCACCTCGCGTGTTACCAGAACCGGAAATGGAGGTGCTGAAGTGTGACACTATAACCTGGTATGCATGTTGTAAGTAGAGGCTAAGGAGGATTATGGGTAGGGCTGGCTACCATATGCTGCAGAAGAAAGACACCATCAGAAAATGAAAGAAATACCTTCATATCCCCTCCTCTTTTGGGTAGAAGTGAAACGACCAAATCAATTCAGTGATATGTGGGATTCCAATTTTTGGAAGAAAAGAAATCTTCCTCTTTCGTTCGCTTAAAAATATAATGTATATATCTGCAATGTTGTTTCTTGTATAAACAGCACTGTCTTTTGTGGTTCACATACAGGTCCATACAATTTATCTTCCAGTGTTGTTTCTATAGGCCAGTGGGATGTTCTCTGTATATTATATTCGGGACTGTTTTGTAGTATGGGTTCTGCTGTCTGGGGTGCCTGTCCGCATGTACACGCAGCTGAGTTGCCAATCCTCAATTTTGTGTACATGTGGCTGCGGAGTCGGTTGTGTCCTGTTCAAAGACGCAACTCAACAGTTTGTTCTTGTCTGTTTATCTTATGGTAATCGCCGTGTGTTAATGTTGTTGGTTTTCTGATTGATTCCTTATCTTTTGTTGGTATGTGACAGGTACATCTGGTTGCTCGTCTACAGTACCCTCCTTTGCCAGTAGGTCTGCTCTCTCTTGTTTCCTTTGACACCGCAATGAGAAGCTATCCACCGCAATGAGAAGGTATCCCCTGCATGAGAATCTTGCTCTTGTTACTCAGTTCAAATAATAGAACCTGTAGATCTGGCAGTTTCCCGACTTCGGTGCTTGGAGCACTGATTGTTCATCTGTCAGAAATACTACAGGTTGTGGACCGACATTGGTTGCTCCACAGTTTCTCAGTAGGCACCTTGATTATCTGGATTTCTGCATCATATGTAAGAAAGAATTTCGCCGTTGGTACTCTGACTGTATCCCTAATGTTATTTGGGTATTCTATGTATATTCCTGCTCCTCCATTCTTCACTGCACTCGGAGATCATATCGGTATTCTTCATCCAGGAAAATGAGAGTCGCTATCCTACATTTCACACTTGTCTAGTTTTCCTTCCACTTTTGTTTGAATGCATACTGATAGTCCATGCTCCTCTCTCCATGGGATTTCGTCTGGCACAGACGAGGATGTCAACTTCAGGTAGATTTATAATTTGCCTGCGAAGTCGTTTGGCCTGGTGCATAGAACTACTAAAGAAAAGTAATCATGTTGAAACCCGTTGGCTATCGCCTGAATGTGTCTCCGGCAGTAAAAACTGTTGTAAAAATGCTTTACGTCCTAGATCAAATAAATGTAACACACCATCGAAACCTAGTCAACAAATAACAAACACATGCGAACACCATTTCCTCTGCTTTGTGCGGAAGGATGGGAGCCTCAGTGCTGCTGGATTCATAACAACAATAAAAACAACAAAGGCGTGCGTCTCTGGGAGTTCGCGCTTTCTAAATTGTTGAGAAACACTTTCCCAGGTCTGAGGTGCCAGTCATGTTAAGTCAATTAGTCCCGAACATATTTGATAGTTCACGTAACTACTCTTGTTTCCAACACTCCAGTCTCCAACGTTATGGTCCAACACTCCAGTCTCCAACGTTATGGTCCAACACTCCAGTCTCCAACGTTATGGTCCAACAGTTGCGCGTGTTTAATCACGTGGTCTGGTCCCTGCGACCTGACCAACGATTGACCAGGGAAATTGCCGATGGAATCCCCTGACCCGTGATTAGTTAGGGATCTGTCGATTTGCGTCCTGGTGGGCGTCGTGGGACTTGCCCTTTACAGACAGAAACTTTTCACAGTGGCGTAAACAAAAAGAAGGCAGTCTCAGGCGCACATTAAGCTTGCATTGGAGTGCCCAAGCGGTTAAAGCGCTTGTCTCTCACAGCATAATGACTGGTATCATGCTCACCCGTGGCTGGAGGACCCTAGCTCGTGGCCATGTTCAGCCACGCGGTAGAGACGTAAATATCGTCACTTCATCGCTCGCTGTTCATTAAGTGACAAGTACTGTTATTCATGTATCAAATTTGAGGTATTGGTTTCGGTACCTTTCTGTCAACATGGAAGACAGCTCCACACTTGAGGTCTGAGTAGCAGTGTTGGAGCGTTCGGTTGACACCTTCATCAGCAAACTCGGGATGTGAGGAAAGCTATGACAACCGCCCCGCCCCCAACGACAAAGTAAACATGCTCATGGTGGATATTAAACAGCAACATTATAAACCTGCTGTTGTTTTTACTTTTTCGAAACGCTCCAGCTGTAAATGGAAATCTGACTTGCTGTTATGGAAGGAATAATCTGAGAGGAAGGGAACTGGGCGCCCCACCTTATTAAAAGTTGAAGACAAGTACAACAAAACCTATATCACTTTATCCTCGACAGCAGTGTTTCCTATAGGGCTATTCGTACTGTTCATCCTCACTTTATCCCCGACAGCAGTGTCTCCTATAAAACTATTTGTACTGTTAACCCTCACTTCATCCCCGACAGCAGCATTTCCTATAAAACTATTTGTACTGTTAACCCTTACTTCATCCCCGACAGCATTATATCCTATAAAACTATTTGTACTGTTCACCCTTCTTCATCTCCGACAGCAGTGTCTCCTATAAAACTATTTGTACTGTTCACCATTGCTGCATTCAAATTACCTTTTTCTCTTCGGTCTCCCCAAAAGCATCCCCACCCGTCTCTCCTGTGTGAGAACCCTCTAAACCTTCCATCACTTTCCCCAATATTCCGCAAGGGCATTGAAGTACGTTTACCAACCCTGCTAGCACTTTCTTGGGACTCCCCTCATAGCATCTCCGTTTCTACAAGTCTGCCATCTCTCCTAGCACTTTCTTGGGACTCCCCTCATAGCATCACCGTTTCTACAAGTCTGCCATCTCTCCTAGCACTTTCTTGGGACTCCCCTCATAGCATCTCCATTTCTACACGTCTACCATCTCTCCTAGCACTTTCTTGGGACTCCCCTCATAGCATCTCCATTTCTACAAGTCTGCCATCTCTCCTAGCACTTTCTCAGATTTCACCAAAAAGCACCATTCTCCTCTCCCAAGTTTGCCAACCCACTAACCTTGCTAGCCCTCTCCTACGCCTTCCCCAATAGCTCCACTCCCCTCTCCCATGTATACCAACCCTCAAACCTTCCCAGCATTTTCCCTGGCCTTCTCTCCTTATCTCAATGACCTGATTTGCCATCCCCGCTTCTCTATGTTGCCTCTGAATAACAGCTCGACGACCATCGAATGGCCCAATATGGAAATATATCTTTCTGTCCCTTGCGTGCACTACAATTGACGTGTGGGGACACTTGCGTGCTTTGATGAACACGTGAAATATGCCAATGGGGGCCTCGTGCTCCTGGCAGGTTCAACCAAGCGATCATGTCACGATGGAAAAGGTCAGATAAAATGTACACTTCCATTTCACAGGTTATATAAATAGGCGAGGTCAGTGGTTCCCAAAATGTGTGTCATGGCACCCGGGCGGTGCGTGCCTTGCTTATAGGGGTACCATGAAACAATCCAGTATTTTCATCAACTGCGCACTGCAACTGTTAAATAGATTTATTTTCTGACTTGTGGTTCTGTGGAAAAGCTCTGGAAAACTAATGGTGCCGTGGACCATTGGGGTAGGACTAACAACCCAAACACGTATAGACAAGATTGTAACAGAAAAGTTGACGAATGCTAAAAACACCATTACTGAGGGTCCCTCACAACCGACGCCTACAGCAGGACGTGCCAATAGAAACCAGGTCAATGGCAGCAGTAGAGAAGGCAAGTGGTATCAAGGGTAGAACTTAGGGAGACGGCTCAGAATATGAACAGGTGGAATGGATTGGTCCCGACTCTCTATGTTCTAATTGAAACTAGGTGGTTGAATAATGATGATGATAGTGACAACAATAATGAGGATGTGAGATGTAGTGATGGTGGAGATCTCTTGGATGAATAACGGTGACTTCTGTAGTAAAGGCAGTCATCGAGTCGTTAACCCATGCTTTGGATGGTACATACAATCTATGGCAGATGATAAGCAGGTATTGAGGCATCAAACTTTCAGAGACGTGTGATTATCCTGTCCTATACACGCTGGGACGTGCGAAAGAAAAGCTGAAATCATGCCCCCCCCCCCCCCCCCAAAGACACACATATTGAGGACATTGCAAATGGATAGTGAGAGGTCTGGTGGCTGTTAAATGATGAATCTACAGTAGATGAACCAGGAATCCAGAAATATCTTCAGTAGATTAACCAGGAATCCAGACTGCAGAATTTGTAAATCAGACGTGTCAAGTAGTGAAGGGCGCCTGGTAAAATATAACAGGAGTGTGTACAACCAACGGGCTACGAAAACCAATAATATCCTTTCCCTTCGCCATTTTCTGAGAGACTGAACACACAAGGGTCTGCCCAGAGTGCTGTGATGTCGGTTCTGCGTAACAAGTAACACGTAAGGAAAATCATGGACCGATTAATATTCAAAATATTATGTCAAAGATTATCGTCGCTCGGAAACTGATCCACAGAGCATCACTGTCCTGAAAGGTAAGCGGGACACCAATACTGCATCCTGTTCAACTCAACTCGGTTTTGTGTCAGGATATTTGTTGTAGCTATGGACCTTTCCACTCTCCCATGTTGTCTTCCTATATATGTTAATGCCTCTCTCTCTCTCTCTCTCTCTCTATCTCTCTCTATCTCTATCTATCTATCTATCTATCTATCTATCTATCTATCTATCTCTCTCTTACGATTACCAGACACAGTACCTTCCAGGATTGTCTAGGTCAACTCAGAAAGTCTTGATACATGCCCATACCATGAAAGCTTACTCTTTTTTGCCATAGTCAATAGGCATTTATATTCTTCATATTGACCGCCAGGGGACGGCCTGGTTAACGGCTCACAATCCGAAGGTGCTGGGTTCGATTCCCATCACAGCACCGGCCGTTACCCCGGGGAAGCAAACCCTTAGAAAATGCAGGAGGAAGCAAACCCTTACATAAAATGAATGCTGGAGTCGGATGCACTGGGCAGACAGGCGCAACATAAAAACCACAGTGCTACGCACACCGCCTTGGGGATTAGAGAAATAAAGTGAACGCTAAAACAAACAAACAAACAACAAAAATACATTGACCGCAACCTCTCGTAACGGTGTCACGAACTGTCTAATTCGTGACGTGGTCTAGATACGAAATGACGATGACTCGACGCAGACATCCCATCTCCATTGCACAAATTCTACTCTGCAGAACTGCAATCATGAGTCCAAGTTTTACACATACAGTCCCACTTAACTAGATTTTAAAATATGGATATACTTGTATATGCAAGGAAACTTTGAAATGAGAATCCCAAATGTACATGAATTCGTCACAATATTAGTGTATCACCATTTCACCCAATAATTGTATAAAACGGCAAACATTGCCAAGGTAATCTCAGAATAATAAATTATAATTACGCCTGTAAATATAAATATCGAGTTCTCGCCACATCAAACCTACTGTACTTGCTGGCGGCCTTTATGTTCACTTCATTGTGTTGTTTTCTCTTACTTTTTTAAAAACCTGTTTCGGAAAAATGGCGGACTGGTTAGTTTAATAGAGGATTCTACTTCCTGTACACCGATCTGTCTAAAGCCCTTATAAACTTGACAATCTGGCTTTTGAATATATCGTCACCACAGTTTAACCTTCTTAACCTCAGTTGAAGATATCTATCTATCTATCTATCTATCTATCTATCTATCTATCTATCTATCTATCTATCTATCTATCTATCTATCTATCTATCTATCCATCCATCCATCCATCCGTCCGTCTGTCTGTCTGTCTGTATGTCTGTCTATCTATCTATCTATCTATCTATCTATCTATCTATCTATCTATCTATCTATCTATCTATCTATCTATCTATCTATCTATCTATCTATCTATCTATCTATATAGCTATCTATCTATCTATCTATCTATCTTTCTATTTATCTATATATATATATATAGCTATCTATATATCTATCTATCTATCTATCTAACTATCTATCTATCTATCTATATATATATATATATATATATATATATATATATATATATATATATATAGCTATCTATCTGCCTGCCTGTCTATCTCTCTCTGTCTGACTGCCTGTCTGTCTATCTGTCAATCTATATGTCTATCTATCTATCTATCTATCTATCTATCTATCTATCTATCTATCTATCTATCTATCTATCTATCTATCTATCTATCTATCTATGTCTATCTATCTATCTATCTATCTGTCTGTCTGTCTGTCTGTCTGTCTGTCTGTCTGTCTGTCTGTCTGTCAGTCTATCTATATGTTCATTTATCCATCTATCTATATATAATATGCACATATATTTTTGTTTGTCTGTCTCTCTGTATGCCTATCTAAATGTTTGTCTGTCTACATATCTACCTGCCTGTCCATCTGTTTTATGTCTCTATTATTGCGTTACTTCTAAGTACTACCAACAACTTACACAGCGATGTAGACACATCAAATCACAACACAAAACTCCCTCTCCCTCCCAGTATGTATCCAGAAACGTTGAGGCATCTATGCTAGTCTTTCTTAGCAATTAGTGCTCGCTAAATCTGGCGCTATAGCCTTCCCTAGACGGAGGGCATTACTTACCATTGACAGGGATCGAATCTTCCTTCCATCTTTCTCTTTCTCTCTCTCTCTCGCTCTCATATTCACACACACATACACACTCACTTGCTCGCTCACTCTCACACTATTTCCTGTGGCAATGCATTTCAATCATATACCACTCTCGTGGACGCCGTGGGCTCGTGGTTAAGTGACACGGCTCAAAACCCGAAGGTGCTGGGTTCGACATCCATCACAGCATCGGCCATTACCCCGGGGAAGCAAACCCTTAGAAAATGCAGGAGGAAGCAGACACTTACATAAAATGCATGCTGAAGTCGGATGCACTGGGCCGAGAGGCGCAAAATAAAAACCACAGTGCAACGGACACCACCTTGGGGAATAGAGAAGTAAGGTGAATGCAAGTAAACAAAAAAAAACTCTTTCCCGCTCTCACACTCTAACTATTTAATATCCGTTCTCTCTCTCTCTCCCTCTCTCTCTCTCTCTCTGTGTATGACACACACACTCTTTCTCTGTATGACACACACACACTCTCTCTCTCTGCATGACGCACACACTCTCTCTCTCTCTGTATGACACTCTCTCTCTCTGTATGACACACACTCTCTCTTTATATGACACACACTTTCTCTTTGTATGACACACTCTCTCTCTGTATGACACACTCTCTCTCTCTCTGTATGACACACACTCTCTCTCTGTATGACCCACACTCTCTCTTTATATGACACACACTCTCTCTTTGTATGACACACACACACACTCTCTCTCTCTGTATGACACACTCTCTCTTTATATGACACACACTCTCTCTTTGTATGACACACACACACACGCTCTCTCTCTGTATCACACACACTCTCTCTTTATAGGACACACACTCTCTCTTTGTATGACACACACACACACTCTCTCTCTGTATGACACACACTCTCTCTCTCTGTATGACACACACTCTCTCTTTGTATGACACACACTCTCTCTTTGTATGACACACACTCTCTCTTTGTATGACACACACACACTCTCTCTCTGTATGACACACACATACTCTCTCTCTGTATGACACACACTCTCTCTCTCTGTATGACACACACTCTCTCTTTGTATGACACACACTCTCTCTTTGTATGACACACACTCTCTCTTTGTATGACACACACACACTCTCTCTCTGTATGACACACACTCTCTCTTTGTATGACACAAACTCTCTCTTTGTATGACACACACTCTCTCTTTGTATGACACACTCTCTCTTTGTATGACACACACACACTCTCTCTCTGTATGACACACACTCTCTCTCTGTATGACACACACTCTCTTTATATGACACACACTCTCTCTTTGTATGACACACACTCTCTCTTTGTATGACACACACTCTCTCTTTATATGACACACACTCTCTCTTTGTATGACACACACTCTCTCTCTGTATGACACACACACTCTCTTTGTATGACACACACTCTCTCTTTGTATGACACACACACACTCTCTCTCTGTATGACACACTCTCTCTCTCTCTGTATGACACACACTCTCTCTTTATATGACACACACTCTCTCTTTGTATGACACACTCTCTCTTAGTATGACACACACTCTCTCTCTCTGTATGACACTCTCTCTCTCTGTATGACACACACTCTCTCTTTATATGACACACACTTTCTCTTTGTATGACACACTCTCTCTCTGTATGACACACTCTCTCTCTCTCTCTGTATGACACACACTCTCTCTCTCTGTATGACACACACTCTCTCTTTATATGACACACACTCTCTCTTTGTATGACACACACACACACTCTCTCTCTCTGTATGACACACTCTCTCTTTATATGACACACACTCTCTCTTTGTATGACACACACACACGCTCTCTCTCTCTGTATCACACACACTCTCTCTTTATAGGACACACACTCTCTCTTTGTATGACACACACACACACTCTCTCTCTGTATGACACACACTCTCTCTCTCTGTATGACACACACTCTCTCTTTGTATGACACACACTCTCTCTTTGTATGACACACACTCTCTCTTTGTATGACACACACACACTCTCTCTCTGTATGACACACACACACTCTCTCTCTGTATGACACACACTCTCTCTTTGTATGACACAAACTCTCTCTTTGTATGACACACACTCTCTCTTTGTATGACACACTCTCTCTTTGTATGACACACACACACTCTCTCTCTGTATGACACACTCTCTCTCTCTGTATGACACACACTCTCTCTTTATATGACACACACTCTCTCTTTGTATGACACACACTCTCTCTTTGTATGACACACACTCTCTCTTTATATGACACACACTCTCTCTTTGTATGACACACACTCTCTCTCTGTATGACACACACACTCTCTTTGTATGACACACACTCTCTCTTTGTATGACACACACACACTCTCTCTCTGTATGACACACTCTCTCTCTCTGTATGACACACACTCTCTCTATATGACACACACTCTCTCTTTGTATGACACACTCTCTCTTAGTATGACACACACTCTCTCTCTCTCTGTATGACACACACTCTCTCTTTGTATGACACACACACACACACTCTCTCTCTCTGTATGACACACACTCTCTCTCTTTATATGACACACACTCTCTCTTTGTATGACACACACACACACACTCTCTGTATGACACACACTCTCTCTCTCTGTATGAGACACACTCTCTCTTTATATGACACACACTCTCTCTCTGTATGACACACTCTCTCTCTCTGTATGACACACGTCTCTCTTTATATGACACACACTCTCTCTTTGTATGACACACACTCTCTCTTTATATGACACACACTCTCTCTTTGTATGACACACACTCTCTCTCTCTGTATGACACACACTCTCTCTTTGTATGACACACACACACACACACTCTCTCTCTGTATGACACACACTCTCTCTCTGTATGACAAACACCCTTCTTTATATGACACACTCTCTCTCTCTCTTTATGACACACACTCTCTCTCTGTATGACACACACTCTCTCTTTGTATGACACACACTCTCTCTTTATATGACACACACTCTCTCTTTGTATGATACACACTCTCTCTGTATATGACACACTCTCTCTTTGTATGACACACTCTCTCTCTCTGTATGACACACACTCTCTCTTTGTATGACACACACTCTCTCTCTCTGTAGGACACACACTCTCTCTCTTTATATGACACACACTCTCTCTCTGTATGACACACAGCCGCCTCGATTAAACCAAAATTGATCCTCGGGATCGAACCAGGACACTCTGTCACAATAGACAAGCTCTCTAACCACTCTGCAACACACAAACGCCGTAGACCTGGTAACCTCACAATGTACCTCTGACATGACCATCTTATCCACCCACTCCCTCAAACTCTCTCTCTCCCTCCTTCTCTCCCTCTTCCCCCCTCTCTCTTCCTCCATCCCTCTCTCTGTCTCTCTCATGTTTTGTTCAAGCTAAAAATAACATCTATAGAGGGAAGACAACTGCCGACAGACGCAACTCTATCCGCCATACAAGTGTTCTGTGAAACTTGAGTATGTGGTTTAACCAGGGATGAAAAGGGCGCCCTGGAAGGCAGGCCATGGATTGTCATACGCCATCACAGGATTTCCAAAGTTTTCCTAGGATATTTACGGGGTGGGTGGAGTCGGTAGCATCCCTGTCTACTGATCAACTTGGCGCGAATTGAACAAATTCAGGTACGTTATAGGTTTACACGGCAAAGGTGTATGGTTCAAGTCCCGCTACCGACACATTCCAGCCGACCCTGCTGTAAGTTGGTACCTGAATTACTGATAGAGGTGGAAAGTCAGCGAGGAAGGGAACTATCAAGCCCACCTGATAAACAAGCTATGACCTATTATAATGAAGTCTCTAACAGTCCATCCCCGACAACAGAGAATCTGTTATCGGCCAACGTTCCTTCAACTTTTAATGGGTGGTTTGAAGGAAGTGGAGTTGAATAATAACCTTGCTTGTTTGCAGGTTGCGTGGTGAATGTACGGACAAGCGACCTTTATTCCGATGCTGTCTGTATCCTCCAGCCGACCCCACTAATGTGAAAAGAGTACAGTCGCATGTACACGGTAAACGTTTCAAACATAATCGTGGGAATACACTTCATATATAGTACTGATATGGACATTAACTGGCTCATCCACCCAGTGAATTGCCTTTCTTCTTAACTTAACTTCTTTTTACTGGTTTAGAAGACTCTGCAGAGTCTGAATACAATAAGTCACTTTTACATTCACTTAATATAAAGATAGCTATATGCATCCGGTATATTCTTGAATGCATTAATTGACCCTGCCTCCCCTATTTCTCGTGGCAGTGCATTCCAAGCATTCACCACCATCTGACTAAAAACATATTTCCTAGTATCTAATCTAAACCTTTCTTTAATTAATTTGTGTTTGTGTCATCTTGTTCATGTAGGCGGCTTGTTTTAAATAAACTTGTTATAGTCTAATTTATCCTTTCCGTTCATTATCTAATCAACCTTTATTAAATCATCTCTGGGATCAAGATGCTGAGCAGCGCATGAGCTGCAGCGGTCAGCGACCAATAGCTGACTGCTAGCGTCAGGGCCAGCGAACCAGAGCTGCCAAGACCCTTCTACACCTCCACGCGGTGATCCTGGATAACAGGCTGCAGCAGGGCAGACTGGCTAAGGAGAAGAGATCGAAGAGGGAATGCTAACCAGGTACTCAAAAAATGCTTGCTGAAGTCGGATGTGTTGGACCGAAAGGTGCAAATATCGCAGTCAAGCTGTAAACTACGACACAACGCATTCCGTTCTCTGGACTACATTCTGTGCCCTTTCCTTTGTGTCATGCCCTTTCAGTGACTGAGCTGACAGCAGCCAGTGACTCTGAGCTGACAGCAGCCAGTGACTCTGAGCTGACAGCAGCCAGTGACTCTGAGCTGACAGCAGCCAGTGACTCTGAGCTGACAGCAGCCAGTGACTCTGAGCTGACAGCAGCCAGTGACTCTGAGCTGACAGCAGCCAGTGACTTGCATCAGGTCAGCGAACCAGAGCCGAACAAGGCCATTTCCTGCTTCCAAGTGGTGACCCTTGGAACAGGCTGCACTCGTGTAGTCTGGCTAAGATTACCGGGATCGCAGTGGGAAGACAAGCCAGGTATCGTACTTTTCTGGAGCAACGTCGAAGAAGAAGAGGAAGAAGAAGAAGAAAAAGACGAAGAAGAAGAATAAGAAAAAAAAGCACTCTAATATTCAAATGGTTAAAGGCTTCTAAAAAAGGTTGTGCGTTGGTCTGGCAACCTCACAATGTAAAACAAGGTGCTACAGAAACAACCACCGAACCTCACATTAACCGTTTAAGAAAAGTCTCGTGGAAGATTTCCAAATGTTTGTAGTGGTCTTCACTCAGGACCTGTACTCCACATGTAGACGAACAGTTTTGATTGCTGGATTTAACTGCAAACATAAAATACAAAATTACACTAACAAAGAATAAGCACAACAGGGACTCGAACCCAGCCAGTTCAGGATACGAAATGTCGCTCTAGAAGAAGTATTTGACCAAACAGTTGACTATTTGCCAGATCCTTTCTGGTGCAAAAGTTTCCAAGAATAGAATGTAGACCTAGTTCAAAGGAAACATTTCTTTTTTTTAACACAATAAAATCCTAACTTTCTCAATATCAACCATTTATTGGGGGCAGGGGTTGTTTTAATGTTTGCACTTCTGATAACAAACATTGAGGTACGCCTTAAGTAAGAAAGCTGAGAATATCGGAGATATTATCGTAGATAATTTTGCGCGAAGAGCTAATTGTCATTACGATAGTTTCGCTACATTATCCATGATTCACACTAGGCTGAGATTTGCTGCCAGTTTCCCCTTATTGTTGCCTCATGTCATCATTCTGTATTCGTGTATTAGGGTTCATTTGATTGTATCCCTGTTTCCTCTAACATTTTTTTATATTTTGAATCGATTTCGTTGTTGTACTTCTTGAAATTGAACATTCAATATATGAAAATAGAGCCAAATCAACTACCATTTCGCGCCTATAACACAATAGGATTTGATTACCGGACATGAGGAAGAACACGTGACAGATTGATAGATATGCATCCTATTAGATCCTAAGTCAATGGCCCGTTTGTGTCACGAACAAACATTCTTGTTTATAATTGGTGCCTCGAAGTTTCCACGCATGCCCTTCCTCACCACAAAGTGATGAGTGGCTTGATGGCGTATTGAAGGCAACAACTCTCTCCACTTAACCCGATCCACATCCATCCAACACAGTGATGGATGGCTTGATGCCGTATTGAAGGCAACACCAATCTTTGTACACTTAACCCGATCCCCAGCCATCCATCCAACAAAATCCCAACTCTGGTTATAAATCTTTATTTCGACTTCTTTGATTCTTTTACATATTGTCTTATGTCGGTCTTTCTTTCGCCTTCCCTCTGTGGGTCCATCTCGCTGCAGCTCTAGTGGAAATACTAGGTTCGCTTCTTAGAACGTGGCCGAGTTGCATAGATGACAGCAGAGAAACCCTTCACCACGAGCCTACGCCAGCCAAAGCAACACGGTTCGCCCAAGAGGTCAAGCAACAGCTTATCAGTATAACAGCCTAAGTTATATATCAACATTGAAATGCCTTTTACAACGACATTTATCATGAAAGAATATTTTAGGAGAGTATACCGACCAGAAACATGAATATGCGTATATGGCTCAGCTAACAGTCACAGCGAAAGAAGGCTGATGGGTCTATCACAAACTAAGGAACGAAGAAGAAAGGATTTTATTACTATCAAAGTGGGCGTGTTCCAACAACTTCCGTGCGGAAGCAGAGGTACTGAAGGCCGCAGTTAGGATTGTCATCCAAGATTAAGATATCCACCAAGAAAACAGTAGCCCTGACTTAGGTCTGGTCAATTTTAAGAGCGCTAAAACAACATAAAGATGACGATTTCGAGCAATGTATGTACTTCCTAACACAGAACACTTAAGGTTGGTCATTTAGTGCATTGCAACCTACTTCAATATCGAAGGCAATGAAGATGCACACAAACTAGCAAAGTATGAGGGACCTTACCCACAAACAGACCGAAGCATCACGTATAATCAGCCAAAGATCATCATTTAAAGGCAACTTCAGTGGGAAATGGGCTGATCAACACCCACACTACGATGTATCTAGAGAAGAGCAAGCCATCATCTTCAGGCTGAGAACTGGGAATAACAGACTCAAGGGTCATCTTTACTACAAAATGAGAATCGGAACAGATGACAGGTGTCCATGTGGGGAGCATACCATGACAGCGGAACACATTCTACAAAACTCCATGCTCATCTAGACAGAGAGAGAACAATACTGACCTGGCGAGGCAGAAACAAACGCTGCATGAAAATAAAACACCCGTACAATAAACTGTGTCCGTTGTAAGAGAAGCCAGGACTTTGGTCTGCGGATGAACGAAGAAGTAGAAGAAGAATTAGAAGAAGAAGAAGAACAAGAAAAAAGAACAAGAAAAAGAACAAGAAGAAGACGAAGAACAAGAAGATAAGCATTGGGTACACGAATACCATTTTCTTTATTTCCCCATATTTCTGAGCCTGTTTCTCGAACTGTTTCCACAGTTTCTTCCCTTCATCTCTTAAAAGCATATTCTTTCGTTTATTTGGCATTCTTGGTTTTTTGATAGCTCTCACCTGCGTGGGTTATGCGCTTTATAAACATGTCACGTCGAAGAGACGGAACGAGCGCGGGAAACTCCTTGCTTTAGCACGTGCTCTGGCACTCTGTTCTCGGGAAGTATGGAGAGTTTAAAAACCTTTTCAGCGTGAAGCCAGTTTGTTGTTTTCCTGTTACCATCATCAGTGTGTGGGATAAGTGTTCCGTTTTGTTTCAGTCACCTTTGACCTTTTATGCGACCTTCAACTCTTTCGTTGAACCTAACCCTTTTTTGCAACATTTGACCTTTCCATCAACTTTCAAACCCTGTATCCACTTTCATCATTTAACCACTTTTATTTCTTTACCCGGGTTCGACCCTTTAGCCACTTTCAACCCTTTAGCCACTTTCAACCGTTTAGCCACTTTCAACCGTTTAGCCACTTTCAACCCTTCAGCTACATTCAACCCTTTAGCCGCTTTCAACCGTTTAGCCACTTTCAACCCTTTAGCCACGTTCAACAGTTTAGCCAATTTCAACCCTTTATCCACCTCTATAGCGATGTGTATCATTTTGGTCTCACTCCGCTCTTTATCCAACTACAATATTTTAACCACTTAGAAACATTTGAGACATTTTCACCCATTAGCCACTTTCAACCGTTTAGCCACTTTCACCCTTTAGTCTCTTTCACCCTTTAGCCACTTTCATCCCTTTAGCCATTTGTATCCCTTTAGCCACTTTCACCCCTTTTATTCCCATTCAACCGTTTTAGCCACGTTCATCCATTAATCCACTTTCAACCGTTTACTGTCAAAGCTACTGTCATTCATTAATCTACATTCACACTTTTAGCCACTGTCATCCATAAAGCCTCATTTACCTCTTTAGCCACTGTCATCCATTTATCTACGTTCACATCTTTAGCGGCGTGTATAATTTTTTGTCACACTCCGCTCTTTATCCAACTACAATATTTTAACCACTTAAAACATTTGAGACACTTTCATTCCTTTAGTCACTTTCAACCGTTTAGCCACTTTAAATCCTTTATCGAACCTCAAGATTTTAAATACGTCCAACCTTTATTAGCCACTTCCAAACCTTTAGCCACTTTCATCCCCTTTGCCACTTGTGTCCCTTTATCTACTTTCAACCCCTAGCCATTTTCAACGATTTAGTCACTATCATACCTTCAACCATTTGTATCTCTTAGCCACTTTTAGCCCTTTATCCAACTTCAAGTTTTTTTTAACAACCTCCACAACTTTAAAGTCACTTTCTCCTCTTTAACTAGAATCATCTATTTAAATACTGTAACCGTTCACGACAATTCTCTTGCCATTTTCAACCGTTAGCCACTTTCATCATTTTGCCACTTTTATGGTTTAGCCACTTTATCCTTTAGCCACTTTTATCTTTGGCCACTTTCATCATTTAGCCACTTTCATCCTTTAGCCACTTTCAACCTTTGGCCGCTTTCGTCCTTTAGCCGCTTTCGTCCTTTGGCCACTGTAATCCTTTAGGCACTGTAATCCTTCAGCCACTTTCAACCTTTAGCTACTTTAAACTTTTAGCCACTTTCAACATTTAGCCACTTTTAACCTTTAGCCACTTTCAATCTTTAGCCACTTTCAATCTTTAACCACTTTCATCCTTTAGCCACTTTCAACCTTTGGTCACTTTCAACCTTTATCCACTTTCAAGATGTAGCCACTTTCAACCTTTAGCCACTTTCAACTTTTAGCCACTTTCAACCTTTAGCCACTTTCAACCTTTAGCCCCTGTAATCCTTTAGCCACTTTCAACCTTTATCCACGGTAATCCTTTAGCCACTTTCAACCTTTACCCACTTGCATCCTTAAGCCACTGTAATCATTTAGCCACTTTCAACCGTTAGCCACTTTCAACCTTTAACCACTGCAATCCTTTAGCCTCTTTCAACCTTTAGCCACTTTCAACCTTTAGCCAATTTCATCCCTTAGCCAATTTCAACCTCTAGCCACTTTCAACCTTTAGCCACTTTCAACCTTTAGCTACTTTCAATCTTTAGCCACTTTCAACCACCTTCAGTCCCTTTCATCCTTTAGCCACTTTCAACCCTTAGCCACTTTAAACCTTTAGCCACTTTCGACCACATTTAGTCACTTTCATCCTTTAGCCACTTTCATCCTTTAGCCACTTTCATCCTTTTAACCACTTTCAACATTTAGCCACTTTAATCCTTTAACCACTGCTAAGCCTTTAACCATCGTCAACACTTTATTCCCCTTTCATTCACATTCAATCCTTTCAATAGACAAAATAAATGTTCTTTGAATATTTGACTGAAAGAATGTAGACTTGATCTCGCCTCTCTCTCTCTCTCTCTCTCTGTCTATCTATCTATCTATCTATCTATATATATATCTAAGACATACACAAATTACACGCACAGTATTGATACAAGGGATGCAATTGACCATTACATAGGTATCACGCTTAAAAACATATATTTGGTTGTTTCCCCTCGAATAATTTTCTACTCCCTTATCTTACATCACGTGATATCGGATCAGTGTGCACGCCTTAATGATTTGCAGCAGCACTTATTGGCACTCTGAATATTGACCTAGCGCTGAAAGATATATAGCGCGATAAGATTGATAAGTTCCAAATCGTCTTGATGCCAAGAAACGAACCTGACGCCATTTAATCCAGCCTGAGCATTTGATTCGGCCTTCAGCGAAGGTGTAGTAAACAAAGAAAGCTCGTAGAGCCTGTTAGGCCTACTCCATATAAAACACCCTGACAATGTTAGACACATTGCAAACATTAGTCTAATAAATGGTAAACTATTAGATGGACCATCGAAAGAAGCTGGACAGCATAGACGCATACCTTGTAAGAGAGCTAACCTCATGGTTGATAAACAGTTTGATCAAGGAACAAAACATTAACACACTGACATAGTCGATACACAGTTTGATCAAATGAAGGAACAAAACATTAACATACTCACATAGTTGATACACAGTTTGATCAAATGAAGGAACAAAACATTAACACACTGACATAGTCGATACACAGTTTGATCAAATGAAGGAACAAAACATTAACACACTGACATAGTCGATACACAGTTTGATCAAATGAAGGAACAAAACATTAACACACTGACATAGTCGATACACAGTTTGATCAAATGAAGGAACAAAACATTAACACACTGACATAGTCGATACACAGTTTGATCAAATGAAGGAACAAAACATTAACACACTGACATAGTCGATACACAGTTTGATCAAATGAAGGAACAAAACATTAACATACTCACATAGTTGATACACAGTTTAAGCAAGTCAAGGAACAAAACATTAAAATACTCACAGACTATGTATAGAAGGTGACTTGAAAAAAACACCTCACCAGACTGTTAACCTCAAATTTATTCCAGTTATTTTCACACTTATTTGCATTTTTGATTATCAATATTTGATCCCAATTATCGCACAGTGCTGCACTAAAAACTAATCAAGTTATATCTGTTGGATATTAGTTATGTTGCTTGCGGGTAGCCTGTACATCACTGTGATTCATTACGACATTCTCCCATTGTTGATGTTCGCTAGCAGGATGATTTATAGGACATCGGAATAAAGACCTCATGCCCTTGCTGTCGCCGCCTGATTTCAACTCCGAAGTAAGAAACAAATCTATTCTCTAGCGCGGGGTTGAACCTTTTCTCGTTGATCACAAGTTCAGAGGGCCTCTAATTATTGTTGTTGTTGAATGCTTACAATGAGTAGGATTACCCTTTTGTGCGCCCTAAAATGGACGTTAAGTAGCGGTTTGTTGTAGCTTTCCCCACATCACGAGCGTGCTGGTGAGGGTTTACCGGGGTCCTCCAGGAGATTGTGCTATGTTTGGCCGTATGTGCGTGTCGCTCACTACTACGGAGATCACGTTGATCCGTTACCTTGTATGCCATGCTCGCATTCCTCTACATACAAGGTCGTACTTCTATGGAAAGTAACCGCGTTTTAAATAATGCGTTCTGAAGACGGATGCAATGGGGTTTTTAAGCGCAAAACACAGTATAACGCACAGTACCTAAAACAAAAAAACAAAAACAAAAATTTTGGCTCTAACGTGTTTGACCTCGAGGAGTACACTCCTAGGCCATCTATGGCAGTAGATTCTACTAGTAGTATTGATTCGGGCATGGCTTTGTGACCGTTTCTTTTCCATTAGTTTTTGGCTAGGCAGGCATATAAATAGTGGTGCTTCTCTAATGTAAGCCTGCCACAAGTTACCTTGTATTCTCACAAACTTGTGGTTTCTGAAGTTTCTATTTGGTGAGTAGCTAGTTCAATTCACAAGCCTATTTAGTCTCCTATTCTGGGCCACGGATGCAACGACTTACAGTTGGCGGAAAGGTCAGCGAATCAGAACTGACCAAGACTCTTTTTCGCCTCTAATCGATGACCTTGAGAACAGGCTGCACTATTGTAGCCTGGCTAAGAAGATATGGAAGGTCAATTCGGCACTCAAAAAGTCATCTGAAACTGAATACCGCAGCCTCGCTGTAAACCATGGCACCACGAAACAAAACGTTATTAGACGTAGAATAATAAGAAATATCCTTTTATCTTTTCTACTTCTTCTTCTTCGGCGTTCGTCCTGAAAAGGACGCAGTGTTGCAGTTTACAGCGAAGCTGCGATACCTGCATCTTTCGGCCCGGCACACAACGATTTCAGCTGACTGGTTTTTTTCAAGTCCCTGGTCTGCCTTACCACTGCGAGTTCAATCTCTTGGTCTGACTACACTAGAGACTAGTGCAGCTTGTTTACAGGGACCACAACCTGGAGCCGAGATAGGGTTTTGACCAGCTATAGTTTCCTGCCCCTGATGCTGTCAGCTCTCTCCTGTTGCCACATGTATGGGAGTACAATTGACCTTCTCTGACTTCCAAAGTAACGAGGTTCATAAAGCCACATGATAGTCTCGGTTAGCCAGCACAATAGATCAAAGTTTGTGACGCAAGCAAACTTATCGCGTGGAAAACCACTGCTAGTGGTAACGCACTGCGAACAAATGGATTTTTAAAATTCAAGGTTTGTCTCATAGTAGTTACACTACTGTCAGAGAATGAAGTTGTTAGAGACTTCAGTATACTGAGTCAAGGTTTGTCTCATAGTAGTTACACTACTGTCAGAGAATGAAGTTGTTAGAGACTTCAGTATACTGAGTCAAGGTTTGTCTCATAGTAGTTACACTACTGTCAGAGAATGAAGTTGTTTGAGAAGTCAGTATACTAAGTTAAGGCTTGTCTCATAGTAGTTACACTACTGCCAGAGAATGAAGTTGTTAGAGACTTCAGTATACTAAGTTAAGGCTTGTCTCATAGTAGTTACACTACTGCCAGAGAATGAAGTTGTTAGAGACTTCAGTATACTAAGGCACAGCTTGAATGAGGTAGGGTGGCCCAGCTCGTTTCTTCGCTGCATTTTGCATCCTTAGTTGTATGGATAAATCCGTTTACATCTGGTTCGTCTGGAGCTTGGCGATCATGGGAGTTGAACCCTGTACCTTTGCCGTGAAAAACGAGTGCTCTACCACCACATTAATCAGACCCTTTGTCAATGTGGTCATGCATTATATGTAGAGTAGTGGGAAAGGGGGGGGGGTAACAGAGGCTGGGAGCCAGCATTATCCGTACCTGAAGCCCTCTTCACGTCCCTACTTGTGACGGTCGTTAAAATTTCATGTCATTTGTTCGGTTGTCGAGCTAGGATGTGAAGTGCTATAGTTGGGGAGCTCTTTCCCCGCATCTGATACTTGAGAGGAGGCCGGGGTTTGAACCGACTAGCCAGCAGTGGAATCCAACGATAAAAGATAACAGTACAGGGATCCGCGAGATAGTTACCAGCCTCAGAACGATAACTGCTTTTCTGAGGAGACCCAGGTGGGTAGGGGATCTTTTCATTGACGATGAGGAGAGGTATTCATGACAGAAGAGGTCAGAGGAGAGTTTAATGACAGAAGAGGTGGGGGGAGAGCTTAATGACAGAAAAAGTGAGTGAAGAGCTTAATGACAAAAGAGGTGAGAGGAGAGCTTAATGACAGAAGAGGTGAGTGGGGGGGGGGGGTTATTAATGACGGATGTCAGAGGAGAGCTTAATGACAGAAGAAGTGAGGGGAGAGCTTAATGACAGAAGAGGTGAGTGGGGGGGGAGGGGGGGGTTATTAATGACGGATGTCAGAGGAGAGCTTAATCACAGAAGAAGTGAGGGGAGAGCTTAATGACAGAAGAGGTGAGTGGGGGGGGGGGGTATTAATGACGGATGTCAGAGGAGAGCTTAATGACAGAAGAAGTGAGGGGAGAGCTTATAACAGAAGAGGTGAGGGGAGAGCTTACTAATGAGAGGTGAGGGGAGAGCTTAATAATGAGAGGTGAGGGGAGAGCTTAATAATGAGAGGAGAGGTGAGTGAAGAGCTTAATGACAGAAGAGGTGAGGAGATAGTAGTAGGTGAGTATTAGGTATTTTAGATCTTCCTCTGGCTTACTAGGCTTTGAGGTAGATACAAATAATGTGGGTAGATTTTTAACTAGAACTTTTGAATGTTGTCCAGACAGCGGCTGTTAAGCCTACTCTTTTCGGTTTCTAACTGCCAGGGGATTTTTGACTTGCTCGACACTGAACACGAGAGCCCGATCTCACTACCCATAGATCAGGGGTCCGATCTCATTACACAGAGATCAGGGTAATTTTTACCAGACGATCCGCGTGAAAAAATCCTAGTCTCCACCGTGATTCTTCTTCCTCTTCTTCGTTCATTCTCAATCTCCCACTACCAAACCCTGAGTAAGTAGCAGAATGTAGTCCAGAAAACGGAATGCGTTGTGTCGCAGTTTATAGCTTGGCTGCGATATTTGCACCTTTCGGTCCAACACTCCGACTTCAGCAAGCATTTTTTTAGTACCGGGCTAGCATTCCTTCTTCGATCCCTTCTCCTTAGCCAGTCTGCCCTGCTGCAGCCTGTTATCCAGGATCACCGCGTGGAGGTGTAGAAGGGTCTTGGCAGCTATATTTCGCTGGCCCTGACGCGCTAGCAGTCAGCTATGGGTCGCTGACCACTGCAGCTCATGCGCTGCTCAGTATCTTGATCCCCACCGTGATTCGAATCCGCGACCTCCGGCACCGGAGGCGGCCACCTTACCTCGATACCACTAAGCCCGCCACCCGAGGCGGCCACCTTACCGCAAGACTACTGAGCCCCCCACTCGAGGCGGCCACCTGACCTCGAGACCACTGAGCCCCCTCCCCCCCCCCCACCCTAGGCGGCCACCTTACCTCGAGACCACTGAGCCCGCCACCCGAGGCGGCCACCTTACCTCGAGACCACTGAGCCCCCCACCCGAGGCGGCCACCTTACCTCGAGACCACTGAGCGCCCCCCCCCCCCCCTCCACCCGAGGCGACAACTTACCTCCAGACCACTGAGCCCCCCACCCGAGGCGGCCACCTTACCTCAAGACTACTGAGCCCCCTCTTTATATGCCCAAAATATCTTATTTGTCTTATTTATAATCTCTTAGTAATTCTCTTCCAATTCCTATTCTATTCAAGACTTCCCTATTTGTTCACTTTTCCTTCCATAAGATGCTGCCCGTCGTTCTGAATATCCATATTTCAAATTTTGTCCACTTTATCCACAAGCTGTTTGTTCATCATCCATGTTTCAGCACCATAGAGCAAAAACACCTCACGACTTTCATTTTCATTGTATTTATTTACTGTATGAATTTCAATATATTTTTCATATTGTTAAATTAGTTTTTAACCATTCGTATTCTCTTCTTCACCTCCATCTGAGGAGGAAGACTAACATCTGGTCAGGAAAAAAATATACTGATCAGACTTTTAACGTCAAGGTCAGGCAAAATATACTGCCCTAGACCCTCATCTTGGCTTCCTCGTATCCCTTCCTGGAGACAGGCTGTTTTCATGGTAGCTGGGCTAACAAGGTGAGGGTCGATGTGATCCCCGTAGTAGTGAGCGACACACAGATGAAACTAAGTATAGCACAATATCCTGGAGGATCCCGGTACACCCTCATCAGCACGCTTGGGATGTGAGGAAAGCTACCACAACCCGCCTCTTAACATCCTTTTTAGGGCGTACAAAAGAGTAACATACTCATTGTGAACATTCGCAAACAACAACAACAACAACATCCACCTTCCATCATCTGCCATGATCTGTCCAAGGTAGAAGACACTACTCGATAGTGCCAGCTTCTTCCTGTTTACTGCTCACCGATGGCGTCACGTTTGTTTTGCTAATTATCGTTATTTTTGTTTTCCCAAAGTTAGTCCAAACCATAATCCCTGATCTCGTTGTTGCTTTACCAGTTCCTGAAACTTCTGCTGCTGTTTGATATCTATACAGGGGGACGGTGTGACCTAGTGGTTAAGTGGCACGGCTCACAAAACCGAAGGTGCTGAGTTCGATCCCCATCACAGCTCCGGGGAAGCAAACCCTTAGAAAATGCAGGAAGAAGCAGACCCTTACATAAAATGCATGCTGAAGTCGGATGCACTGGGCCGACAGGTGCAAAAAGAAAAACCACAGTGCTACGCACACCGCCTTTGGGGATTAGCGAAATAAGGCGAAAGCAAATTGAAAAAAAAAAAAAAAAGATATCTATACCAAATTACGACATTGTAAGATAGGATAAAGACAAGGTCAGGGTCTTTCTTTGCGTAAGTACCCGTTAACTCCTGGAGATTAAAGCGTTGACGGGCTTAGTTTAAGAGCCCGATCTTAACTTATTGGAAATAGTTCCCATCATCAAGAATGAGGATAATCTCCTTGAGCTGGACTGAGTGACAGCGTTTCACCTTTTGACAAATCCCGTAAGTCGCAAATGGGCTGACACCTGCACATTTATCTTATACACGAAAACAAGGAATTATTTCGATCACAAGACGGGCAACTTACCTGTTTCCTTCACTGATACGTAGATTAATTGTGAGCTTAAGGTAAAGGAACAGATATGAAAATAATTGAAAATTCTATTGGGTATATGTTCAATTAAATAAACTGTCCAACAGTTATGCATGGGTTACGTTACAGGGCGAGGCTTCGACTAGACCGTTCATTAACTAGACTGCATGGGGTCCTGGGTACATTAGCTGGACTTTATGTGGTCCTGTGTACATTAGTTGGACGGACTTTATGTGGTCCTGGGTACATTAGTTGGACTTTATGTGGTCCTGGGTACATTAGCTGGAGGGACTTTATGTGGTCCTGGGTACATTAGTTGGACTTTATGTGGTCCTGGGTACATTAGTTAGACTTTATGTGGTCCTGGGTACATAAGTTGGACGGACTTTATGTGGTCCTGGGTACATTAGTTGGACGGACTTTATGTGGTCCTGGGTACATTAGTTGGACTGACTTTATGTGGTCCTGGGTACATTAGTTAGACTTTATGTCGTCCTGGGTACATTAGTTGGACTTTATGTGATCCTGGGTACATTAGTCAGACTTTATGTGGTCCTGTGTACATTAGTTGGACTTTATGTGGTCCTGGGTACATTAGTTAGACTTTATGTCGTCCTGGGTACATTAGTTGGACTGACTTTATGTGGTCCTGTGTACATTAGTTAGACTTTATGTGGTCCGGGGTATATTAGTTGGACGGACTTTATGTGGTCCTGGGTACATTAGCTGGACTTTATGTGGTCCTGGGTAGATTAGCTGGCCTTTATGTGGTCCTGGGTACATTAGTTGGACGGACTTTATGTGGTCCTGGGTAGATTAGCTGGCCTTTATGTGGTCCTGGGTACATTTGTTGGACGGACTTTATGTGGTCCTGTGTACATTAGTTGGACTGTATGTGGTCCTGGATACATTAGTTAGACTTTATGTGGTCCTGGGTATATTAGTTAGACTTTATGTGGTCCTGGGTATATAAGTTGGACGGACTTTACGTGGTCCTGGGTATGTTAGTTGGACTTTATGTGGTCCTGTGGACGTTAGTTGGACTTTATGTGGTTCTGGGTACATTAGTTGGACTTAATGTGGTCCTGGGTACATTAGTTGGACTTTATGTGGTCCTGGGTACATTAGTTGGACTTTATGTGGTCCTGTGTACGTTAGTTAGACTTCATGTGGTCCTGGGTACATTAGTTGGACTTTATGTGGTCCTGGGTACATTAGTTGGACTTTATGTGGTCCTGGGTACATTAGTTGGACTTTATGTGGTCCTGGGTAAATTGGTTGGACGGACTTTATGCGGTCCTTGGTACATTAACTGGACCTCCTACGACATTGAGTCAATAACTACAATTCACATCGCGTGGTCTAGGAGTTGTGACCTTGGTTTACAAATCCAACGTACAAGGTTCAAATCACGTCGTTCTCAGTAACCTAGCAGGTCCTGGATTATTTGTTAGGGTATGACCTCTTCTCCAGGTCGACTTAGCTGTAAAATAGTTACCTGACGAAAATGTCTGAGCCGTGGCGGGAGCTATGAAGTTCGTGGTCTGTCGTCGGAACTCTCAGCAGAGAGGGACTAAGCGGTGCAATGAAATCGTTTCAATAATCCATTTCTTTCTTCCAAACTATCACCCTCCGGTTGGTTCCAGTTTGAGACATCGACCCTCGTTTCCAGAATCTGCTTTCATTTCCCTTCTCCATTCATACCATTCGACAGTCGAGTCTAGCAATTGTTACATATGCTGGGAGAAAACTAATCTATTCCGGAGATAGCAACCCCATAAAGATTATGACCCGCCGTAGCCGTCCGTTCTGTTTACACGGCTAGGCCTTCTGTTATCAAAATCAAGGTAGATAATTAAGTGCGCTGGCTCAGCCGCGCGTTAAAATATCGCGCCCTGGTTCCAGATAAAGGACTTTTCCCAGTTCTCTTCTC
Organism: Ariolimax columbianus; assembly: GCA_036924085.1. NCBI lineage: Eukaryota > Metazoa > Mollusca > Gastropoda > Stylommatophora > Arionidae > Ariolimax > Ariolimax columbianus. The sequence continues at coordinate 118,968,296 of JAVGWX010000001.1, read as the reverse complement.
CTAAGCTCAGAGTTCGGGTTCCCACTTCACACCCCTGATGCCTAGGTGATTCCCCCTTCCCCACTCCCTCAACCTCTGATTCCCCATCCCTCCTCCACTCTTCCCCCCCCCCCCCCCCACCGCTTTTCTTACACTACCATCCTTACCTCCCCTCTTTTTTTCTCCACCTCGCTTACCAGTGGCGGATCTAGGAAATCTACAAGCGGGGAAGTGGCTGAATCCAGCATTGGGCTTTTGCTTTAACAAGTTGGAAGTTGGTTGATTGGCGATAGATCCAGCAGACTATTGGCTCCTGTCCTTTGGCCCAATACCAATATAGTGGTGTCAGCAAGTGTTTTTGAGCTGTTGTTTAGTTCCATACAGAGGGTACAATTTGTCTGGTCTCATGGAAAGAAACTCAATCCTAACACAGCCTAGTGCCAGACACCCCAAAAAGATGGTGTTCAACAGTTCCAAAGTTATGTGCACACAGCCGGCAAACACGGAGTATATTGTGATTGGATTCTGTTCAAGTGACTGTTTAGTTATACATATGGAGTGTGTAGCGAGAAAATGGTGCTCTGATTTCTCCTTTTCAGGAGAATAATGTTGTCTGAGGTATTGGGATGGACATATGTTTGTAGATCTATCTCCAGGCATTACACATTGCTCATCTGTTCAGCCAAGCCTCTTTGTTCGCCGTTTTCAGTGGTTGTTTGACTGTCTGTGGCGTCGTTGGTGTGTACTGTTTCTGGCTTGAATCCTTCTTAGGCATTCTGGTCGCTTGTCATTGCCAGGTGTATGTGAGTGGCCATGGATCCATTGCATAACTATTCTGGCTTCATGGGGTGTATTAAGTTAGTTGGTACCTAGGAATATTCGGACAAGAGCAATGTGGAAGGAAGTTACAGATCTAGAACTTTTGAGTAAAAGACTAGTTGGAGCGTATCCTTTTTGCGACAGAAATGCTGGGGCTTTCACCGGTATCAGCATGTTCCAGTCTACCCATCTGTAAATGGATGCATGATTTACTGTTAGGGAAGTTACATCAGTGAGGAAGAGGCTGTCATCTTGAACGAAGTAAGATCTAGTCAATAAATACATGACAGAATTGACTTCTATGGGGGGGGGGGGCTACCTTTTTACACGTTTCTAATTACGAAACCAAGTTAGGAAATTGTCCCTATATCAGCCGTCAAATCTATCATTATTCAAAAAATTAAAACCATTAAAGCACCATGTGGAGCATATAGATCTTCAACAAATAATTACAACGTCATTGGATGTTGACCTGTCCATGTATATTGAAGTATAGTGGCTTAAATGTTATACAGGATGTGGTTGCCAGCCCCATGCCCAACTCTTTTTAGTTTTCTCTACGTCATTCTTGCCTGTCGTCGATTTCCAGCTTTATTATTCTGTGATCCCCAATATTACTGCAACAACAAAACACCAGTCAATTAATTAATTAGTTCATCTTATGTTGTTTTAGATATGTATGTTGTATTTACGTGAATGTTGTTTTATATATGTGTATTGAATTTATGTGAAAGTTGTTTTAGATAGTCATGTTGTAATTACGGGAATGTTGTTTTATATATGTATATTGTGTTTACGTGAATGTAGTTTTAGATATGTATATTGTATTTACATGAATGCTGTTTTAGATATTCATGTTGTATTTACGGGAATGTTGTTTCATATATGTATATTGAATGTTGTTCAGATATTCATCCAAAATGACTTTCCCCGGAAGCGGCCGTTAAACCTACTCTTTTCGATTTCAAACTGCCGAGTTATTTTTAATATGCGCGACACTGCACACGGGTGGCCGATCTCTACTACCCAGAGATTCGGTGAAACACCAGAAAGTCCATGTGAACAAATCTCGGCCTTCACTGTGATTTGAACCAAGCCACCTTCAGCACCCGACGCCGATGTTTCACCTCGAGACCACTCATTTTGTTTTAACATATCTTTCTCATCTGCAAAGCTCCGTGTGTTACTCACGCCCTCTCGATTATGTTAAAATGAATGTATTGTATCGTTTCTAGAGTATCTTGTCCATCCACAGAGGGGTGAGCTTGCTGGCAAGTCTCGCATTGCATTACAGTCATGAGAACCCATGTCTACCTTGTTAAGTACGTGTAGAAATGTAAAAGTCACTGCATTGTTAAAAGTTAGATAAACTCAATACGTGTACCTTCCAACAATAACTTCAAACTGGATGGTGCAGTCTGTTCGTGTTTAACCATACATAATCATGACATGCCTCGACAGGTTCAGTTCAGTTCAGTTCATCCCGTAACCCATCAGGTCGTTGGGGCACACACGAAGACATGAAAATCCCACGCCAGCTCTCTCTGTCTGTCGCCGCCTGACGTATCTCACCGTGACGAAGGCCTGACCACTCAGCGATGTTGTCCACCCATCTCTTCCTTGGACGTCCTCGCCCTCTCTGTCCCGGTACGGATCCAAAGAGTATCGAGTTGGGAATTTCGTTGGACCTCGCGACGTGCCCGCACCAGATCATCTTTCGTCTTTTGATAGTTGTGAACAGATCTTCAAAAGGACCAATAGCGTCTTCAACTCTCTGACGGATGTCTAAGTTCGTGACACGAACCGTATATGTAACATTTAGGAGTTTACTATAGCACCGCATTTCCATTGCACGTAGTCTGCCCTGGATATCTGCTGTAATGGTCCAGGTCTCGCAGGCATACAGAAATATTGACAGCACCAAAGAGCGCAGTAGTCTGACTCGGCAGGTTACTGTGACTCTATTCTTTGCTCCAATTTTGGAACTTGGTTAAACCTGGGCAAGAATAATCCACTTTAAATGTATTTCCGTAGTAGTGAGCATCACGCAAATGAAGCCAAAAATAACTGAAGGTTGACCATTTTCAGTCCACTCGGGGTGGGAAGAGGGCTACTACAACCCGACACGTAACGCTCTTGTCAGAGCGTACAAAATAGTACACGTACTCACTGTATGCATTCAACAACAAAAGCGCTAACTCGCCAAATACTGTCTTTGCTTAGTGGTATCCCAATGGTATCCCTTTCAAGGCAAATGTACGCGGATCAACTCCAGCTACCGGCACGCTCCAGTCGGCACAGCTGGTGCATTTGCAAATGGGTACCTGACAAAGGATTAGGGAATGAAAAGCAGCCAGAAAGGGAAATAGTCACCCCACCTCACACAATATGTGGATTAGTAGAATGAAGTCTAATACTTCTAGCAGTTGCTGCTATGGGACCTTATTTATTATCCTCAGTGCGTATATTTATTATCCTCAGTGCGTATATTTATTATCCTCAGTGCGTATATTTATTATCCTCAGTGCGTATATTTATTATCCTCAGTGCGTATACTTATTGTCCTCAATGTGTATATTTATTATCCTCAGTGCGTATACTTATTATCCTCAGTGCGTTATCTGACCATACCAATTTTTTTCACTTTGTTTTTTTTCTTTTTACACGTTGATTATCTATCCGAATAGCGTTTTCATTGACTTGTCTCGTATTTTAGAGAAGATCCTTAAAATCCCGCTTAAGGGCGATCGGGGTACAAATCCATCCCCACCCACCTCTCGGGATCCGCCAATGTTTCGTCAAGGCCAAGAACGAAGAGAGCGAGGTGTGAAAGAATTACTATTTAGCCAATCGAATCCGACTTTACGCCATTTTCTTCGCGGTTTGCGAAATGCACGGGGTGCAGATTTGTGAGGCCAGCGATCAGAGGTGTAGCGCAGGGGAGCGGGTTCAACATTCTGTGACGTTTGATGGGTCTGTGCTCCGCCTAGTGACCTCTTTATACCATTGCCTGGTACTGTATCGCGGACCGCTATGTTTCCTGATACCTCGACGTGATCGCGAGAGAGACGGCTGCGAAAGGATTTCCAGGCCAGCACAGTGGGAGAAAATGGGCTAGCTAGTTCAATCAACACACCAGCAAGTTCGGAGCTAGTGCCTTTGTTTTGTTTCTTAGATTCACAGAGAGGATACCGTGCGAGGGAATGTGTGATCCCGGTTAAATGTAATGACTACTGTTCAACATGGCTGATGGCTTATGGTGTGCTGTGTTTTACTGTCCACAGAGAGGAGGCTAGCCAAACGACCCGAGAGGCCCGCGGCCTGCCTAGCCCTGCCGCTGAATGGAAGGGCATGGGTCCCAGTGGCTACCATAAGCCACCGTTCCACGTCGTAATCTCATGCATTGGATATCTGGTGCTGTTTTTCTGCTACTTCTTCATGTCAGGTAAGATCTGGAAGTGTTATTCCGTTTATCATTTTTCAGGCCAATGTAACTCAGATATACAAATATATGTGCACAAGTATTAGAATCAGACAATAACAAATTGTCTTTTAAAATACAGCCGCCTACAAGAACAAGAGGGCACAGTCACATATTAATTAAAGAAAGGTCCAGATTAGATACCGGGACATATTTTTTTTAGTCATAGAGTGATGAATGAGTGGAATCAGAATGCATTGCCATGGGAAATAGTGGATGTAGGGTCAATTAATGCATTCGATAATATATTGGATGCGCATATGTATTTTAGATGAAGTGAATGTAAAAGAAACTGGTTGTTTAAAGAGTCTTCTAAACCAGTATAATAACGATAAGTTAATTTCGCTGGTTTCATTGGGTGTACCCGGAAAGTCACCTTCTAAGCATGTCGTAAACGCTAGCTAAACAGGATTGTGCTTGGAGCTAGCAGCCCTATCATGTATTGTAACACACATTCCAATTATAATCAGTAGATCTATCTAAAAGATTGGATACATGCATCATGTAAAGGGACAAGTTGCAATTGAAACCTACTTCACACTGGACTGAAACGAAAAGGTGAACGATTGCACAGGTTTGGTATATGGCTTACTGAGTAAGTTTCTTTAAAAGAGTTTAATTAAATTTGGTAGTCTATGCTTCACACTGGAGGAAGGTGTGATGAACGAGGAATGGACATGGAGTTGGCAAACTCTTCATGTACAACAATTGCTTTTGAAACATCACTGAAAATGATGATATAGTATTCTTGTAAAGGGGTCAGTTGTAGAGGGTGTCACGTGCTTTGTTTGATGAGTACCTCATCGTTTCATATTCTTAATCTTTGATTGGGCGCCGAAGATGCAGCACAGTGAATGAGCTGGCACTGCCAACACAAAAGCCTGCTGAAATCGGATTTGTCAGGCTGGAAGGCGCAGATATAACAACTTATCGGTAAACTACAACACAACTGACAGCGTCCTTTTTAGGATGAGCGCTGAAGAAGAAGAAGAATCCTTGCTTCGGAAAGTATAGAAGGGCTGGCTTTGGCATGGGTGGGCAGCGGACATAGAGAACTCGAACTTTCGAGTTCTTGCGTGGATCTACTGTCTTGGTGATGCTGCGGATTGCGGGAATTAAGGGCTGGCATTAGGTGGCATCCGTAACAGGGACATTGACACTGGATAGAGGCAACAAGTTGATCAACAACCGCCTTTTGGATGATGACATTGCAATCGTTGAAACGACGATGGACATATTGCAAAGTTTTGAAATTATTCGCTGGTCCAGCAGAGAGGAGTACCTAACCTGAGAGGATGGAGCAGGAGTGTGTACAGCCATCTGGCTACGGGAGCCATCGGAATCTACACTCTTTGCCATTCGCTGTCAGTGGTTGAGCACTTTCTACCGGGAGTGCAGTGACGTCGATTCTCAACAGAACGAAACGGCGAATAGAGAACTACTAGTTGTCTCCCAAGTCAGACACGAACACACACTTTGACACAGTTCATTTCAACAACACACCGAGGACTGCTTGAATACATTGTGTATTCGCTTGTTTTGTATTAGTCATTGTTCAATTGTTAAAGTAATTGCCTGTGACAGCAAACCGACATGCTCTCCAGTCTTGGCTTAATTCAATGTATCCCTCTAATCCTTCCATTGGCAGAATATTGCACCGAGGCTGCTACATCAAATCAATATTGGCTCATACTTAATCTGTTATAGTTGGGGTTTATGTAGCAGTTTTCTTTAACATGATGAGGCTGTTAGTTCCACGCATTACCCTCTAGTTGCCTTAAATGAGTGAAATGATAGTTCCTTTCGTTTTGTATCCCCCTGATACGACTGGAGCGATAACGGTCCAGTCTACCCATCTGTATAGAAGTAGCGTTTATGTCATCATTTATCCGTGTGGTTCCTGTTGGTGCATAAGGCCGCAACAAATGCTCCTCATCTGCTTCTATTATGTGCTGTATTATTGAGGCACGCAAACGAGCCCTCGATTGAACTTCGACAGTTTGCTACCAGGTGTTACCTGATATTCCCACACTTCTCTTTCCCTGTGGCTTCCAATTTAACGCATATTATGTGTATATGATTACAGTTTATTGAGGCGCGGAGGCGAGCTGATGAAACCTACCTCACAAATACTATGAATCACAAATACAGAATCACTAACGATACTGTTTACTGTGGCACTTAATATGCCTTAGTTGAAATTAGTGAGTGCACTACTCACTAGGGAGAATAGAGCGTTTGTCTCTCACGGCAAATGAGCTGGGTTAAGGCGGGTTCATGCAGGCTTCAGTCTACCCAGTTGTGAATGGGTAGGTCTACAGTACTTAGCAGAGGCGAAGCGACATGGAAGAGAACTGATGAACCCCACCTCACAAGTAAACAAAAACAAACGTTGAAGTTCTCCTAACACTTGACACCCGACGTCACTGCTCTCCCAATACCTTTACCGTTGAGTGTAGCACGCCTGCCAAGGTGTTACATTGCTATTAACCCATATATACACATAGACATATCCCAGATGTCAACACCAGCATAGCCCAGTTATACACATAGACGTATCAAAGATCTCCACATTAGCATAGCCCAGATGTCCGCATTAACATAGACATGCCCAGATGTCCACATTAAGATAGACATATCCCAAATGTCCACATTAGCATAGACATGACCAGATATATACATAGACATATCGCAGATGCCCACATTAACATAAACATGTCCCAGATGTCCACATTAACATAGGCATATCCCAGATGTCCACATTAACATAGGCATGCCCATATGTCCACATTAGAATAACTCAGATATACACATAGACATATCCCAGATGTCCACATTAACATAGACATATCCCAGATGTCCACATTAACATAGACATATTCCGTATGTCCACTTTAGCATAGCCCACGTGTCTACTTTTCATAGTCCACATGCCCACATTAACATAGAGATGACCGCTCCTACTACTTATATATTAAAGATAGTACCACACTGAGTCAGGGATGAAGTGTAGAGAGAGGATTCGTTGAACTAGGCCTCATCTTATTAGGACGTGGGATGTCTAGTTCCCTTTTACTGGCTTTCCTCCCTGCAACAGTTTTTGTTTTTTTTTGCGTTCGCCTTATTTCTCTATTCCCCAAGGCGGGTGTGCGTTGCACTGTGGTTTTTATTTTGCGCCTGTCGGCCCAATGCATCCGACTTCAGCAAGCATTTTATGTAAGGGTCTGCTTCCTCCTGCATTTTCTAAGTCTTTGCTTCCCCGGGGTAACGGCCGGTGCTATGATGGGGATCGAACCCAGCACATTAAGGCTGTGAGCCGTGCCACTTAACCACTAGACCACGCCATCCCCCCTGCAACAGTTTACAGTTGGGTCGACTGGAACGCGCCGACAAGAGGCGTCGAACCCAAAACTTTTGTGGTGAGTGCTGTCGTACTTATCCATTGCTGGTTGCCTCTTCCAGAACACTGCCATGTTATTTTCATCCACGGCGGGGGGGGGGGGGGGGGGGGGGAGGGAGAATTTATAGATGAGATATATATATAGGGTTGCATGACCTAGAGGTGAAGCGTGCGTTTACAATCACAGCGCACCCGGTTCGAATCACGCTCGTATCCAGTTTGTCAGACATGGTTTTTTTCGCTCCTCTCTCCACGTACAGAAATTAATTGCAACCTACCGTACTGCACACTTGCCAAGAAACTTATAACAGCCAAATAGGTGGCGGTTGTGAGAAGCGACGTTCTACAAAGGACATGCTACTTATTTTATATAGTGCTGAGGAATAAAGGTCGCTTGCACCGGCACTTAAAGATATATTATACCTATAAAAAGGACGGCATGCCCTCCTTTTTCAAATGAAATGTCATTTCCTCTATCCACCATAAGATATCCTCTTTTGATTTACACGGCTGCACACACATACATGTGCAAGAAGAGACTCATATGTAATAATATCATTATAGATGATGCTAAGGTCCTAGTACTGTAAAACGGAATCAAGATACTGAGCAATGCATGAACTGGGACCCAGAGCTGCCAAGATGCTTCTAAACATCCACCTTGTGATCTTTGGTGGCAGGCTGCAACAGAGCAGACAGACTAAAGAGAAGGGTCAAAAAGGAAAGGCTAACCCAGTACCCAAAAATGGTTGCTGAAGTCGAATGTGTCGGACCGAAAGGTGCAAATATCGCAGTCAACATCTTAACTACGACACATCGAATTCCGTTCTCGGGACTACTTCCTGACACTTACAAAATCATTTCCATTGCTTCTTCTTCTTCTTCTTCTTCGTACGCTATCAGACGTCAACCTGTATTTTTTCGAAAAAAAGCAGCGGTCATCCTGAGGCTGTCGACACTGCTATAGAGCTTGTCTAGTGTTGCCACTGGTGATGGCCACATCTGCTTCCTCTGATCCTCGTATGTCGGGCAGTTTTGCAGCAAATATTCAGCGGTCATTTTCCCGGTACCACACGTGCATTCGTCAGTGCCACCTATCTTAAATTTATTGAATAGGTGGTACCTCAGTCTCTTGTGGCCTGTGCGGAGTCTGAAGACCACGACCTGCTATCTTCTGTTCAACTGGAAATAGGCATCGTTTTTTGTGTAGCCAGTATGTTCTGTTTCCCATTTGGTCATGTATCTGGCTCTAATACGCCTTTTGGACTCTTCGTAGGTCACACAAGGGTCTGGTTGTGGTAGTCTCGCACCTTCTTTTGCCAGTCTGTCTGCCTCCTCGTTGCCTTGGATGTTAAAGTGGGATGGAACCCACTGTACCACTACTCTTTTTGGTGCGGACTGCTGGCATAGTTGACAGAGTACTGCTCTTAAATCATTAAATTAGCAGATCAAATACAATTCCGAACAGTGTCTGGACCATAATGCAGCCCATACTTAAAACCGCTGCGAATACGAAATGGTTGCGAAATGCTACCATCAAATTTCATTTTCCCTTTTGTGGCCTCACAGAACGATATTAAAAGTCGTAGAAGCTTGCTTGGGCGGCCTATTTTAGAGAGGATTTTGAATAGCCAATCCCTACTAGTTAAGTAAAATGCTTTTTTTTTTCTTTTTTTTTTTATGTGAATGAATGCGATACAAAAGGGTTGATTTTGTTCACGTGAAATTTCCGGAAGTTGCCGAAGAAATATCTATCGGTGATCTTCCAGACCCGAATCCACACTGCGACTACGGAAACACACGCTCAGCCAATTTTTGTAGCCGCAGTAAGATTACTCTGGCGAAGACTTTGTCTACAACACTGAGTACATAGACGCCCTGATAGTTATTAAAGACACTTCTGTCACTTTTATTTGTGTATCATGTTACAAACTGTGCATCTCTCATATCTTGAGGTAGAATGGCGTCTTTCCGCCAGCACTAGCATAACAACATATACAGCAGTTGCAAGAGTGTACCCATCCAGCGCTTGATAAAGTCAGGATTATCCCGTCGGTGGCTGTTGCTCTGCCTGATGTCAAGCTGTCAATGTCTTTTAGAAGATCGTCCAGAGATTGTTCAATGTCAAGCTCGTCATCCCATGACAGCGTCAAGAGCTGCGAAAGTGACGAAATAGTCGCACGTGCAGAGCTCAGAATAGTGTTTGACCCATCGCTCCATCTAACAGAGCTCAGAATAGTTTCGACCCATCGCTCCATCTAACAGAGCTCAGAATAGTGTTCGACCCATCGCTCCATCTAACGGAGCTCAGAATAGTACTCGACCTGCTTTATTTGTTTATTATCTCGCCAACGATGGTTTTTAGTGATACTGTTTTGATACTTGTAGGATCAATAGTTTTCTTTGTACCATCATACATTTGTCTGGTGTTCCGTTTGTGCTGCAGTCGGGATGATTTCACTGAGCTATAGTCAGTACTCATTTGCACAACGACAATCTCTTTGTTGAACGTTTATTCCGACGAACATGATGAGGCTGTTAATCCTCTCTTTAGTCGCCTTTTCCAGCAAGCTTGGATGTGCAGTGTACTTATTCTCTCCTCACCAGTGAGGGACTGCTGGATCTACTCGAGGATTATATGTACATTTGGCTTGGCTTGGCTTCGTTCGTTCTCAATCTCCCGCTACCAAGCCATGAAATGGGCTTAAGTAGCAGTGTAGCCCAGAGAACGGAATGCGTTGTGTCGTAGTTTACATCTTTGCGATATTTGCACCTTTCGGTCCAACACATCCGACTTCAGCAAGCATTTTTTTAGTACCGGATTAGCATTCCCTCTTCGATCCCTTCTCCTTAGCCAGTCTGCCCTGTTGCAGCCTGTTATCCGGGATCACCGCGTGGAGGTGTAGAAGGGTCTTGGCAGCTCTGGTTCGCTGGAGCTGACGTTAGCAGTCAGCTATGGGTCGCTGACCACTGCAGCTCATGCGCTGCTCAGCATCTTGATCCCTCAGCTGTACATGTGATGCATGTTACTCATCTCTTTCTGTCGTCATTCTGACACACGTTCGTGCTCCACGCTCCCAACCATTGGTGATTTCTGTGTGCTTTTCATATTGCGGAATGTACAATCGTTGTGTGAGAGCCTACCTCTCGTGGCAAAGATACCAGGTTCGATCTACGTTGTCGTCATGCTACAGATTAGCCAACTCTAAATGGGTACATGGCTTCAATCAATTAATCACAGATTTGTCAGCTCCCTGTGGAGCATAGGTCCTCAACAAATACTCGCTAAGTCATCCTATCATGAGCCATCTGAGCCAATTATGTCCACGTCCTGTTTGCTGCCTTTATATTTGCTTCCAGTTCCCCCTTCCACGAGTATATTGGTCTTCCTATACTTCTCTTGCTCCGTGGATTCCAGAACAGAGCTTGTCTGGTAATGTTATCATCTGGTTTACGTAAAGTATGGCCTATCTATCGCCTCCTCCGTATTTCATGCACTGCTGGTATTTGTCCAGATTTTCCCATCAGTTCAACATTGGTGATCTTGTCGTACCATTTCCATCCTTTTATTTTGCGAAGGCAACCATTTACTGTAACTTTTTCATAAGCACATGTGATGTCCTCCATGCTTCAGAACCAAATAATAGAACTCAAATCGTACCTGGCTTGCTGATGGTTGATATAAAACAACTAGGCGGAAGCTGGTCAGCGTCACCAAAATAGCTGAGGACTATTACAGTAAAGTCTCTTGACACTTCATCAACAACAACAGTGTTATCAAGGAGACTACACATGTGAACCTTCGAGTGGCATATCGGTTAGAGCAAGTGACATAAAACTGACTGTGTGCTTGCACTCTGACTAGCCCGCCAGACAACACTTTACGAGACATTGTCGACTACATTTAGGGAACAAGGGGGAACAAAGGTTTGTACCTGGAGAGCGAGGAGTAACATTAGGTTCAGAGGACACATACTCATCAGGTGCTCGACGGGCTCTCTGGAAACATGCTGCGTTATAGTAGGGTAAGTCAACAAGGTGGGGATGGACGGTGTAATCCCCGTAGTGGTGATGAGCCTCGCATTTCACTATAGTCAAAGGTATAAACAATTCTCCAGCAGACCTCGGAATGTAAGAAGAGCGACTGTGAAACACCTAGAGTTGAATTAACTCAGTACTGGTGTCTTCCACAATAGCAATACCCAACCTCCACTAACTGTTCTACCCTGGTGCAATGAACTCTCACACTTCATCGTCATGGGCACTAACTGCCCAAATACTATCTTTCGTTATCCCAATCTCGATCATGGACGACTCCTCAAATATTTGTTCAAGGACTGGAGAGCCTTGCTTGTACAGACCTGGCCGTGTTCCTTATAATTCCTTGCACCTGGCCAAACATTTGGGGTGGAGGACTGAGTCGGTGTCAGATAATTTTGCGGTTAAGAAAGATAAGTAAATTAGGGTAGAGCAGGATTAGTAAGTTATTGTTGTGGAGGATTAGTAAGTTGGGGTTGATGAGGATTCGTAAGTTAGGGTTGAGGAAACTAGTAAGTTAGGGTTGAGGAGGATTAGTAAGTTAAGGTAGAGCAGGATTAGTAAGTTACGGTTGAGGAGGGCCAGTAAGTTAGGGTTGAGGAGGATTAGTAAGTTAGGATTGATGAGGATTAGTAAGTTAGGGTTGATGAGGATTAGTAAGTTAGGGTTGATGAGGATTAGTAAGTTAGGGTTGAGGAGGATTAGTAAGTTAGGATTGATGAGGATTAGTAAGTTCGGGTTGATGAGGATTAGTAAGTTAGGGTTGAGGAGGATTAGTAAGTTAAGGTAGAGCAGGATTAGTAAGTTAGGGTTGATGAGGATTAGTAAGTTAGGGTTGATGAGGATTAGTGAGTTAGGGTTGAGGAGGATTAGTAAGTTAGGGTTGATGAGGATTAGTAAGTTAGGGTTGAGGAGGATTAGTAAGTTAGGGTTGATGAGGATTAGTAAGTTAGGGTTGAGGAGGATTAGTAAGTTAGGGTTGAGGAGGATTAGTAAGTTAGGGTTGATGAGGATTAGTAAGTTAGGGTTGATGAGGATTAGTAAGTTAGGGTTGATGAGGATTAGTAAGTTAGGGTTGATGAGGATTAGTAAGTTAGGGTTGAGAGGATTAGTAAGTTAGGGTTGAGGAGGATTAGTAAGTTAGGGTTGATGAGGATTAGTAAGTTAGGGTTGATGAGGATTAGTAAGTTAGGGTTGAGGAGGATTAGTAAGTTAAGGTAGAGCAGGATTAGTAAGTTATTGTTGTGGAGGATTAGTAAGTTATTGTTGTGGAGGATTAGTAAGTTAGGGTTGAGGAGGGCTAGTAAGTTAGGGTTGATGAGGATTAGTAAGTTAGGGTTGAGGAGGATTAGTAAGTTAGGGTTGAGGAGGATTAGTAAGTTAGAGCTGAGGAGGAATAGTAAGTTATGGTTGAGGAGGATTAGTAAGTTAGGGTAGAGGTGAAGTGTTGCTAAACTTGTTGCATATTGTGGGTGTTAAGCTGAGGTTGATGGGGAGTAAGTGTTAATATTAATATTTTCCCGTTTGGGAAGTTACTACCTGTACAATTGGATTAGGGAAGTTAGTGCCCGTACAATGGGATTAGGGAAGTTAGTGCCTGTACAATTGGATTAGGGAAGTTAGTGCCTGTACAATTGGATTAGGGAAGTTAGTGCCTGTACAATTGGATTAGGGAAGTTAGTGTCTGTACAATTGGATTAGGGAAGTTAGTGCCTGTACAATGGGATTAGGGAAGTTAGTGCCTGTACAATTGGAGTAGCGAAATTTGTTCTTGTAAAATGGGATGAGGGAAATTATTTCATGTAAAATGGGATTAGGGAAATTAGTATTGGTAGAAGAGTAGCGTCTGTTTAATGTAGTAGAGTACTCAATTTTTGTGCAAGATTACACTTACGTAACCGTCACACTCCAGATGACTCAGCTGTAAATGGCTATCTGGTTAAGGTTTAGGCAAGGGAAATGCAGCGAGGAAGGGAACTGGCCACCCAAACCCAACTTCACACAAATTGTGGCTTAGTAAGGTCGCTAACTCGTCATCCACGACCAGCGGTTAAGTGATTTTCAGGTTGGGAAACTGTCTGGAAATAGAAGATGGGGAAACTAATGTTTGTAAAATGGGGTTGAGGAACTTTGTGGTTTAAATAGGGTTTGAGAAATTCATGTTTGTAAATTGGGGTTAGATATATTTCGGATTGAGAGAGTTGTTAATTATATATTGAGGTTTACACAATTTTTTGTAAATTAGAGTAAATAAATTGTGTGTAAATTGAAATTAATAAAAATAAATGTTTGTAAATTAGGATTAAGGGAGTTAATGTTTGTAGAAAATGATTAATAACATTAATGTTTGAAAATTTGAGATTAGCGGTTTAGTAACAGTAGAGGAATAAACTATACTGATCGTAAGGGGACGGCGTGGCCTAGTGGTTAAGTGACACGGCTCACGACCCGAAGGTGCTGAGTTCGATCCCCATCACAGCACCGGGCCGTTACCCCGGGGAAGCAAACCCTTAGAAAATGCAGGAGGAAGCAGACCCTTACATAAAATGCTTGCTGAAGTCGGATGCACTGGGCCGACAGGCGCAAAATAAAAACAGTGCAACGCAGCTTAGGGATTAGAGAAAAATAAGAGGAACGCAACAAAAAAAACAAAAAAATACTGATCGTAAAAGTGGACTTATAAGGATTGTGCCTGAAGTTAGCAACATCATAATATATAATATCTGAAAGAAACAATTCTGTATAAGCAAATCAAGGTTTTATCTCGGGTTTCCTGCAATGATACAATCAGTATTGGCTCAAACCTGAAAGTCTGTCTCAGGCTTAAAGGACGGACATGTTTATGTTAACTGTGGTAGTTACGTCTAATCTTCTGTAGCTCTTATCGCTAGATGTTTAGGATAGCCTGCAGTGTCTAGAAAAGAGAAGAATTCGAGATGACTTAATACAAATTTATAAGATAATCAAAGGAAAGGATAAATTAGACTATAACAAGTTTTTTTTTCAAAAATACAAACACCCACAGGAACAAGAGGGCATATCTACAAATTAACTTTAAAATAAAGGTCCAGATTAGATATTAGGAACTATTTTTTTAGTCAGAGAGTGGTGAATGCTTGAAATACATTGCTACAGGAAGTAGTGGAGGCAGGGACAATTAATGCATTTAAGAATAAATTTGCTGCACATAGCTTTTAGAGAAAGGAAATGTGAAAGAAAGTGGTTGTTTACAGACTCTGCAGAGTCTTCTAAATCACTATAAAAACGTTAAGTTAAGTTAAGATTAGACAATGAACACATCTTGGAGGAGAACACTATTTACTGCTTTGAAAGCTCAAAACAACTCTCTCGGATGAGACCGTTAGGTGACTCAACTATAAGAGTTGAACAATTCTTGAACGTCAATCATTTTGCCGTTAGAAGGGGAGCAAATAACGGCTGGTGTGAGTTGCCCTTAATCGTTTTTGCCGAATGCAGATACCTTGGTACCGAAACGTCCAGATATGACAGTTCCGCTGTACAATGTAGTACAGCAAGTTTTTTAAAAATCACTTCCAACCGAGGGCATAACATTAACTTCAGTAGAATTAGAAGCAGTAACGGAAATATATGTGATTGCTTGAAAGCAAACGACGAAGTAGAAGTTTATCTTTAGCATGTGTATGTGTTGTGTGTGTATATATATATGTTAACGGTTTTGTTAAATATCTCTACACTTTTTTTGACTCAAGTGTGCTCACTTTTTCAGCCGAAGGCTTTCCACACGGCGGAGAGGAGTGTCACGTGGAGAGGTGCACAATCGAGTATCAGAAGCATCGGTCGGATATCAATATGGGAGTCCAAGGTCCTATTGACACTCACGCAGCTTGTACGGCCCTGAGGACCTACAGACACTGCATTAACAAAACCGTAGGTTGCCATGGCAACATCCTATATTACTCTATCAGGAACTACGTGCGTCAAGAGATGGAGATGAACAACTGCACGGCCAATGGCCAGACGGTTGAACCGTCTTCTAACGGTAACTCTCACAGCAAGCCACACACGCATATGGTTCCCGCAATCTGCTTGTTCCATGGCAAGAAAATCTACATGCACTGCGGACTATTTGGAGATCCTCACCTAAGAACGTTTTACGATGAGTTCCAGACTTGCAAAGTGAAAGGGGCGTGGCCTCTAGTAAACAACGACTACCTCACTGTACAGGTAACCAACGACGCCGTGATAGGAAATACCGATGCTACAGCTACAAGCAAGGTAAGGACAGTAGCTTTTGAGCATGCCTACATGACTATTGTGACTGTTTCCTGTGCCCTCTCCTTATGTTTCATTTTCTCATTGTAATATGCGTTGTACCACATTTGGGGGTCTCTGTGGCGAAGTGGTCAAGCCGTTTGACTCGTGTTTAGACGGTCGGGGTTCGATTTCGAGCTGCGACGGTCGGTCCATGATGTCAATTTTTTCCGGAGATCCCAGGGATCATCGCTGGAGCTACGGAGTTCGTACTTTGTGCGATGCTCTCGACAGATGGGGTACCCATCTGCCGAGAGAGACCGAGCTAAAATAGGGGAAAAAACCCGAGGCGATAAAGTCGAGCCCCCTCTTAAAGTTTTTTTTTTGTACAGTAGTAATGAGATTTTTTAACATTTGGACTTGGCAGTCTCGTCATACTCTTCCATGCAGTCATAATACAACCTTCCAAGGCCAGAGTTTTACTTCTTCTGGATCAATTAACCTTGTATGTTTTTCGCTTTTCATCTGCGCCGGAGGCTTTTGGTATTAGGGAGTTGTGCTTGATGGTCAGAATCTAGACTTTTTCTATTAGAGGCTTTGTGCTGCGCATGCGTTGTGAGCGTTTTGTTGAGAGCTCATTCTTAGCTCAACTCTTGGCTATAACATACTGCTTCATGTCTTCAGCTATAGCTATAACATACTACTTCATGTCTTCAGTTATAGCTATAACATACTACTTCATGTCTTCATTTCCAGCTATAACATACTACTTCATGTCTTCATTTCCAGCTATAACATACTGGTTCATGTCTTCAGTTCCAGCTATAACATACTGCTTCATGTCTTCAGTTCCAGCTGTAATATACTGCTTCGTTTCTTCAGTTTTAACCGACTTCCAAGTTTGTTCACCACTAAAATGTTGCCCACTCTGTGAACCGTCTTCCAACTTTGTTTAACGCTATAACTTTTGCACACTTCATGAACCATGTTATGCTTTCGGATTTAATATAAATCACGCGGAAATAAAAATCTAAAAAACTCATTTTTAATGACTACCACAGCGAGTACTCACACCTGCAAGTCCTTATGCATGACACGACAAATTGGTGTCATTTCATGAACGCTGCTATGTCGACATAATCTCCACAATCGGTGAATAAATAATAAAAGCAGGTGTCGATGCTTCCCTCCAGGTCTCGCCCTGGCAGTCACTAGTGGAAATATCATGACAATTACCCCAGTTTCCCTCTAGCCAGACACGTTCTGGCACCCGCTGCTCTAACATTTCGCCATTGGGCACAGGGCCAGGAGTATACATAATCTATCGCACTTTTTTTTTATTATCCCGTCCTCATCTCTCCCTCTCCTGAAATAACTGTCCAATTTTCCCTTCAGTTCTAGACTATTTTTTTATACCACGGCTAAGACCCCCCCCCCCCCCCCCCCTTCCTAACACCGGTTTCTCACTTCTCACTACTCTTTCACGTTCAGCCAGTCACTCCTCCCCCTCCTCCCTATAATGTGCCTGCCTGCCGACGTGACAGCTGTACCCTCCTGGTATTTGAGAAATCAGCCCTGCCATCCATGCCTGCCTGTACCGAGCTCAACGCTGATGTTATAGGGAGACGCACACACTCACGTGCAAGAAATATATATATGAGATTATATTACGAGATTATATTTATAGGAGATTTAATTTATTTTTAGATACAATTTATATTTTATATTTATGTATATAATATAATGCACGAGTGGTCCGCCAGGGTCTTTGTGCATGGCACAAGGACATGAATAACACCTTGGTCCCACGGAGAGCATGTCGTAAGATGCGACTAACTGTGTGACATTGCATAACACCGGCCATTGTAATGTGGTTAACTGCAGCGTAGATTGCGCATAACAAGCTTCGGGTCTGCTTTGTTCTAGTGTCTCCCACATCGCTTAATCACCCTCTGCGGCACTTGTCCCAACGAAGCGGAGTAATAAGCTGCTCGAATCTAGCCAGCTAAGCAGAAAATCCTCTTCCCGTCTACATCGATCTCACGCCAGAGCAGGTACATGCACAGGGGCACCCGCCTCTGTAGAAGTACAGGTCGACTATATGTATATATATATATATATATATAATGAAAATATAGTTATATGAATAATTCTATAAATGAGACAATATTTATGTGACAATATATTTGTATGATAATATAGTTATATAGAGTAATATTTATACAAGATTATATTTATATGAGATTATATTGTTATGAGATTATAATGATATGAAATAATATTTATATGACAATATATTTATGTGAGAAGTTATTTATGTGAGAATATATTTATGTGAGATTATAATTATATGAGATTGTATTTACATGGTATAATAGTTATACGAAATTTATAATTATGTTATATCACCCAGTCTACTTTTCATGCTCACTTTATCCCATTCTCGCCAACTTTCTGTCTTTGTGGCCCAGTTCTTCCTTTTCTCCCTACTTCCTTTGTTGCAACTTTTTTCCTTTGTAGTCCTCTTTCTCCATGTGTCACCATTTCTCTCTTTGACACGTATTTATCTCATTGTCACACTTTCTCCATTTCGCATTCTTTTTTCTCCATTTGGCATTATTTTTCTCCACTTGTCATTATTTGTCACCCTTCTTTCATGTTTCGTTCTCTTTCTCCCCCTTTCTTCAAATGTAATCCATTCTCCTTCGTCGCTTCCCTCCTTTACAGCCTACCTTCTACATATGTCTCCTATCTCCATGTATCATTCTTTCTCTCGCTGTGCCCTTTTTTCATTAGCCTTTCGTTCTCCATTTGTCGGCCCATTTTCTCCATTTGTCGCTAACCGTTCTCGCTTTCTTACTTCCAATGTCTTTCTCCTCTTGTCTTTCTTTTTCTCTTACAATTCTTCTTGTTGTCACAGTTGATGCAGAACTAAAGACATCATCTCCATGTTTACCATAATTGCATCTTTACATTTTCTCTGAAGGAATACATGCCAGGTTAACAATGTTAATCTAGGCCTCACCTTTGTGCGAGTGGTTTAATAATCATACCGGAAACAGTTAGAATCTAATGATAGACTGGCATGCCCCGAGCATGCACGGCTTCATCCTCTTTTCTGTTGACAATGCATTTTGTAGCGCGAACACCAAATAATAGAACTAACAGACCTGATGTGTATCTTTGCATTCTATGGATTCTTTTCGTCTGCAGAGTAGCAAAACTAGAGCGTGCGCATGTATTGGCAAAAGTACCGAGTTTAAATCATCGTTATCAACACGCTTCAGTCGACACTGCTGGAAATGGGGGACATGTTTACTGTTGGGGGAAGAACGATGGCATACAAAGCTGAAATCTAGTACAATGTAGCCTCTAACAGTCAATCATGGACATCAATGTCTGCTACGTGACTGACATGACCTTTCTGCAGTGTGCTAGTTTCCTTGTATGGGAAGATAGAACACCTGTATCAGAAACAAGAAACGTGTCTAATAGTGAGAACATATACAAACGTTCTCTCCTATTCAGCAGATGTGCTGCATTCATTCATGCCGTGTTCCATATCTGGTTCATGATTTTCATTACTGTAGACTTTCATGAGCCTGCCATAAAAAACACACAAGAGGAAGTAAGAAATAGCATATCTTATCAGTACACATGTTTCCCATTGTGATAAATGTGTAGCGTATGAAGTATGCTTCCGTAGTGCAGGACATACACACAGGCCTTTAAGACACGCTTTTAGCGAGGTGTCTTTCTGCTAGAAAACGTGTTTGGCTTATATCATATCAGTTTACAAGATATAGGTGATTCGATAGCAGACAACTATTTCGGGGATGAAGACTCTTCTCTTATGCCCTGGGGAGGTTACCGCCATGACCACCTTTCTTGATGTCTATCATTTTCATAATAGTGAGTCAAGTATATATTTACAGTTGGGCAAATTGGAGCGAGCGTATCAAGAGTGGTCAGTGAGTCTACTAACTTTGTTGTGATGCGATAGCATGCTAACCGCTCAAAAGATCTCTGGCTCTCAATGTCTGGCAGTCTCTAGTGATGAGATGTTTGTGTCCTTGTGGGGGTAGAGATCATGGCTCTCGTTGTCTACCAGTCTCTAGTGATGAGATGTTTGCGTCCTTGTGGGGAGAGAGAACATGGCTCTCAATGTCTGGCAGTCTCTAGTGATGAGATGTTTGTGTCCTTGTGGGGAGAGAGATCATGGCTTTCAATGTCTACCAGTCTCTAGTGATGAGATGTTTGCGTCCTTGTGGGGAGAGAGAACATGGCTCTCAATGTCTACCAGTCTCTAGTGATGAGATTTTTGTGTCCTTGTGGGGAGAGAGATTATGGCTCTCAATGTCTACCAGTCTCTAGTGATGAGATGTTTGTGTCCTTGTCGGGAGAGAGATCATGGCTCTCATTGTCTGCCAGTCTCTAGTGATGAGATGTTTGCGTCCTTGTCGGGAGAGAGATCATGGCTCTCATTGTCTGCCAGTCTCTAGTGATGTTTGTTTCCATGAGGGGAGAGATATCATGGATTTCAATGTCTGCTATACTCATAGTGTTCCGACATATACACCGCCGTGTTAATGAAAGTTAAAAAGCATATAGTGTCGCTAGTTACCAGTTTCGTCTAGTGTCGTTAACTACCCATTCCTTTAGGTATTGCTAACTACCCATTCCTTCTGGTGTTGCTAACTACCCATTCCTTCTGGTGTTGCTAACTACCCATTCCTTCAGGTGTTGCTAACTACCCATTCCTTCTGGTGTTGCTAACTACCCATTCCTTCAGGTGTTGCTAACTACCCATTCCTTCAGGTGTTGCTAACTACCCATTCCTTCAGGTGTTGCTAACTACCCATTCCTTCAGGTGTTGCTAACTACCCATTCCTTCTGGTGTTGCTAACTACCCATTCCTTCCAATACTGTTAACGACATATGTCCTAATGTTGCTAACTACCCATTCCTTCTGGTGTTGCTAACCATTCCTTCATGTGTTGCTAACTACCCATTCCTTCCAATACTGTTAACGACATATGTCCTAATGTTGCTAACTACCCATTCCTTCAGGTGTTGCTAACTACCCATTCCTTCTAATACTGTTAACTACTCGCACCTTCTTCTTCTACCTGACGTATTTCTTTTTCCGTGCCATCTTGTGGCATTCGAGATGATACACCATTTCGTTTCACCGCACTTTCTCCTCACGAACATACAATTCAATGTTGTATTTGAGAGAGAAAAAAAAGGTGTTATCGAGAGTTTCTTTGCCCGCGGTTCAATTCTGAGCATATATTAGGGTCAATTCATGCTTACATAGGTTTCACAACACCGCGCGTCACACGACACGGTCCAAAGACAAGTCAAACCAAAGATCTCCTTCGTCGATGAAAAGGCCTGTGAAGGTGTGAAGATATCGAGGCACTCCGACTAGCAGACGCCAATCTGCCTGGACGCCTGTGCTGATCCCGTGACCTTTCTGAGTCTCTCTTTCCCCTACCCCCCTTTTCACTCTTTTGTAAACATTCCGTAGCGTTCGAGAGCCAGAGCTTGCTTTTGTTCCCTCGACTACGCCACCATCTAACTGGAGGCCTTACCTTACCATTCTCTCTTTCTCCCCCTCCCCTCCCTAGCCTAGCAGGTAGCACGCACAAAGCAGGCACACAACAACGTACTCTTCACTTACGTTTTTCCATAAAAAAAATTTTTAAGAGTTGCCAGATTGGGCGAATTTTCGTGAATTGGTCTGCTTTTCCAAGCTCAGTGCTGTCGACATTTTATGTTTAGGCAATTTTACTATATTTCGGCTCTTCATTTTCCTTCCTAATTTTGGCTACTTAAAAAAAAAAATTTTAATTTAAAGCTCCCTTTAAAATAACAACTAGAAATTGTAGAGAATCCTAGTAGGCAACTGCTGAATATCGCCATCTTCCTGCGATTGTCAACTATTATTGCTATTATGTATTGGAAATAGTGGTTTTTTTTGTTACTATCTGGTAACGTAAGTGTAAGTAAAGAGCTTGCTTCGCACGACAAAGATACAATTTTCGACTCCCCTTATCGAAGCTCGTCTACCCATTTGTAAATGGGTTCGGTTCGTCTTACTGTTACGGACAGAAAGACAGCGAAGAAGGAAACTGTCCTTGTTGTCTGCTAGTGTCCTTATACATAATATTGCTTCCTTGTGTGATTACAAGGAACGAGAGAGTCGATGCCCTGTCCAGATCATGTCGCAAAGTGGAGCAATTCATCCACACAGTGCCATACTGAGAGGCCAAAACTATCGTGAAACGACATTACAACACATGGCGGAAAGAGAAGGATGAGAACATAGACCTGACCCAATCCACCAACTCCAAAGACACCAAACTACCCTGTTCCGCCTGGGCACAAGACTATGTAGACTATTGAGTTATCTCTAACGGCTCAAGATATCCTACACGAAAGAAACTAGAATCCATACCTCAGAACATGTCCTACAGCACTGTTCAGCCCATAGAGCCTTACGACGCCAAGACTGACCAGAGGAAGCAGGGCTGAGGCAAAGGCTATACGAGACTGCCGTCCAGATCTTAGGCCTGCCGTCCAGATCTTAGGACTGTCGTCAAGACCTCAGGACACTTGTCCAGATCTTAGGGCTGTCGTCCAGATCTTAGGACTGTCGTCCAGACCTTAGGACTGTCGTCCAGATCTTAGGACTGTCGTCCAGACCTCAGGACACTTGTCCAGATCTTAGGGCTGCCGTCCAGACCTTAGGACTGCTGTCCAGATCTCAGGGCTGCCGTCCAGATCTTAGGACTGTCGTCCAGACCTCGGGACATTTGTCCAGATCTTAGGTAGCCGTCCAGACCTTAGGACTGATGTCCAGATCTTAGGACTGTCGTCCATACCTCAGGACTGCCGTCCAGATCTCAGGACTGCCGTCCAGATCTTAGGGCTGCCGTCCAGACCTCAGTACAGCCGTCCAGATCTAGCATGACAATATACCTGAAAGCGGAAGAGCAAGAAGCTTCATCCAGAAAAATGGGATGTCTCTTCTCTTCTCTCGGGGCCACCAGCTTTTGTTAAACGACTAATGGCTATCACATTCTTCCCTCTGATTTTGATAATTATGGCTACATCATCGGCATATCCGATATATAGACTGGTCTTATCTTCCAGTATACCACTGAGAACTGTTTGGACCTCTCCTTACAGACACTGAGACATCATCCAAGAGTAGTATCAATATATATGGCGATATGATGTTGCCATGTCTTACGCCACTGGTGTCCATAAACTCCTCTGACGTTTGGTTTCCTGTCCTAATATATTTTCTACGTGTCTTATAGAAACTTTGAATGGTCAATGGTGCTGGGAGGTTCTTTCCATCCAGGTATTCACAGAGCCTGCTCCATGGAACTGTATCTGATGCCTTTACAAGTTCCAAGACGCAGAGGTGCATTCCATCATCATACTTAAGAGCTTTATCATTCCTTCCCTCAGTGTGAGGATAAGGGCTTCTGCACAGGCTTGCTCTGAAGCCGCATTGTGTTTCGGGCCATATGTGGCTCTGTTAGGCTCTGCTCCAGATACCATATTCTCGTGAAATTGACAGAAAACCCGCCACTTTGTACAAATTAGTCTGCAATATAGTTGGACGCAGAACTTACACTAACAAAACACTCAACAGAAATCCACCAATATCACAGGCTGACTTAGAAGTACATTTAATTCCACCAACAAAAAACAACAGATCACGCAAACACTCAAAACTACTTTTAAAAATCTAGGAAAGTTGCAGGACCCTGCTACCCACCCTCCCCATCTCATCCACCACGGAGATGCTACAAACAATTAAAGAAGATATGGGAACAAGAGACCATGCCCAAACAGTGGGAAAAGAGTTGCATATTAAAATGACAAAAGGAAGGTAACCTGGCTTCATGCAGTAACTGGCATAGAATAACATTCCTGACAATAACTGGAAAAGCCCTAACCAGGATAATACTTGATCGTTTAAAAGATGCGTTAGATGTAAAACTGAGACAAGAACGGGCAGGATTCAGAGCAGGAGTATTTTGCACAGATCAAATAGCAACCCTCAGAATTATCATAGAGTAATCTTGGTCGTGACAGACGCCGTGGTCCGCCGGGGTCTTATGGAAAAGAAAGATAAGAAGAATAGCACTACAGCCCCGTAGAGAGCATGTCGTAAGAGTCGACTAACTGTGTAACATGGCAGACCACCGGTCATGGGGTTTGTTAAGAGCAGTATAGATGGCGCCTAACAGACTGCGGGTCTACTTTGCTCGAGCGTTTGAGCTTAATAAAATGAACTCGCACATCGGTTAACCGCCCTCTGCGGCACCTGTCTCAGCGTAGCGGAGTAATGAGCTGCTCGAGCCTATCCCGTTAAGCAGGAAATACTCATAGTGGCTACATCCAGCTTACATCAGACCTGGGACCTGCACATTATAACAGCGTCATGTAAGCTCTTGTGTACAATGAACCCAGATCGTTTTGTTCGACATGCTTCTTCTTGTTCTTCTCAGTCATCTCCAAGAAGATATGCATTTAGCCTCTGCTCTCTCACCGAGAAGATATGCATTTAGCCTCTGCTCTCTCACCGAGAAGATATGCATTTAGCCTCTGCTCTCTCACCGAGAAGATATGCATTTAGCCTCTGCTCTCTCACCGAGAAGATATGCATTTAGCCTCTGCTCTCTCACCGAGAAGAAATGCATTTAGCCTCTGCTCTCTCACCGAGAAGATATGCATTTAGACTCTGCTCTCTCACCGAGAAGATATGCATTTAGCCTCTGCTCTCTCACCGAGAAGATATGCATTTAGCCTCTGCTCTCTCACCGAGAAGATATGCATTTAGCCTCTGCTCTCTCACCGAGAAGATATGCATTTAGCCTCTGCTCTCTCACCGAGAAGATATGCATTTAGCCTCTGCTCTCTCACCGAGAAGATATGCATTTAGCCTCTGCTCTCTCACCGAGAAGATATGCATTTAGCCTCTGCTCTCTCACCGAGAAGAGTAGAGTATCTTTTGTTTCGGCTGAGAAGTTATGGTCTTCGGTGTTTATTGTTCATGTTCAATGCCTCTTCTTATCTTATTACATACATTTTTGGTTTGTTCTACTATAACTGTCAATTTCTTTTAAATGTAGTTCAGTATCACCTGTCACCAAATCGTTCCGTCTCCAAGTTTTTATATTACTACATTTACTTGACTGTCAAATCATTGGTTTCGTGTTTGTCCATGTTAATGAGTTTACTGAGTCATTGAGTGACTGTAGTGTGATTTGTTTTAGTTTTTCAGGTGTAAATCACCGTGCCATATTTGAGGGCCCTTTCGTGTCTCCTGGGGATTGTATATGGGGGCCACTGGCAGTTTTACGGGTCTGGCTTATCTGATTGCCTAGCTGGATCAGCTAATTCCAACCTTTGTTGTTGTCAAGTTTTGTAAAGCCTCCCACCACTTCCTATCGCCGCGGATGTTATTTCTATTTAATAACCATCGAGGCGAGGAAGAGACGTGGGGCCAAGGGTTTGTGAGCTTGCTTTACAAACCCACAGTGCCAGTTCCAGTTCACGTGCTATCTACACATCAAGGATCGACTGCAATGGATCTCCAACGTCCTCTGTTTCTTGCCCTGATAGCACAGACTGCCGGGCTTTTCCATGTCCATCTTTTGATGTTATCATCCCACTTATAACGTTCTTGACCTCTGACCCATTTCCCATCCCACCTTTCCTTCCAGTTTTGCTTTCAGCAAAGTGTTACGTCTTGTTGAGACCAAACTATCGTAACTAGCGGATTTATCAATGCGCTTTGCACTTCAAATATCTCAACATGTTCTTATTTGTTTTCTTCTATTTTCAGGAGATCCACCACATTCTTCTACATATATTTTTCTAAAAGACACTAATTCTTATCTCCAATAATGTGTTACATTGTCCAAGTTTGTACGCCCTTGTAGCAATAGTAGTAGTAGTTGTCCCTCGCGAATGAAGATGGCGACATCATCAGATTTGTGTGACAGACGTGGCCGTGTATGGATCCACATGTGGTTGGTGGAGTGATGTTCTGGGTCTACACATCCTAACGTACGAGGGGCATATATGGACGTCGTTGGTAGCTGGGGTGTCCTTCGTGGTGACTATTCGGGTAGCTACTTTCTCCCGCTCTGGATCGGATCTTGTATGATTGCAGTGCGTCAAGATAAGCGGTCCGGCGCAAGCGAATCCAATAAGGCAAACATCAATATGGAAAACCTGCCTAGGTCATACAGTACAGACGAGTGTACATACCACCTGATCATTTTTCATTTATGAGTGACTTGTTCTGAGGTCAATATATGACTCATGATGGTGAAACCAGAGCTGACCTTTTCATTGCTTTTGTTATGGTTTATATGAGGAAGTCGAGCAGCGCATGAGCTGCGGCGGTCAGCGACTCATAGCGGACTGCTAGCGTCAGGGCCAGCGAACCAGAGCTGCCAAGACCTTTCTACACCTCCACGCGGTGATCCTGGATAACAGGCTGCAGCAGGGCAGACTGGCTAAGGAGAAGGGATCGAAGAGGGAATGCTAACTCGGTACTCAAAAAATGCTTGCGAAAGGTGCAAATATCGCAGTCAAGCTGTAAACTACGACACAACGCATTCTGCTACTTAGGCCCTTTCAGAGTTTGGTAGCGGGAGATTGAGAACGAACGAAGCCAAGCCAAGCCATATATGGAAGTGCAGCGATGTACCAACGTGCTATGTTCATATAACGTCGGGCAAATCGTGGTTATTTTTTCATGGCATGACCTTTTTCTCAGTCGACCCAGCTATAAATGATAGCTGGCGAACTCAGTTGAAAATTTCGGAGATTGCGGCAGGAGCCATGTAATTCGTGCTTTCTTGTCGACACTTTCAGTAATGAAAGGGACGAATAGAAATAAGTGTGCTCGAATGAAGACGTCGATCGTAGAGCAATTTTCAATTGACTGACCATCTGCTCTCATCTACAAGCCTTCTCGGTCACTATATCTTCTACTTCGTCGTTCGTTCTCAAACTCCCGCTATCAAGTCCTGAAAAGGCCTTTGCAAGTAGCAGGATGTAGTCCAGAGAACGGAATACGTTGTGTCTTTGTTTACATCTTAACTGCGATATTTGCACTTTTTTAGTCCGTCACATCCAACTTCTTTGGGTACAGGATTAGCCTTCCCTCTTCGAACCCTTCTTCTTCGCCAGTCTGCCCTGCTGCAGGATGTTATCCAGGTTCACCACGTGGAGACGGAGAAGGGTCTTGGCAACTCTGGGTCGCAGGCGCTAGCAGTCAGCCCTAGACCACTGACCCCTTCAGTTCATGGACTGCTCAGCTGGGTCGCAGACGCTAGCAGTCAGCCTCAGGTCACTGACCCCTACAGTTCATGGACTGTTCAGCATCTTGGTCGTAGGCTGGGGATGTCCTTTCTACTTTGGGAACATTAATGTGGTGTTAAAACTCAGGTATCCATGCCTGAAACACAGTTGGTATGGGGACAAAGTGCGGATCGCAAAAACAATACATGGTCGCAAAACGATATCGCAAGGTGGGTGTACATGGAAGATATAAAATGTCAGGTCTGACACTTAAATACACAAGTTTATCAAAATAAAAGACGTTGAGTGTCACTAGTTTCCCTACCTCGCTGCATAATATTCGCTAAGAGTAAGTCGGGTACCGATTTGCAGCTGGAGAGTGACATGATCGGAACCAGAATTTGTGCACCTAATAGACGGCTGAAAATAGAAATCGATGAAGAGCATCTATTAACTACCCAATGATCCAGAGACAACAAGAAGGATTTAAGTCAGGTCCTGTCATGGAGTATCATCTGAAGCTAACACTTCTGATCCAGGTTGCGCCGACTGAGCGTTTTGCTCTCTCTCTCTATCTTCTCTCTCTCTTCTCTCTCTCTCTGTCTCACTCTCTCTCTCTCTCTCTTCTCTCTCTTACTCTCTCTCTCTCTCTCTAGGCAACTATTCTTTACTAACAAAACTATTTTCCAATATTGGATAATATAATTAAGTACTACATTTTTCTCTTCCCACTTTGGACAAGCCCTGGGGACTCCCATTCCCCAGACTGGGAAGCTCTGAACTAAATGGTTTACTTGTCGTTGTTACCGATCCCATTCTCAATTGACACCGTGTGAATGGATGTGATGGCCCGTCGCGTTTTTTAACAAAAGAACTGATTGTCTTTGATTACGGTGTCAGTTAAAGTTCGGGTGTTATATCCCCTTCTTCTTTGTTCGCTCATAGAATACATTGTGCTTTATTTTACAGTTGCATCGACCAACGACACATCCGCTTTCAGCAAGCTTTTAAAATAATTCCAGTTAAATATCTGCAGACTTTTGCCTGTCACCAGATTTCCTGCAAGGCAGCAGGTGGTTTGATGTCAGATTGTTACTCCTCCTGAATGAGTTACCGCATATGGCTTACTGGTTTCATCTACTCTGAGCATTCTGGGATTAATGCGCTTAAGGGATTTGCTTTACATTTAGCAAAGTTCATACAAAGTGGAAATACTTCATTTCAGTGTTAGCACGAACATAAATTCATACGAAATGTCAAGCCTAATTTATGTTCACACTGTACTGATAATACTATAATCATACTAGGAAAGAGGCTCTCAAAGTCATGCCACTGTGTGGGAGACAAATTCGATGGCGTACGAGACCACGTAATGGCAAATTCGATGTGTTATAAAGATCACATAATGACACATTAGATGGGTTAAAGGTCACATAATGACAAATATATGTGTTATAAAGGTCACATAATGACATATATATGCGTTAGAAAGATTATATGATGGTCAAATTTGATATGTTAACGGTTACATAATGACAAGTTCGATGTGTTAACGGTTATATAATGACAAGTTCGATGTGTTAACGGTTATATAATGACAAGTTCGATGTGTTAACGGTTATATAATGCCAAAGATGGCTCGAGGTCCAGACCGCAGTTGAACTTGCATGCATATTTGATCCAAGATAAGTTAGTTAATCCGACTAGGCAAAGCCCTTCGCGGACCGTCCTTGACCACTATTGATGACAGAGTCCCAGGCAGTATTCAGGGGAGGCGATGTGTTGCTCGTGCGGCCCTGTGGTAGACTCTATGAGGGTTGCGATTTCCAGGGGCAAGTGTAGAAGTTGTCCAGCTGGGACGTCCTGATAGAAGTGGGCCACGTGGTAGAAAAAAAGCTAGACGGCGTCGGTCTAGCGTTGAGGAAATACTCTCGAGTTGTGACCGCCGGAAGACCTCGCCGATGTTAGTGCGTAGTAAGTCGTGTCAGCTGACTCCGAGATACGATGTTGTTTGCGCAAGTGGAAAACCTCGAACCGTTCCTGATCTTCCTGCCATACCGTCGAGATCTCGGAGCCGTAAAACAGGGATTTGATCAAATTACATTTAATTGATCGCTTATTTTTTCAGATCACTTGGCTTGCATCTGTGAAGCACACTGTATTGTTGTGTAGACCGCGCTTGGTCAACTGGCTGCATGTGTTGGATGCCCTGGCAAAAGGCATGTCCCATAGCAGTCAATGTGGTCAGGGATGATGTGTTAGAGACGGCTTTGTACTAAGTCGCAGCTGTCTGTGAAGCGTGGTAGACTACTCAGCTACCTTTTGCAGTGAGAAGAGACTCGTGTTTACACCAAATTGTGGCAACAGCACTTTTTTTCCACAGTGTTGATACCATATTTGATTCGCGTTATCGACACGCTAGTCTACCCATCTGTAAATGGGTACCCGACTTACATTTAGGGAAAGCAGGATTGTACGGTTGGGAACTGTTAAAGCTACTACAGAAGATGCAGCTGTATTGAAGGTCAAAATTCGACGAAAACGTACAAGACAGCCCTAAGTCATTGACAAAAGACGAAAAAAAAACAACTAACAAACAAGAAAAAACAAAACACGATGTAAAATGAGCTGTAAAGTTAGCAGCCATAGCCTGGAGTAGCCAGGAAAGGGGGAGTCACTGTATGCCAGTTATGAACAAGTCAATATTTAAAAATCTTACGTTTTTCAGTGCATGCTTTTATTTATAGGAAGACATGTGTTTTGTTTTTGGGATCAGCATGGGCGTCATTTTGATGGATTAATGGAATTAAGATGCTGAGTAGTGCATGAGATGTAGCGATCAGCGATCCAGAGCTGCCAAGACTCTTTTCCACATCCACGTGGTAGTCCCGGATAACATGCAGCAAAGGGTAGACTGGCTAAGGAGAAGGGACCGAAGAGGGAAGGCTAACCCGGTACCCAGACTGGCTAAGGAGAAATCACCAAGAGGGAATGTTAACCCGGTACCCAGACTGGCTAAGGAGAAGGGACGAAGAGGGAAGGTTAACCCGGTACCCAGACTGGCTAAGGAGAAGGGACCGAAGAGGGAAGGTTAACCCTGTACCCAGACTGGCTAAGGAGAAGGGACCGAAGAGGGAAGGCTAACCCGGTACCCAGACGGGCTAAGGAGAAGGGACCGAAGAGGGAAGGTTAACCCGGTACCCATACTGGCTAAATAGAAGGGACCGAAGAAGGAAAGCTAACCTGGTACCCAGACGGGCTAAGAGAAGGGATCAAAGAGGGAAGGCTAACCCGGCACCCAAAAATGTTATGCTGAAGTCGGATGTGTCGGACCGAAAGGTGCAAATATCGCGGTAATAGAAGTTCACTCACTCAAGCTAACAATGGTCATGTCAAGTTAAATAAAAGCTTGTAAAAGAGTGGACCACACAAGAAATAATCAATATGATTACATAAATAAATGACGGTTGTGTCTGTGGAGTGATGTGCCCAGTTGTAATGTGAAACAAATTTTTCATACAGATCCATCCATCTTTCATACAGATCCACCCATCTTTCGCACAGATCCACCCATCTTTCATACAGATCCACCCATCTTTCGTACAGATCCACCCATCTTTCATACAGATCCATCCAAGTCTTGTACGGTTTTGTCCAGTGAATGAAGGTGTTGGTAGTATTTTGTAAGTTCATGCTTGTTTTCAGTGTTCTCTTACAATGTTTGACCTTTCACACATTTCTTTATTTTGCCCACAGCTGACAGTGATCGTGAAAGGTAACCCAGAGTGTACATCTGCAGACTTTCAGACCTACCAGGCGCAGACTAACTCGCTACCAGGCACGTTCGACGACGGACGCGTCAGTGTAGGGCCATACGATAGCCTAGAGCTGGTGGAGGTTGACCCTGGTCGGCATGTGGAGATCCATGTGCGATACATCAACACAGTCGTGGTGGTCAGACAGATTGGACGTTACTTCACGTTTTCCATCAGAATGCCAGAGGAGCTGGTAAACCAAAGCAGCTCCAGCCAAGATCTGCAGCTCTGTGTACGTGGTTGTCCGCAGTCTGAGATCATCAACTACCAAGAATATCTGGCCATTCGGAAATACACTCCGTCCTCTCAGGACGTGTCCAGCGTTCAAGCGGGTGGAGAGCCTGCGCCCGCTGTGACGCGAAGCCATGCTGAAAAGGTCTGCAGGGAGGCCAAGCTAACCGACTTTTACTTCGATTCTTGCGTGTTTGACCTTATGGCAACAGGTGATCAAAACTTCACTCTTTCTGCAATGAGTTCATTACTTGACGTTCTGAAACTTCACCCTTCTGCGGTCAGGACTATGACCAATCGGACATCTTTGGATAAATATGACAAGCGATACAGTAGGAGTAGCCAAAGCAGTTATTGCTTATGGCGAACACAGAACGAACATCGGATTTTACTACTAATGTTGACGTTATTAGCGATTTTGATGTGTTCACGGTGAGAGTAGGTTTAGTTAGAAAGATGTTTGATATGTGCTTGTGCGAGTGCCAGTTAGGAAGTGCCAACTTTTCAAACATTCAGCTCGCTGTCAGACAAACTGGCATGTGATTGGTTTGCGTCATTTTCTTGTAATAATCCACTTGCTTCATCTGTGGTTAAAATATGGCCATGTCAACGCGCCCAAGAACATGTGCTGGTTGTTGTGTTTCAAACTACATACTGTTGGCCAGCACATTTGTGGTTTTTACACACAGTTCTTGGACAAACTCCAGCTCTGCTCACCGATTGCCGGGAAAGAAACACTGTATCTGGAACTCCCAGGTATAAGTTTGTTTAATAAGGCTGATGACGAACTATCACTGTGGGGTACTTGCATAACGTCCACCCACCGAACACACATAAATGTGTGAGAAAACAATAGATACAAGTCACTTCTTAAGTTAGCACTCAAAAGTAAATAACATGCAGATATGAGTGGTAGAATGGTTATAAATGTATTACACTGATATGAGCCATTACATTAGTCGCATGGGTATGCACATCTCACTGTAACATCTTAACTCATTCACACCAGAATAGTTGAATAGTTTTTGAAATGTAAAACTACTGGTAGGAAGTGTAAATACATTTACAAATTCAGGTTAAGTTGCTATTGAGAAATGTTCAAATGTAGGTACGGTAATTGTGCAAGCCGATATATCGGCTCTGTAGTCACGGTTCACTCATAGTTACTGTAGACCCTCCATACTACACACTGCCCTTGACCCCTATAAGAATACTAGCCTTGAGCTTCGTCACGACTCACTCACTCTTACGTAGACCTTCTGTACTACAGACAGTCCTAGCCCCCAAGTATGGCATCCTTGAACAGTTACTGCATCTGCTCTTATGCTTGTATGATCACGCATGGGCATTTATCGTCTCATTGGTGACCATTAGGTAATGTGTGTTTTATTAGACAGCTACCACGTATTTCACACCCTACGTATTTCACACCCTACCTGTTTTATAAATTTTTGGTTAGCTCCAAATGGTCACACTGAAAGGCTGTATTTGTGTATGTACAAAAGTGTAAGATAATTACTTTGAAAGGTAGTGTAAAAGACAAGCAAAACAGAAATAGATACAGGTTGCTGTGTAACTAGTGTCCAAACAGGAGATCCTCAGTCTTAGGTATTTCATCGTTCGGGTAGGTTACATATGCCGGTGAGATGAACTTGTTGACGATGATATAATCGCTTTAGCTGTAAGTTGGCAGCTCTTAAAAGTCCAATGCCTCCCGGACAAAACCCAACGTAATCCTCAATTGTTTTAGTAAATGTATAGAGTGTGTTGTGTATGGTGAGGTGTGGTTGGAGCAGTTTGATCTGCAGTTTGGATCACGGAGTTGATAAATCCTTTTCGGATATCTGTTGAGAGGGACATGGTCTGTTCTCAGGTTGAAGATCAAACTCTGGTCTCTTTCGGTTTCTTGGCTGTCGGATAGGTATGTTTTCAGCTTGAAGATCAAACACTAGTCTCTTCTTTTCAGTTTCTTGGCTGAGTTCTGTGGATCTGATTTTGCTTGATATTTGAAATATATTCGACCTTGCTGGGGTGTAGCCCACTGATTGAGCCCCGCAGGTCTATAGTATCTTCTTCTTCTTCTTCGTACGCTGTCAGACGTCAACTTGAATTTGTTCGAAAAAAGGAGCTGTCATCCTGAGGCTGTCGACACTGCCATAGAGCTTGTCTAGTATTGGCACTGGTGATGGCCACATGTGCTTTCTCTGGTCCTCGTATGTCGGGCATACAATTTTGCAGCAGATGTTCAGCGGTCATTTGCCCTGTACCACAGGTGCATTCGTCAGTGCCACCTATCTTCAGTTTATTGAATAGATGGTACCTCAGTCTGTTGTGTCCTGTGCGGAGTCTGAAGACCACGACGCGCTTTCTTCTGTTCAGCTGGTAATAGGCATCATTTTTTGTGTATGTCTATAGTAGGATACTAAGTAATAGGTAGCGTTGCCTTGCTTCTGGTCCGCTCATCGGCCTTCTATTTCTGGAACTTCATTATGGTCAGGTTTCCATCCACTTGAGCAGCACTTTCACCGCATAAGAGGCAAACAATTGGTCAAAGCCAGTGATATATACTCGGTTTTAGTAAATCTAATCAAGCACGATGTGGTTTTCTCAAATCACATCTGGCCTGTGGTTTTTTCTGTCTATAGACAACAGATCACATCTGGCCTGTGGTTTTCTCAGTTTGTAGACAGCAAACAGATCACATCTGGCCTGTGATTTTCTCAGTTTATAGACAACAAACAGATCACATCTGACCTGTGGTTTTCTCTGTTTATATATAGACAACAGATCACATCTGGCCTGTGGTTTTCTCAGTTTGTAGACAGCAAACAGATCACATCTGGCCTGTGGTTTTCTCAGTTTGTAGATAGCAAACAGATCACATCTGGCCTGTGGTTTTCTCAGTTTGTAGACAGCAAGCAGATCACATCTGGCCTGTGGTTTTCTCAGTTTGTAGATAGCAAACAGATCACATCTGGCCTGTGGTTTTCTCAGTTTGTAGATAGCAAACAGATCACATCTGGCCTGTGGTTTTCTCAGTTTATATACAACAAATAGATCACATCTGGTAGCCCTCATTACCTCCGGTTATTAGACAAAGACGGATTGGTATGTTAAAGAAACAGGTGACAGAGCTTGTATACTCAGGCCTGATTAGTACAGTTGATAACATTGCTAACATAACATTGCTAACATAAGGTAGTACCCCCATTGTTATCAAGCCCTTATATTAACCGCGATAACAAATGAGAACAAGAGATGCATAATTAATGACAGCGTTGTGACGTCCTGATGCAATAAAGCGACACACTCTGCTGGCATTGCCTGACAGTATGAGCGGATAATTAAGTGTGGGACGCGGATTATGTCGTCACGCGTGACTTGTGACTGTCAATCACAATGAGTTGACACAAATTGTATGGGCAAAGAGTAGAGGTAAGCTGGACTGGGTACAATCCTTTAACTGCATGCAACAACTATGAATGTGTTTGTTGGGAAACGGATACAAGACCTGTATGTAAAATTTATTAATGTCGATTGAAAAGCTATGTTTAAATTTACTGTGATGAGCCCTAGAATGGACTTTATTCGTGTTTTTGTCAGGAGACTGTGTTTTCTTTACAACATGTGGTCAGATGTTTGAATATGCTGACAGTCGCTGTTAACAGCCTGTAATTTACCTTGTACAAATGTGAAACTGTGAACATATTAATGATCACATCTCTATTAATGCTTAATGGCCTGTCAGATTAAGGAGGAGACCCATGTTCGAGGTGTCTGTCAAACTCAGCAGCCCACATCTGTTTATCCATTGATCTTCTCTCCATTCTTCTTCATCCTCTCCTTGTCATTCACATTCTCTCCATTCTTTTTCATCCTCTCCTTGTCATTCACATTCTCTCCATCATTCACATCCTCTCCATTCTTCTTCTTCCTCTGCTTGTCATTCACATTCTCTCCGTCATTCACATCCTCTCCATTCTTCTTCTTCCTCTCCCTGTCATTCACATTCTCTCCATTCTTCTTCATCCTCTCCCTGTCATTCACATTCTCTCCGTCATTCACATTCTCTCCATTCTTCTTCATCCTCTCCTTGTCATTCACATTCTCTCCGTCATTCACATTCTCTCCATTCTTCTTCATCCTCTCCTTGTCATTCACATTCTCTCCATCATTCACATTCTCTCCATTCTTCTTCATCCTCTCCTTGTCATTCACATTCTCTCCATTCTTCTTCATCCTCTCCTTGTCATTCACATTCTCTCCATCATTCACATCCTCTCCATTCTTCTTCTTCCTTTCCCTGTCATTCACATTCTTTCCATTCTTCTTCTTCCTTTCCCTGTCATTCACATTCTCTCCATTCTTCTTCTTCCTCTCCCTGTCATTCACATTCTCTCCGTCATTCACATCCTCCATTCTTCTTCTTCCTCTCCCTGTCATTCACATTCTCTCCATTCTTCTTCTTCCTCTCCTTGTCATTCACATTCTCTCCGTCATTCACATCCTCCATTCTTCTTCTTCCTCTCCCTGTCATTCACATTCTTTCCATTCTTCTTCTTCCTTTCCCTGTCATTCACATTCTCTCCATTCTTCTTCTTCCTCTCCTTGTCATTCACATCCTCCATTCTTCTTCTTCCTCTCCCTGTCATTCACATTCTCTCCGTCATTCACATCCTCCATTCTTCTTCTTCCTCTCCCTGTCATTCACATTCTCTCCATTCTTCTTCTTCCTCTCCTTGTCATTCACATCCTCCATTCTTCTTCTTCCTCTCCCTGTCATTCACATTCTCTCCATTCTTCTTCTTCCTCTCCTTGTCATTCACATCCTCTCCATTCTTCTTCTTCCTTTCCCTGTCATTCACATTCTCTCCATTCTTCTTCTTCCTCTCCTTGTCATTCACATCCTCTCCATTGTTCTTCTTCCTTTCCCTGTCATTCACATTCTCTCCATTCTTCTTCTTCCTCTCCTTGTCATTCACATTCTCTCCATTCTTCTTCTTCCTCTCCTTGTCATTCACATCCTCTCCATTCTTCTTCTTCCTTTCCCTGTCATTCACATTCTCTCCATTCTTCTTCTTCCTCTCATTGTCATTCACATTCTCTCTGCCATTGATCTTCTCTCCATTTATCTTCACTCCCTACTATCCACCTGGATGAATTCTTCATTGCATTGACATACTAGTCATGTCACTGCACATTTGTCTGGGTATGGTCCAGAACTTCAAGGATGTCTCATTCCTGAATGGATATTTGGAGGTTTCTGTGAGAGACAAAATAGCAACACTAAATAGTCACTCAACTCGCTCAGACCCAGTGTTTTTGTCTTCATAGTTGAACTTCATACGTTTCATGTCTCTCTGTTAACCTGGACATGAGGCAAAGTTGCACTGCCTAATTGTAAAACCTGTTATTTTTGTTCGTGCATTAGTAGTTTAGAGCATTCTGGCATTATTCTGTTTAGAAAAGTCCAGGAATTCCTAGAACCATTTCTAAGCATTGCAAGAACCCTATCTTAAAATTAAAAGAACATCTGCTAAATCCCAAGAAACTCCATGGCATTCTTCGAACATTTCCTGAGTTTTCTTGGACCCTTCATATAACATTTCCTGAGTTTTCTTGGACCCTTCATATAAAATTTCCAGGGTTTTCTTGGACCCTTCATATAACTTTTCCTGAGTTTTCTTGGACCCTTCGTATAACTTTTCCTGAGTTTTCTTGGACCCTTCGTATAACTTTTCCTGAGTTTTCTTGGACCCTTCATATAAAATTTCCAGGGTTTTTTTGGACCCTTCATATAACTTTTCCTGAGTATACCTTTTCTAGGATTCCAAGAACCCTTCTTTTGGATTCTTTTAACCTCTTCTGTGTTTCATATTCCCTAGATTATGAGAACGTTTCTCCGAGTGGGAGGTTAAAAGAACCTTTACTGTAATTTCAGAAACCCTGTATTTATTTTTTTCCAGAACCCTTCTGTCCTAAAATCTTTCTAGGATTTCAATAGCCTATCTTGGGATTTCAAGAGCCTATCTGGGATTTCAAGAGCCTATCTTGGGATTTCAAGAGCCTATCTTGGTATTTCAAGAGCCTATCTTGGTATTTCAAGAGCCTTCACAGCTGGTCACTTACAGGAAGACTGTATCTTTCCAATATTGGCACAGCTCGGATGAATTGTACTTTGTAGGCATGCCATTGTACTAGTGACACGATGGTCTTGATCTGTTCACGAAAGTATCCTTTCATCCAGTGCGTTTCATCAGAGCTTGAGAAGCCCTGGCCTAGATTCCGTGTTTTTTGCTTAGCGCTTTCACATTTGATGTGCATCTTATCTATATCATGTTATTATTATTCAAATGTTAACCACGAGTGCTACAAGTGGGAGTCGTTGCATTTTGTGTTTATTACCAAAGCTCCTGGCTTGGAGTGGGCAAGAATGAACGCTACAAGGGATGTACTATCTCATTGTAACGATTGCACCTTCACATTGAGCTTTCTTATCTCGACTGAGCACGTAAAAGCACGCGCTTCAACAGGAATGCGTGAAAATGCATAATGGGAACGCAGAGGCCGACAAAGGTTTTGGGTAAAAAGTGAGCGAGTGCGTTTTGACAGACAGTTCGTGCTACTGCATACCCGTGTGGCTGGCTCCTGCGTCAGGGTTAGGACTGCATTAATGTACCGTATTTTTCGGCGTCTTGGACGGTTTTTTTCCCCCGAGAAGTGTCTGGAAAATATACCGTACGTCCTGGAGAACGGAGGTTACTTTTTCCGTAGACCTGTGCTAACCACAGAGGAAGGTTATCTATGCCAGATAGTAAACTGAACTCCTACGTACGACTTATGAATTAAATGTTTAAACTATACTTAGTTATAATAGTAAGTAATCAAAGTATACAGAATAGATACACAATTTTACATAATCACACAAATTTACAAATGAATTCCCATATCGGTAGACTATGGTAGACGAGCCAACGGACTAGTAGTCATTTACGTGCTCTTTATTCTCATTACCAGTATTTTCTCAGAGGTCCCTGACTTTGAGGGAACATTATTAAGTGACAAAATAAGCCGACATCCGATGCTATTTTTTTTTTTAAACTGATATGTTGCATCAGATGTAACCCCAAGGGGTGTAAACTTTGAGAATAAATTACTATGTTGCAAAAGAAAAATTTCAGAACGTTGTCGCTCAGCCAAGATCTTGGTAATGTATGTAAAAGTGCTGAGACCATATTTTTATGTTTCTGTTTGTTTTTTCTCTATCTAAATTTTGCAGTTTAAAATTGGGCGGGGTCCTTAACATCGGGAAATACGGTACCCAATAAATATAGCAGACCTACTGCCATGTCTCAGGTAGACATTTCTGTTCTGTCTACAGTCTCAGACAGACATTTCTGTTTTGTCTACCGTTTCCTCTTGGAATACCCAGCAGCACTCGGCTTCTTTCTTTATGTTCGGGGGACTGCGGTAAAAATATGAACACTAGTGGGTGACGTCCAACTTTGTTTCTCTGGTTACACATTGGTATCCGTCTCAGTGTTCTCACGCCATTGTTGTTGTAGGCTGAAGCTCTTCCCTCCCGACGACGTGTCTCTGGAAGCGGGTTACAGTGGTTCTGCTTAAATCCGCAGAAGTACTAAAGAAGATAGACTTAAGGGCCTTCTACTAAACTTCTTGGGAAGCTCACTATTGTGGGAATCACGCTGGCGACCTTCACCTTGTTGGTCAGGCTGCTTCTTCTTCTGCGTTCGTTCTCAATCTCCCGCTACCAAGCCCTGTACAGGTCTTCGCAAGTAGCAGGATGTAGTCCGGAGAATGGAATGCGTTGTTCGCTAGTTTACAGCTTGGCTGCGATATTTGCACCTTTCGGTCCGACACATCCGTCTTCGGCGGAGGTCAGGCTGCTATTGGCACCTTTCTCTAGTCATTATACATGTTTCTATCATCTGTGTTGGCGAGGGACGCGCGGTCAATCGACAGATTTGTACATGTTCTGATTTCCAATTTGTCAGATTGCATGGCACCTGTGTCTGAATTTGTCAGATCGCATGGCACCAGTATCTGGTTTTGTCAGACTGCATGGCACCAGTATCTGGTTTTGTCAGATCGCATGACACATGTGTCTGAATTTGTCTAATCGCATGGCACATGTGTCTGAATTTGCCAGATCGCGTGGCATCTGAGTCTGAATTGATCGATTTGCAATCTGAATATTATCATAATATTTATTTAATTCTGAAAAGATCGATTTGTTGCGTTGTGCCGTAGTGAGGCTGCGATATCTCAGACACATCCGTGTTCAGCATTACACGTATGATGGACCTTGTTTGCCTTCTCTCTTCGGCCTTGATGGTCCTAGTCTGGCTGCATTGATGCGACCTGTTTCCTGAGCCGCCCATTGAACAACTATTGGTCGCTGACTGCTTTCAACTGGTTGACTGTGACTTTGGCCAATATGAAAATTATCATTGTATCTATTCTCGGTAGTGAGAATACATAGGAAATGGATCATAGGAGTGACAATTGAACCTGGACTGCCTCATGTGTGCTCAATCCTTTTCATCACCGGAAGTGCCGACGACAGAGCATTGACTATGACGACAGAGCACGGATTCCGTAGCTCCGGCAACGGTCGAGAAAAGTTCCGCTCACTTCGTCATGTCCCCATTTACAAATGGGTCGTACCATTACACAGAAACCCGACAGGCCCGGTCTGTGAAATTGAGCACGACGTGATTCGAATCTGGCACGTTGGGTTTGTAAGCTGTGCTCACAACCCCTTGCCCGTCATAGAAAGGTCAGACTCTACATACACTTTGCTATTCTCCCTAAGGCTACCCTTGTTTTCAATTCCGGATTTACTGATCAATGAAGGTTTTGGAAACCACTGATCTATGGGCTTGGCTTCGTTTGTTCTTAATCTCCCGCTACCAAACCCTGAAAGGGCTTAAGTAGCAGAATGTAGTCCAGAGAACGGAATGCGTTGTGTTGTAGTTTACAGCTTGACTACGATATTTGCACCTTTCGGTCCAACACATCCGACTTCAGCAAGCAGTTTTTGAGTACCGGGTTAGCATTCCCTCTTCGATCCCTTCTCCTTAGCCAGTCTGCCCTGCTGCAGCCTTAAAGACTGGGTCACCACGTGGAGGTGTAGAAGGGTCTTGGTAGCTTTGGTTCGCTGGCCCTGAAACTAGCAGTCAGCTATGGGTAGCTGACCACTGGAGCTCATGCGCTGCTCATCATCTTGATCCCGATCTATGGCATTGATGTTATTCCCACTTCTGAATACGTAATAATATGGCGCTCATGAATGCGGTTTCTGAAGACGTTTATGAAAGATTGATCTGCCTTGACCATTGGGTTTTGCAGCAGGTACTTATGTCTCTTAGTTTGGATCCAACTCTTCCACGTACCTGGTTCTGGGGTCCCTGTTGGTAGTTATTCTACCGCCACTACTTCTCCTGTGGGCGTAGGGAAAAACAAACTCCTTTGCCACAAGCAAGTGCAGACACATGATAGGATTGGTATACTCTTATGCGACAGAGATGTCAGTTGGTGGAGAACATCGGTCAGATTGAGATACTCTTATGCGACAGAGATGTCCGTTGGTGGAGAAGATCGGTTAGAGTGAGATACTCTTATGCGACAGAGATGTCCGTTGGTGGAGAAGATCGGTTAGAGTGAGATACTCTTATGCGACAGAGATGTCCGTTGGTAGAGAAGATCAGTTAGAGTGAGATACTCTTATGCGACAGAGATGTCCGTTAGTGGAGAAGATCGGTTAGAGTGAGATACTCTTATGCGACAGAGATGTCCGTTGGTGGAAAACATCGGTCTGGCTACATGCATAATGGTATCCTGGTTAGAATAGCACGGTACCGATTGTCGTATGTCCTAGGTTCTTCAATGCGTGTAGCCAAGACAACTCACTCATGTAGCTAAGACAACTCATGCGTGTAGCTAAGACCACTCATGCGTGTAGCCAAGACAACTGATGGTGTCAGTATTCATTCTTGCAGCTCTGGCAACTGGTTCATGGACTCCAGTTTAGTAGTCATTGTTTATTATATCGGATGTTTACATGTTTGTGAAGAAGTGTGGACATGTTTGTGTAGAAGTGCGGACGTTTGTGTAGAAGTGCGGTGTCGATAAATGTGGTGTTCTGATATGTGTGTGAAGTAAGTGATAAGAATGTTTGTTGATTTTCTATGGATTTATGTGGCCAGTAGTGAATTATGTGGGGGTGTTGAGAAAGAAGGAGATAGATAACGAAAGAAAGAAAAAGATAGAGACGAAATGTAAGAGAGAGATAAAGCAGGCAAACAACAAAGAAATTGATGAAGACAGAAAACATGAACGCGAAAAAGAAAGAAAGAGATAAAGAATGAATGAAAAAGAGATATAGGCGAAGAAAGAATGATAGAAAGTATGAATGAGATAACGTATTTAACAAGAGGACGGAAGAGTAGAAGGGCAGATGGGTTCAATGTTGAGTACATAGGAAGAGGATACAATACCCGACGAAAGGCAACAGAGAAAAGGAGAATATTAACAGGAGGGTAGCAAATTTGTCAAACTCAAATAACGGAGGGAAGGTTATAGAACGCGGAGAACGACGAGAGGAGACAGTATAGTTAACAGGTTGGATTGTTTCAGTCCTGCTAACTAGACTCTCAGTCCTGCTAATTAGACTCTCAGTCCTGCTAACTAGACAGTCCTGCTAAGTAGACTCTCAGTCCTGCTAACTAGACTCTCAGTCCTGCTAACTAGACAGTCCTTCTAACTAGACTCTCAGTCCTGCTAACTAGACTCTCAGTCCTGCTAACTAGACTCTCAGTCCTGCTAACTAGACAGTCCTGCTAACTAGACTCTCAGTCCTGCTAACTAGACAGTCCTGCTAACTAGACTCTCAGTCCTGCTAACTAGACTCTCGGTCCTGCTAACTAGACAGTCCTGCTAACTAGACTCTCAGTCCTGCTAACTAGACTCTCAGTCCAGTAAGAGATTTCGATATATGAGAAACGCGTGCAAGAGGACAAGATAGAGAGATCGGGTTGTCGCTCGCGCCTAGGAGGAAATTGAAACTGAAAAGCGAGAATGGGAGATTGCATCATAAGTAAAGTGGAGTGGGGAGCTTGCTGAAGTTAAAACAGCAGGCATTGTACTGCGGAGAGGGATTGGATTATAAGTGGAGACTGTGAGAGGAAAACAGCTTCATAGGTTTCTGTGTGTGTCCAACGAGAGAGAGAAAATGATTGAGTCATAACAGAGTAAAGGTAGGTGTCCGTCCCACTGTGTCCTCCACAGACATCCATCGCTTGGCGTCAGTGATATGTTTTGTGACACAGTAATCTGTGATTTAGACGGTGTGCGAACATTACTCAAAAGACAACGCTTAAAAGATGTTTGATGCTCCTCACTACGATTTCAAACATACAATGATTAACTGTCAACTTGT
The DNA here is from genome assembly GCA_036924085.1 of Ariolimax columbianus. Taxonomy (NCBI): domain Eukaryota; kingdom Metazoa; phylum Mollusca; class Gastropoda; order Stylommatophora; family Arionidae; genus Ariolimax; species Ariolimax columbianus. The sequence continues at coordinate 118,925,496 of JAVGWX010000001.1, read as the reverse complement.
CATGCTTAAAGTTCACATCAAAATAACAATAGAAAGTACGGTGCGTACGAAACATATGGCTTATATGTGCTGTGCCATCGTAGTTACTATCTACTGTATACAAGAGATACATGTGTTGCGTAAGGAAAGCTATTGTTTTCGTGCCAGTGACTTATGCACGCTACATCCTATTCTCGGCGTATCTAAACTCTATTATAACCTTAATGAACAATGGACTCACTTGCGTTTTCGTTGCACGAACGACACTATCCGGCCCATACGTGTGTATGGGTGCGTTTGTGATATATATACATATGCACACACACAAAAGCCAGCAGTTGGGCACACTGTACATGACGAATTCACAGTGTCTCTTAAAACGAATTAGCTTTGTTAGCTGTTAGAAACGATGCTGGATTTGAGAGGCCTACTACCCTGCGTCTCATCAAAGAAGGCCTGTAGGAACGCGATGGAGTCAGGTTTCAGGCTAATCTGCACCCCTCCGAGATAAATTTCCTACCCTTCGTCTGGTCTAGTACTTGTAGTCGCCCCTCACGACCTAGAAATCGGTAAAGAGACGTGTTCTGCTGCCTGGTAGTAGTTTATGACTGGTTGTGTTAGCTGTGCAGATTGGTCGCTTCTTTGTTGAAAACTTGTAGTGTAAACTTAAGGAAAGGCCCCAGGTTAGAAGGAGAGGATAGAACGACATGTATAAGGCACTGTCTTCTTCATTTCATTCCAGGGAAACGAATTATTCTCTCTTCCATTTATTCGTGCATTAGATTTGTAGTTTTGTGTTTGCAGCTTTTTATAAAACCGTCTCCTTCGTCGCTCGCGCTCAAATAATCACATCTATTCTCTTCATACATCGCCGCACATTTTATCTCACAGTTTGGTTGGGGAGGGTCATGTCGTTACTCTGCTCCTCTCATGGAGCCGGAATACTCTACAGAACATGTTCCACCGTTTGTTTGTTCTCGCCACATGAGTACATGTCTGGGTGTCCAATTCTTTATTTGTTGAACAGATGATTTGTCAAGCCTTCAGTGACCTGATTATAGTTAGAATATTGTCACTTGGTCCCAACTTGGCAAGGATTAGTATACTTCTTTTCTGTCTTGTTCCAGTACAAGCGTCTATTTCCAACACAGTCTTTTGGTTATAAACAGTCTTATAGTTTCAAACAGTCTTCTGGTTTCAAACAGTCTAATAGTTTCAAACAGTCTTATAGTTTCAAACAGTCTTATAGTTTCAAACAGCCTTATAGTTTCAAACAGCCTTCTGGTTATAAACAGTCTTATAGTTTCAAACAGTCTTCTGGTTTCAAACAGTCTTATAGTTTCAAACAGTCTTATAGTTTCAAACAGCCTTCTGGTTATAAACAGTCTTATAGTTTCAAACAGTCTTCTGGTTTCAAACAGTCTTATAGTTTCAAACAGTCTTATAGTTTCAAACAGCCTTATAGTTTCAAACAGCCTTCTGGTTATAAACAGTCTTATAGTTTCAAACAGTCTTCTGGTTTCAAACAGTCTTATAGTTTCAAACAGCCTTATAGTTTCAAACAGCCTTCTGGTTATAAACAGTCTTATAGTTTCAAACAGTCTTATAGTTTCAAACAGCCTTATAGTTTCAAACAGCCTTCTGGTTATAAACAGTCTTATAGTTTCAAACAGTCTTATAGTTTCAAACAGTCTTATAGTTTCAAACATTCTTCTGGTTTCACAGTCTTATAGTTTCAAACAGTCTTATAGTTTCACAGTCTTATAGTTTCAAACAGTCTTATAGTTTCAAACAGTCTTATAGTTTCAAACAGTCTTATAGTTTCAAACAGTCTTATAGTTTCACAGTCTTATAGTTTCAAACAGCCTTATGGTTTCAAACAGTCTTATAGTTTCAAACAGTCTTATAGTTTCACAGTCTTATAGTTTCAAACAGTCTTATAGTTTCAAACAGTCTTATAGTTTCAAACAGTCTTATAGTTTCAAACAGTCTTATAGTTTCACAGTCTTATAGTTTCAAACAGTCTTATAGTTTCAAACAGTCTTATAGTTTCAAACAGTCTTATAGTTTCAAACAGTCTTATAGTTTCACAGTCTTATAGTTTCAAACAGCCTTATGGTTTCAAACAGTCTTCTGGTTTCAAACAGTCTTATAGTTTCAAACAGTCTTATAGTTTCACAGTCTTATAGTTTCAAACAGTCTTATAGTTTCAAACAGTCTTATAGTTTCAAACAGTCTTATAGTTTCAAACAGTCTTATAGTTTCACAGTCTTATAGTTTCAAACAGTCTTATAGTTTCAAACAGTCTTATAGTTTCAAACAGTCTTATAGTTTCAAACAGTCTTATAGTTTCACAGTCTTATAGTTTCAAACAGCCTTATGGTTTCAAACAGTCTTCTGGTTTCAAACAGTCTTATAGTTTCAAACAGTCTTATAGTTTCAAACAGTCTTATAGTTTCACAGTCTTATAGTTTCAAACAGCCTTATGGTTTCAAACAGTCTTCTGGTTTCAAACAGTCTTCTTGTTTCAAACATTTTCTGGTTCAAACAGTTTTCTGGTTGAAACAGTCTTATAGTTTCAAACGGTCTTATGGTTTGAACAGTTGTATATGGTTTCATCTGGTTCCTGGACAATCCCCTGGTTCCAACACAGTCCAATGGTTGTAACAACTTTCTCTGGTTCTAGCTGTTCCAATAAACTCACATTAATGTGCCTTCTCCGTTGATTCTGTAAGTCCCCATTCAGAAACAGCACATTTCACAGACTACTTATCTAACTCCTATAATTTCAGTTTCGAGATATCATTTTCTGCCCTCGCCATCTGCTCAAATAGGCGTCCACTTCAACACGTGCTGTATTTACTGAAATCCATCTCGCTTAAGTCGGTACTCAGTTTCTTCACCAAACTTTAAAATAGTGGCTTCCCCGGATGTTGCTAGATTTGCCCATCAAACATAACAGCTGTACCACTTTACCTGGGTAACTATAGAGACGGTGTTAAGATCATACGTTTCAAGTGCTCTGGCCTGAATGTTGCCAATTTTCGAGAGTTTCAAGTCCTTGGAACCAAGTCCTGATAATCCCCCCGTCTTTGGTTGAGATTGTAACAAATTGAGGACGAGTTCTGAGTAGCAGTGGGGAAAGTCTTTAGGTAATAAGTGACAAAATATAAAACGATAACAGCATGACTATGCCATGGTAATAAATAGATAATGTAAGGAAAGGTTGAAGGTCGAGGATATACTGTTATTTAACAGGGGAGACTGTAATGATAGATTGACTTTGAGGATATACTGGTATTTAACAGGTGGGATTGTAATGATAGATTGAAGTTTGAGGATGTACTGGTATTTAACAGGCGAAACTAATGATAGATTGAAGTTTGAGGATGTACTGGTATTTAACAGGGGAGACTAATGATAAATTGAAGTTTGAGGATTAACTGGTATTTAGGATTAACTGGTATTTAACAGGCGAGACTAGTGATAGATTGAAGTTAGGGGATATACCGTTAAATTGCAGAGACACCTGCAATGTTAGGTTGAAGTTAGTAGATTTACGGTTAAATTACAGGGGAGACTAATAATAGGTTGAAGAGAGGATATACGGTTAAATAACAGAGGAGACTATCACGTAGCAGTTGAATGAAATACTGGTAATTAACAGTGGAATAGTATCCTAAGGAAAGAGGGAAACTTATGGAAAAAGATGTTTATGTGAAACGACGTCCTGGGGGAAGGAAGAGAGAGAAAAAGATAGATAGATGTCCTGGAAACCTTTTGTGCATTTACCGGTCGTTGTGAGAAAGAGAGAGAAGTGGGATTACCCTCATGCACTGGCACCGATGTTCAAATAAACTGGTGGCATTACTTGAAGAAGCATTCTGCTCATTAAGAATCTTTCTTTGTTTTTATGCAGTTTTAGCTCACAGATGATGACCAAAATGTTTAGCAGTGGTTTAGAATCGACTGTTACTTATTTATTTGATAGCGTTACCCTGTTCTAGAGCAATAAGGAATCTTGTTGTTGCCAAGTGTGTGCTGCTCGATCGACAACTACAAGAGAGAGATAGATATCTAATGTGAGTAAATGAAATTACCGGTGTGATGAATGGTTCTGATATACATGTTTGTATGATTACCTTCAGATGTGCATTAATGATCGCGGTATAAATTATACCCTTCCGTGCTGGCTAGTGGTTCTGATACAAATGATTACCTTCACATTTTTGATGAATCGTTCCCATATAAATGAATACCTTCACTTGTTGGTGAATGTTCTGATATAAATAAATACCTTTACATGTTGGTGAATATTTGTGGTATAAATGATTACCTTCACAAGTTGATGTATGGACTTAATATAGATGATTATATAAATACCTTCACAAATTGATGGATGGTTTTGACATAAATAATTGTGTAATTAATTTACCTTACACATTTTGATCAATAATTATGATTGTATAATTATTTTCCCATGTTGACAAATAGTTGTTTCAATAATTGTTTGTATGATTACCATGCAGATGTAACAACCAGATTGAAAATCCATATTGAATTGTTTTCTTTTTGTTAGTTTTTTTAAAAAGAAAATTGATATTAAAAAATGCCATTATAATTTCTTCCAATTTTTTAGGCTCGGGAATTTGTTTGTCCTTGACACACTCGGCACTTTGTTAAGTTTTTCTCGTCTGATGTCTGCTCATTTTTTGTTGTGTATATTTTTAATACGTGTCTGAGCACCAGGGTGGTTCTCGCTTCTCGTGGAATATGTGATGGGTTCGATCGGCGCTATCGACATGCTCCAATCAACCCATCTGTAAATGGGTAACCTGAAAGACAGCATGGAAGTGAAGTGGCCACTCTATCTCTTATACAAGTTGAGTACAGCGAGGTATATTACACTTCAACCCCGACAGCAGTGACTATATATTAGCATTAGATGTAACTGTAGCAACAGTATCAAGCGCAGTCTTTGAATTATTGCACATGTCTTATGAGTAAATCGTTCATTTAGACTTGGACTCAGTATTCTCCCATAAAGGCTGACGTCTTTATCACGGTTTCAATATCACCGTAATTTCTCCTTAAGGGGAGTAGACGTGGACCACACTCTCCTCATCCTCATTTGTGTGCTGCAGGCAGTACTGGGATGGACGGGCTGCCGTAAGCCTGGATCGGAGTGAGCACTAGTAGCTTGCAGTGTGCCTTTTCGGTTCGCAGGGCCAGGCACATTTTCTTCACAGGCGGAGGACATCTAGAAACCGTTATCTCACTCTGCTTGATATCATGCCTCTCTGTCCAACTGCAGTTGCTTTCTGCCAACTTTTTTCGGGCTTGCCTTCCCTAGCCTTTGGTTTTCCCCACCCTTCCTGCAAAGCAGCATGTTATCCATTATATTAGGGGATGTTACCTTTAGATGTCCTGCCCTCCTTGGTTCTATTTCTAATACATCAGAAGATTTTATGGATGTGTTTTCTCTGGCTTTCTAAGGAACTAACATACGATTAAAGTGATTTTGGCCTTTTCTTTTGTCGCCATAACGCAAAAGGACCAAAACTACTAAAACGCAAAGGGACCAAAACTACTAAAACGCAAAGGGACCAAAACTACTAAAACGCAAAGGGACCAAAACTACTAAAACGCAAAGGGACCAAAACTACTAAAACGCAAAGGGACCAAAACTACTAAAACGCAAAGGGACACCAAAACTACTAAAATGCAAAGGGACCAACACTACTGAAACGCAAAGGGACCAAAACTGCTAAAACGCAAATGGACCAAAAACTATCAGAACGCAAAGGGACCAAAACTACCAAAACTGCCATGGTTTCAACACGTTTATGTTCTATCCGCCGCAGAGACAGAAATGGCACGCCAGGACAATGTCTTCACACATCAAGGCACACGGTATTCAATCTCATTTGTGTCAGCCCCCGAAGAAAAGCGGAGGAGGTCCTTTTGTAAGCATTAATAGCACATATTCGTGTAGGTATAGCCCTCGTATAGTCGACGAAGCGGAAATTTGTCTGGTTCGCCCTGTTGGTAAAGAAGTGTTCCTCTCTAGCTGTGAATGAAACAAATAACTATTTTTGCTCGGCAATAAATTTTATATAGCCTTTCTATCTTTGGAGATCAAATCTGCACGTATATCGTCACACTATTGAAATTTCCTATAGCCTTTCTATCTTTAGAGATCAAATCTGCGCGTATATCGTCACACTATTGAAATTTCCTATAGCCTTTCTATCTTTAGAGATCAAATCTGCGCGTATATCGTCACACTATTGTAATTTCCTATAGTCTTTCTATCTTTAGAGATCAAATCTGCACGTATATCGTCACACTATTATAATTTCCTATAGCCTTTCTATCTTTAGAGATCAAATCTGCGCGTATATCGTCACACTATTGTAATTTCCTATAGTCTTTCTATCTTTAGAGATCAAATCTGCACGTATATCGTCACACTATTATAATTTCCTATAGCCTTTCTATCTTTGGAGATCAAATCTGCGCGTATTTCGTCACACTATTGTTACCGTTCCGTTGGATCATCAGTTATTATGAAAATTACAAATTCAAGAAGGCAAGACGAGTTGTTCATCATACATATGCTAATGAAGAGAAGAGAAATGTGATTTAATGTGCTTACCAAAACAACAGCTAAATTAATAGGCAAAAGCTGAAAGCACTAGCAGTAAACATAAATGTGTTTCGCGAGATGAGTACAGCAATACGTGCGCCTGGGGCAGTTAAGAAAACCAATTGAGATATATTGAGAGGAAGGAATGATATAAGATCACTGGTAACTAAAATAGAAAGAAGAATCATAGCACACATGCTGATGTAGAGAAGTCTGCATTCGCTGTAGACTTGCTAATGATATAAGATCACTGGTAACTAAAATAGAAAGAAGAATCATAGCACACATGCTGATGTAGAGAAGTCTGCATTCGCTGTAGACTTGCTAATGATATAAGATCACTGGTAACTAAAATAGAAAGAAGAATCATAGCACACATGCTGATGTAGAGAAGTCTGCATTCGCTGTAGACTTGCTAATGATATAAGATCACTGGTAACTAAAATAGAAAGAAGAATCATAGCACACATGCTGATGTAGAGAAGTCTGCATTCGCTGTAGACTTGCTAATGATATAAGATCACTGGTAACTAAAATAGAAAGAAGAATCATAGCACACATGCTGATGTAGAGAAGTCTGCATTCGCTGTAGACTTGCTAATGATATAAGATCACTGGTAACTAAAATAGAAAGAAGCATCATAGCACACATGCTGATGTAGAGAAGTCTGCATTCGCTGTAGACTTGCTAATGATATAAGATCACTGGTAACTAAAATAGAAAGAAGAATCATAGCACACATGCTGATGTAGAGAAGTCTGCATTCGCTGTAGACTTGCTAATGATTTAAGATCACTGGTAACTAAAATAGAAAGAAGAATCATATCACACATGCTGATGTAGAGAAGTCTGCATTCGCTGTAGACTTGCTAATGATATAAGATCACTGGTAACTAAAATAGAAAGAAGAATCATAGCACACATGCTGATGTAGAGAAGTCTGCATTCGCTGTAGACTTGCTAATGATATAAGATCACTGGTAACTAAAATAGAAAGAAGAATCATAGCACACATGCTGATGTAGAGAAGTCTGCATTCGCTGTAGACTTGCTAATGATATAAGATCACTGGTAACTAAAATAGAAAGAAGAATCATAGCACACATGCTGATGTAGGGAAGTCTGCATTCGCTGTAGACTTGCTAATTATATTCTTTATATTTTAGTTCTTTTCATATGTGATGTTTTTGTTTGTCGGGCCATTGATAAAGGCTTATTTGAGGTAAAACATTGGTGAACGTCAGTTATTGTTTTCACTTTATAACTGCATGTTGGGAAACTGAGACTCTAGTCCGGTCAGGCACAACATACTGACCAGGACGCCGCGTCAGGGTCAGGCACAATACACTGACCAAGACCACAAAATCTCTTCCATGTAGCGTTCCCTGGAAACATGTTATTTTCAAGTCAGCCTGGCTGACGAGATGTGGATCGATGTGATCCCGGTAGTAGTGAGCGCCACGCAGATGAAGCTAACCATAGCACAACCGCCCGGGGAACGTCGGTCCGCCTTCATCAGTAAGCTCGGGATATGAGGAAAGCTACTGCAACCCGACACTGTGCGCGCTTTTCATGGCGCAAAAAAGAGTAAACTTACTCATTGTGGGCATTAAACAACAACAACAATAGCTGTATGATAACCGTGTTTGTTTATCGATCAGCATTGATAATGTGTTTTCCTACAGGCATTCACTTATAGCCAGGCAAACAATACAACTCCAGACCCTGTCTATCAGTCATCAAAACGCAATCTTATCTCATTTCATTTCATCTATCAGTTATCAAAACGCAATATTATCTTATTTCATCTCATTTATCAGCCATCAAAACGCAATCTTATCTCATTTCATCAAATCTATCAGCCATCAAAACGCAATCTTATCTCATTTCATCAAATCTATCAGCCATCAAAACGCAATCTTATCTCATTTCATCTCATCTATCAGCTATCAAAACGCAATCTTATCTCATTTCATCTCATCTGTTGACGTATCTCTTTAGACAACGTTGGAAGCTGCAATCTTCTTTCGTGTACCATCTGTGTGGATGTTATTTTCAGTGAGTGCATCTGCAGTGTTTTTAAACAAGACCATTACATCTGTCCCTTTGTCTTTCTCTTGCTCTGTCTCAAGTTACAGACTCGACGGGTTGAAAGATGTGGAAACACTCTTTCCATATGATCAATCCATATAATTTGCAGTCCATATCCTGCATCGCATTGTTCCATCCCTTCCTGAGGATCAAATGGGCCAAGGAAGGTTGTGATGGGGTTGCAACTTCACTGACATAACAACTATTGCCTATAGGACTACAACAGAATTAAAGACACAGGATTCCTAAAACTAAGCTGATTACGTTAAATTCAAATATGGTGTCGGTATCAACGCCACACCAACCGGCTTGCAAAGGCGTCCCGCAAGGGCTCCAGCTTCATTGCTGTTTCTATCCTTCGAATGGACCGAATAGGGTAATATTATAGCTGTATTGGCAAACAGCTTAAACTAACCAGCAACCAATTTCGGAGATAAAGCAGCATCTGTTCATGCATCAACTAGGGGTCTTATCAGCCAAACCACAACTACAAGGAAAACGGTCATTCTAACAGACTATAGGAACCTACTGCAAGCCATCTCAAGCTCCAAACAGGATAGACTCTCGCATGAAATAAAATGCAGCGTCGGAATGCTGTCCCAAAAACAGATTTAGTTCTACAGCTGATTTCGGCTCATTGTTGTATTATGGTGACATGAAAGCAGATGAGTTTGCTAAAGCCAGAACTGGCATCACGCATCTCGCCATCCACATAGCTATAAAGAAGCAAAGAAACTCATTAAACGATCCATGATGAAGGAATGGAGAGACCAACAAAAAGAATACAAGCCAGAAAATGACAAATAGACAAACTGGGCAAAGATAGGCAGACAAAGATCTTCAGACTCAGAACGGAGCATTGCAGACTCAAGACCCACCTTCACAGAATTGGTCTAAGAGATATCGTCACGTGCGATTGTTGACCACCCAAACAAACAACAGAACATATTCTGCAGGACTGCCCCACTAATACAGGCCATAAAGAGGTAGTCTTACCTGGGGGAGCGACTATGCTCGAAAATCTGTGGGGGACCGTGAAGACTTGAAACCCAGTCTACTTCGCGAACCTCACCGGGCTAGAAGTATATCATCAGTTGAACGAAGAAGAAGACTGAAAATGTACAGGTCGGAGACAATTTGTTTACAGGTATTACGTTATACAATCCTGATATATTTATCTAAAGAAAAAAACATTACATTATTCAATAACGAAATCCATATTTATATCTTTTTTATGACGTCGTGCAAATAACTAATAGCTACTGATTAGATTTGTATAGCAGACTCCACACAAGTTATTAATCACTCTGGTATAATTGTATAATTCATGGAACACATTTTTAATCTTTCGAATACTTGGATTCCTGGTATTCAAACAGACAGGGCATGCTTTGCTGCCAGGTAACCGAAAACTATTTAGAGTAAGTTTTTTTGTTGGTTTTTTTTTTTCTTCAATTTTTACATTATGCGGCTTATCAGGTCTGCGGGAAGGTAGTTTGCGTATTGGGTAGAAACATATATATATGTTATAGATGGAGATGAAGCGGTGACCTCAGTCCTAAGATGGCTACCTGAGATCATTTTTACAAGGGCAGTCATCGTGACTGACGAGCAAGCCGTAGTTCAGAAGGTCCTGAAGGAATGGCTGAGGTCATCATGTTGCATGTCCTTTATAGAACGTTGCTCTCTCCCATCACAGTATGTCTGAAAGAAACTCGTTCCCTTGCCAAAGATCCAGCCTCGCCAGTTATATCCAGGCATTCCTGGATATCTTGGTACCATCGTCTTCTTGGTCTACCCCTTCCTCTTTTGCCTGGCACCATACCTTCCATCACTGTTCTCTCGAGACCGTTGTGTCTCTTGATGTGACCAAAGTGTTTGAATTTTCTAGCCAAAATGTAATTGATAAACCAGTTCTCCTCAATTCTCAACTCTTTCCGAATGTCTACATTTGCCTTTTTCTCTGTCCAGGGTATTCTGAAAATCTTTCTGTAACATTTTCACTCGAAGGATTCGATTCTTTGTCTGGAAGTTTTGGTAATCGTCCACGATTCGCAGCCATAAGCTGCCACAGGAAAACACAGGCTCTCAAGACTTTAACTTTTATCATTTTGTTGGTGCTCTGCCATAAATTCTTCAGGCTGTTCAGTCTCTGCATTGCCATGGCTAGTCTTCTTCTGCTTTATTTCTAGCAGTCGCCATTTTTGTCAATTCTGGAGCCCAGATATTCAAAATGTGTAACCTGATCTATTTCCTCACCAACCACTGTAAATTTATGTTGCCATTGTGTTTAGTCGGTGGTCATTATCTTTGTTTTATTTATGTTTATAAACATGTTTTGATCTTTACTATGTCCATTTACGGCTAAAATTAGCTGCTCTAGCCCTTCTGCACTTCTTGATAGTATGACTGTGTCATCTGCGTATCGTAACTTTCAATGTTCTCGTCTTCTCGAACATTTATCAGTATACATTCCGCATATATGTTGTATAGATAAGGTGAAAGGATACATCCCTGGCTGAGGTACGAGTGGATATCAGCTGTTGAGGCCTTAACCCTCCAGAGGTTGACGTGGATCTACTGTCTTCGTCTTCCTGGAGTTCAGGGCAACAAAACAGGTGACATCTTTGCTTTCTCAAGCTCTTCTTATGGGCACGTTAGTAATGGATAAGAGTGACACTTTGAAATCGTTCAATGACTGCCTGTTGGATGACCATACAGCAATAGATGAATCAGCAATCCACAGACTGCAACATTTCGACATCAAACAAGGAGTGGGGCGCATGAGAGGACGGAGCAGAAGAGTGTGCAACCAGCGAGCTATATGAACCATCAGCATCTAGACCCCGCACCATTTGCTGAGACAGACTGAGCACCTATAGGTATGCCCGGGGTGTAGCGACGCCGATTCTTAGAAACAGAGAACAGACTATATTTATATATGAGGGACAGTCATTAATTAATGGCAATTTTATTATAGAGCTCTGAACGCAGACCACGGACATCAAGGATAAGTCATTTCCTTACCCCGTCCGTTAGGTCAAATCAGAAGTACATCACCCTATTAGCATGAGGCCTGTGACTCAAGGATTTAGTCTTCATGGACGGTTAGCGCTCGGGTTCTTGTCGCCTAAGCGGTCTACCTACCTACCTCATGGTCGCCCATCACGTGTTATAAAGACCCTGCTCTCTGTTCAGTCGTGTGGAAATCTTTTCCTTTTGCTCTTTCCACTGAAATGGGTGACATGGACGGTGATTTGGAAGTGAGGAAGGTTTGCGCAATCTGCCAACCTCACTCTCTCATCCTGAGCTACTTTGGCCAGTGGCAAGACATTATCGAGGCAACTGGAGATAGCACATGATGGATGTTTTTTCCTCAAAGTTTACTGCTGAAGCCTTACGTATCCCTATCGTATGGCTATGATGAGAGAGATGTTCTACCAAGAACAAGCTACATGATAATGATTATGATGATGATGAGAATAAGAACTTCATCAACAAGAAAGATTCGTGGCTTACAATGTTTCTACAGGGTCAAAAACGAAAGCTAATGGGAGAGAACTGGACAGACCCAAGTGGAGCAGGCATCTTAGGCAGAAGGTGGTCTTATGTTAACCACACATTTCAAAATCCTCAAACCAGTATCACCATACAATCGCTGTCATTAAACTCCCGTGGAAAAAGAGACAAAGACAGATTTAAAAAAACACCCATAGGACCTAGAGGCAGATACAAGAACATAATTAAGAAGCCAGAAAGAACCTAACATGCTAGCACATGGCATGTCGGCTTGGTGAAGATTGGTTGATGACCTATGCACACGAATGTGATAGAAGCGAGAACGAAGAAGAAGAAGAAGAAGTCCTTGTGTGTAAATAAGATACAATTTCTTGTTTCAGACAATACTTTGCTAGACTTTGACATCATGATGAACAAGACGACTAGCTTTTTATAGAATGAGTTGTCCTAGTATCTCCTCCTCTGTCATTGGGTGTTGAGGTTGCATGTTCTTGTTCTTGTCGCTCGTAGTTTTTACAAAGTGAGGGTAGTCGGCTCCATGCCCAAACAGCCTTGATGTTGTTGAATGCCCACAATGAGTAGGATTACTCTTTTGTGCGTATCTCAAACGGACGTTTAGTGGTGGGTTGTCGTAGCTTTCTTTACATCCCGAGCGGGCTGATAACAGTGGACCTTGGTCCTCCAGGCGGTTTTGCTATGCCTGGCTTCATCTGCGTGTCACTCACTACTATGGGGATCACTTCGACCTCTCACCTCGTTAGCCAGGCTGCCATGAAAACAGCCCGTTTCCTGTGACGCTGTACCAATCTGGGAGGTTAGGTTTGATTGATGTTTGCAGGAATTCAAATTATTTGGTTTTGTATACCATGTTTTATGCTTTTCGAAACTACTTGTATTTAGCACTGATGAATTGTTGCAACAATGCTTCCTCTTGTTGTTGTTTGTTGCTGATTTTGTTTGTTTTTTTACTGTTGATGTTGGTTGCTGTTGTTAGTTTTACTGTTGGTTGGTGTTGCTTGTTGTTGTTAGTTGTTGCCGTTGTTGTATGTTTATGTTTGTTGTTTGTTGCTGTTGTCTATTGTTGTTTGTTGTAATGTTGGTTACTGTTGTTTGTTGATATTGGTTGTTGTTGTTTGTTATTGATGTTTTTTGCTATTGGTTGTCGTTGTTCGTTGTTTTTGTTTGTTGTTGTTTGTTGATGTTGTTTGTTGTGTTGCTGATGTTCCTTCCTATTGGTTGTCGTTGTCAGTTGTTGTTGGTATTGTTGTGTTGTTGTTTTTGTTTGTTATTTATGTTCGTTGGTATTGGTTGTTGTTTGTTGTGTTGTTGGTTGTTGTTGTTTGTTATTGATATTCTTTGCTATTGGTTGTCGTTGCTTGTTTTTGTTGTTTGTTTTTATTATTTGTTTGGTCTGTTATTGGTGTTTGTCGTGTTATTGAGTGTTATTGATCTGGTTTACGTTGTTTGTTGTTGTTCTTTGTTGTTGTTTTTTTTTGTGTTCATGTTCGTTGTTGTTGTTCGTTTTGTTGTTTATCGTGTTGTTGTTTTTGTTTTTATGTTGGGTGTTGTTCTTGTTTGTTGTTGAGGTTCTTTGCTATTGGTTGTCGTTGTTGGTAGTTGCTGTTTGTTGTTGTTTTTGTTATTGATATTCTTTGCTATTGGTTTTTGTCTGTTGTGTTGTTGAGTGTTGTTGTGGTTATTGTTGTTTATTGTTCATGGTCTTTGCTATTGGCTGTCGTTGTTGGTTGTTGGTGTTTGTTGTTAGTTTGTTGTAGTTGTTTCTTGTTTGTTATTAATGTTCTTTACTATTGGTTGTCGTTGTTGGTTGTTGCTGTTTGTTGTTGTTGTTTGTTATTGATATTCTTTGCTATTGGTTGTTGTCTGTTGTGTTGTTGAGTGTTGTTGTGGTTATTGTTGTTTATTGTCCATGTTCTTTGCTATTGGTTGTTGTTGTTTATCGTGTTGTTGTTTTTGTTGTTTATTGTTGTTTATTGTTCTTGTTGCTGTTTGTTGTTTTTGGTTGTTTGTTGTTGTTGGTTGTTGGTGTTACTGATTGATATTATTTATGTTGGTTGTTATTGTTGGTTGTTGCTGGTTGTTGTGGTGTAGATTGTTGTTGTTTACTGTTGATATTCTTTGCTATTGTTTGACGTTGTTGGTTGTTGTTGTTTGTTGTTGTTGTTTGTTGTGTTGTTGATTGTTGTTGTTTGGTGTTATCGTTTGTTGTTTGCTTATGTTTTTGTTGTTGGTTGTTGACGTTGGTTGATGTTGTTTGCTGATTTATTCTGATACCAACATTCGGCATTTACCAAACGACCATGGTCTCAACGGAGATGGAACCACAGTGTCTATATCCTCAATTACCTCCAGTGGTCTTGACTTATGTCTTACACTGACCCAAGGTAGCTCGGGACCAGAGAGTGAGGTTGTTGCACAGCGCAGCCTATTCCCCATTATATTCCAAATGAAGCGCGTTATATCATCAAGACAAAACTATCTGATGGTTTCGTCTTTCGTTTGCGATGGACAACTAACTTTTTTTTTAAATTCTGGTACCCACTTCCGACTAAATCTTCTTCTGCATCCTCTTTCGTTTTCAATCTCCCATTACCAAGAATAAATCATTCCAGGACATTGTTTATTCGGATACTCACTTTCGTCTAAATCAGAGGTGACCAAACTACGGCCCGTCATCAAGTTCTGACTAAATCAGAGGTGACCAAACTACGGCCCGTCATCAAGTTCTGACTAAATCAGAGGTGACCAAACTACGGCCCGTCAACAAGTTCTGACTAAATCAGAGGTGACCAAACTACGGCCCGTCAACAAGTTCTGACTGGCCCGCCAACCAATTTTGGCCGGCCTCCTATTGTTGATTTCTCCGACCACTAAATAAAATATTTCAAACAGATGCACCAGAAGCAAAACCAAAAAGACCCAAAATGTACGATAAACATTTCTCCGCCTCCCACAACACCACCCCCCCCCCCCCCTCCTACCCCCCGCGCCCACATCCTCTATCTCTCTTTCCCTGTTTCCTCCCTCTCTTGTTCTCTCTTTTTCTCTCTCCCTCTCTCTCTCTCTCCCTCTCTCTCGCTCTCTCTCTCTCTCTCTCTTATACCAATTAAGCTCTACTAGATAGTGCCGACAAAACGGAAATAATAACGTCAAATCTCTGAACGTGCACGTGGACAGGTGAAGACAGTGTCGATACCTACTTTGATCATGAGAAACTGAAAGCAATGACCTATCTTTTCTGCGATCGGAAGTCTCTGAGATCAGTTGATGTTGATTTGTCTTTAGCATCGGTATGGTAAAGTGCTCATGGGAGTAGGGATGGATGGTAGCTACATTTCTATAGGAAGGAGGCGAGGTGCACAATTGGCCTTGTCAAGTTTATAAGCTTATATTCGTCAGTGACATTTCTGGGCTTGTAGCTGCTGTGCACGTTTTCATATTTAAGAGTTTGGATTTGTTAAAATATTTTCTAAGTTTAGAAAAGTAGACAGTGAAAATCGCGCATTTAAACCAGAATGGGAATTCGACTATTTGTTCATTGTCAGTAAAGTCCATGAACCTCAGTGCTTAGTTTGTGTTCAAGTGTTAGTTTGAAGGAATTAACTTCATCAGAAACAACTATAACGGTCATAGCATCGACTAGCGAAAGCTTGTGATTGAACAACTCAAGAAAAAACGGAATCGACAAAAGAGTATATTTAGTCATGTAAATAAGATTCAGGAGTTATCGCTCGTGGCGTTCTATCTGAGGATCTTGGAAAAGTAAAAACGCCGTTTACTGATGGAGAGTTTTTGAAAAAAGTGTGCATTTCAAATTGCAGAAGAATTTCAAAATGTACCTTTTTCAAAACGAACCGTAGCTAGGAGAACAGATGATTTCAGTTTGCATTTGTCACAGAACTTGAAATCTTTCATTGATATTTGTCCCAGAACTTGAAATCTTTCATTGACATTTGTCCCAGAACTTGAAATCTTTCATTGACATTTGTCCAAGAACTTCAAATCTTTCATTGACATTTGTCCAAGAACTTGAAATCTTTCATTGACATTTGTCCCAGAACTTGAAATCTTTCATTGAAAATTGTTCATACTTGTCACTGGCGATTGATGCAAGTACAGACATCACATACACTAGCCAGTGCCTTATTTTTGTTAAAGTCATCCAGAAAGACATTACTGTTTCTGAAGAATTACTGAAAGTTTGCTCTTTGCATGTTTCAAGTAAAGGGGATTATAAATTTTCTGCAGTTCAAAATATCATGGAAGAATGTGGTGGGTTTTAAAAATTGTCAGCTGTGTGTACCGATGGTTGCAAGGCTATGGTTAGGGGAAAAATGCTGGTTTTGTTGGACTTTTGAAGCAAAATAAAATTGACGTGCGTACATTACATTGCACAGTTTACTAAAGAGGTCCTTTGTGCAAAATCCTTAAACCTAAATGACACTATGGATACTGTACTGAAAATAATGAACGTGATCAGAGGAGGATACAGCTCTCTAACACAGGAAAATCCTTGTATTTTTAGAAGTGTATTCTGTTTACGGTGCTCTCCTGCTTCATGCTGAGGTGAGATGGATTAGTCCAGGAAAATGTTTAAGAAGAGTTTGTGAACTGAAGGATGAAATATTTGACTTCCTGCGAGACAACATACTACGTTCAATAGATCTTCAAAATACACTCAAGATATTCATTTCATTCAGGAATTGATATTTCTCACAGATATAACACATTTTTTTTGTTTTTTTTTGTTTTTGCGTTCGCCTTATTTTCTCTAATCCCCAAGGCGGTGTGCGTTGCACTGTGTTTTTATTTTGCACCTGTCGGCCCAGTGCATCCGACTTCAGCACTCATTTTATGTAAGGGTCTGCTTCCTCCTGCATTTTCAAAGGGTTTGCTTCCCCGGGGTAACGGCCGGTGCTGTGATGGGGATCGAACCCAGCACCTTAGGGTCGTGAGCCGTGCCACTTAACTACTAGGCCACGCCGTCCCCACACGACATTTGAATTAACTGAATTTGCAGTTACAAGCAAAAAGGCGAATATGTTTTCAAATGATGGGCTATGTTTATGGCTTCAAAAAGAAACTGAGCCTAATTAGGCTATCTTTGGAAAAAAATTACCTGTTTCATTTTCCTTGTTGTAAACAGCTGTCTGAGAAAGAGAGTGTAAATTTCAGGATGTACACAGATAACATTAAACAGCGGATTTCTGAGTTTGATCGTCGATTTCAAGATTTTGAGATGTTTCGTCCACAAATGGAACTTTTTAACAACCCATTCAAGTGCACAGTGGAGTCTCAGCCAGCAGAACTACAATTACAGTTATGTGAACTCCAATGTCACTCATTCCTCAAAACAATAGAAGCAACCGAATCTGATTTGTGGAAATTACTACCAAAGGAATGTTACACACTTCTGAGAAAATATGCCATAAACATGTGTTCTATATTTGGTAGCACAGATCTTTGTGAGATATTTTCTGCCAAGAATCTTATAAAAATCAAGACCAGACACAGATTAACTGACTGTATTATTCCATGTTCTCAGAATTGCTACATCCCAAAATGTAGTAGATTTCAAATCACTGGTGAAAAGTTTTGGTAAGCCACACTCTTCACAATGAAATAACACACAAATGTATGTTTGAAATAAATAATTATATGTCATTACAAATTACCAAACAAATTAGAACAACAGATTCATTTTATTTTTAAAAAAGTTAGTTTCAGTCCGAAGAATGGTAAACACGTCTTGGCATATTTGCAACACATTAGTTTGTCATTGCTTTCTGTGCGTGGTTCGTTATGTATGTAAAACTAAATCTTAGAACGTTATTTTTTAAGGATTTTATAGGTCTTGCCCTCTGGTGTTACCATTTAGCGTAATCTGGCCCTCGGCCAACCTTAGCTTGGACACCCCTGGTCTAAATCATTCCAGAACACGTTTTATTCTAGTGCCCACTTTCGTCTAAATCATTCCAAAATATGTTTTATTCTGGTGCCCATAGTTATACTTAGAGTATCAACAACACAAATATCATGTCTTCATCGATTTCAAAAAGGCGTTCGACAAAGTATGGCATGCGGTGCTGTGGACAACAATGAAGCATTTCAAAATCCGGGGAAGACGAATAACGTCTTGTCAAGCAAAATATACTGATCAGACATGTTAGTCAGGGTCAGGCAAATCATACTAGCCAAGACCCTCACTACGGCTTCCGACTAGCCCTCCCTGGAAACGGGCTGTTTTCATGGCAGCCTGGTTAACGAGGTGAGAGATCGACATGATCCCTCTAGTAGTGAGTTATACGCAAATGAAACCAAGCGTAGCACATCCACCTGGAGGACCCAGATCCACCATCATCACGCACGGGATGTGAGGAAAACTACCACTTAACGTCCTTTTCAGGGCGCACAAAAGAGTAACCTACTCATTGTGGACACTCACAAACACAAACAAAAATTGCAAGATCAATATTATTATTGTGAAGGTAGTTGAGAACCTTTATGAGAGGCGCCAAGTGCATTTTCTGTAGACGGAATACGATGCGAATGGTTCCGAACGTCTGTTGGAGTGAGACAGGGTTGTGTACGCTGTCCAACACTCTTCAATGTATTATTGGAAAGAATAATGTCCTGCGGGGACATGTTGATACAGTCAGAATAATGGACAAGACGATTACCAACCTACGATTTGTAGAAGATATAGATGGTCTGACAGGCACGAAAACGTAACTCCAGGAGCTGATTAGCAGATTGGACAGAGCGGCGCAGAGCTGAATCCGGTTGATGTGGTGTCCGAGGTTAACGTTTTGATCAGTGAAAATTTCACGGATGATGATATCATTACCTACACTGATGGATCCGTCTTCCACGGGTTGAGAAGCACACGGGCCTTCACGGCTCAGAGGGGTGGGAGAACGATCAAGGCGTTGTCTTGGGCTTTCGCGGTGACCACTAGCAGTCTGACCATGGAGATCATGGCTATTACGAATGCGATGGTTTGGCTTGAAACAATGAGTGGCACACATGTGTGCATCCTCGGTATTCAATGAGGATGCTCAGGAAGGTGGAAACAGGTTGCGCGCGGCGCCAGTTGTTGGAATCGGTAGGGCGGTCAATGTTACAGAGAGTCACCTTCACACTCGTTCCGGGACATGCGGGTGTCGAAGTGAACGAGAGAGCTGATAGGTTGACGAGTACAGCTATGGTGGAGGGTGAGGGATCAATGGACCGAGCCGATATCCTAAACGGTGTTAGGGAAATTAGCTAGCAGGAAGATTTGGAATCCACGTCCTTTTCGCGACTGGTTGAATTGCGTGTGAAACGAGGGGCGGCGAGGAAGGAACACCACACGGGGATTCATGGACGTCTGGTTAACCAGCACAAGACCGGAACGGTCAGTCATTACGTGCTGGCAGACATATTGAGGATGGGATCCCGAGGGCGATGAAGATGATACGACGACGATGACTAACTAACTAAACTATACCTAATCCTTTAAAACGGTATCTGATCCTGTAGCTTCACCTGGGTATGTAGCTTTACCTTATATGGTAGCTATACCTGATCGACCTCTTGACCCGTTCTTAAGTTATTGTTGAGCGCATGAGCTGCAGTGGTCAGCGACCCATAGCTGACTGCTAGTGTCAGGGCCAGCGAACCAGAGCTGCCAAGACCCTTCTACACCTCCACGCGGTGATCCTGGGTAACAGGCTGCAGCAGGGCAGGCTGGCTAAGGAGAAGGGATCGAAGAGGGAATGCTAACCCTGTACTCAAAAAATGCTTGCTGAAGTCGGATGTGTTGGACCAAAAAATGGAAATATCGCAGTAAAGCTGTAAACTACAATACAACGCATTCCGTTCTCTGGACTACATTCTGCTACTTAAGGCCTTTCGGGGTTTGGTAGTGGGAGATTGAGAATGAACGAAGCCAGCCAAGCCAAGTTATTGTTCACCAGAACGAGGTATCATTCTATCTTCCTCTGACAATCTGTCAGATTTACCGCGTTATATTTAGAAACCAAGAATAGCGTAAGATCCAGGAGAAATATACTGACCTAGACACACCATTTCGTTCTCGATGTCGATCTGGAAACTGGTTATGTTACAGTCGTCTGACCAACGAAGTGGGGATTGATAATGTGATCCCCTACTGCGTTACAGCAGGAATGTCCACCTTCGCCTGGGAATATCAACTGTAATCTGCCATCAAAGAAACATCACGAAGAACGAGGGCCAACATTATTTTGATGATGTCATGTCAGCATATCAAAAATATTACAACCATTGCTCGTGACTTTGTGCCTTCTTCAGGGAACATGATAATGATTGGCCGAACGGGTTGGGGATAAAGGTCAGAGTTTACTCATGCCGGATGTAAAGGGAGACAACAAAAATGCATTAAGCAAGCACCATATAACCTTTGATATCGCTCTTCTACTCTATAGGGGTCGTTTATAAATTAACCAGGAGAGAGTTGCAGTATAGCTGAATGCCAAATTCACTTCAAATACACATTATAATGCTTCTATGAGGACAAGTCAGTATATAAGACATAACTAGCTATTTCAATTCAACAACAAAACTAAATGAGATGCAATCTTGACAAACCATTTATTATTGCACTTGGAATCACCCGGAAGGGTTTGTAACCTTTCACACACCCACACACACACGCACACACGCGCGTACACTTACAAGTGCCCCCAGGGATGAGGTCTTTCCATTGCCCTTTGATTGAGTTTGACCACGGAGATCGTCTTAACTATCATAGGTACATACAGACACACAAACGCATCTAAGCACCGGTCAATACGTCTTGATATCGCCTAAAATACTACGGTCCGGGACAGATAGAGGCATGCCTCCGCCAGTAGAATATAGAGGGACAAACCTTTACCAAACAAACAAAATAACAGAACATATTGCACTTACATTTACCTTATTTCTCAACACAACATCCACCAACATTGATACACATATCCCATCGCTTGTCAACTCTAATCCTTTATACCCCTCGCCCTCCCTCTCCCACTTCCGCCGTACAAATGGATATCTGAAGAAATTTGAACATCTCCATCAGTTCGATCTTCCTCAGTAATTGATGAGCATTCTTGAGAAAATTGATCGAACCAGTTATGTACCGCTTCACGCGATGGACGTTTCCTAAATTAATATCTTTAGCAGAAAGTCCGTTTACCACTCAAAAACGCACAACAGCACAGTGGTCCTCGTCTGCACATCAGCTTGTGATTTACTTACTGACCTGCCCGTGTACTTGCTATATTATTGTTAGTAAGTACCATTTGCCTCGTGGAAAACCGGTTAGGACCTAGGTTCGCAACCCAAACTTGCTTGGGTTCGAATTCATGAACGGGATCAAGATACTGAGCAGTGCACGAGCTGCAGAAGCCAGCCACCCTTAACTGACTGCTAGCGTCAGGGTCAGCCACCCTTAACTGACTGCTAGCGTCAGGGCCAGCCACCCTTAACTGACTGCTAGCGTCAGGCCAGCAAACCAGAGCTGCAAAGACACTTCTACGCCTCCCGTGCGATCGTGGAGCACTCAAGCAAACATCTGAACATATTCTGTAAGACTGCCCGACCTATGCAGACCAAAGAGAGTCTGGCCTGGGAAAGCGACCATGCTCTAACAGCTGCGGGGACCGGCGAAGGTCTGAAACGCACAATCCTCTTCGTGAACCTCACCGGACTAAAAGCATAGCATCAGTTGATCGAAGAAGAAGAAGAAAAAGAAGAAGAAGAAGAAGAAGAAGCTACGGAGTGTACACAAGCTAAGATTCTTATTTTATTCCGGTGGAACCTTACCGGAGTTTTTAATGGGTGCCCCTTTAATCAAGAGATCAGCATTCAAACAGGGTTCCGTCTCGTACGCCTTTTTTCCTAAGACTGTGTTGTACTATATTGTATGCCCTAAAGGACCAGTGATTCCGACTTTGACACGTATTTTTTTAAATGGGCGCGCATTTGCTATTTCCTGAATTCGACAGCAAGCCAAGTTTGGGCCTTGAGCCGTTCTCTAACCGCTAAACTACGAGGCATATAGCACTATTTAAAAGTAGTACAGCAGGTATAAGTGTATCAGTAAGTAGGTCACATCCCGCTATGAGGATAACTGGAAAGTGTAATTAGTGATCACTCCTTGTGTCATAATATTATCCGTTTCTTAAGTTTATAGTATAGTATAGTAACCCATAGCATTACTGCCGTAGAGGTGTGAGGTGTTAGCGATCTCACATTTCAGAGGCTCGGCTACATGAGGGCGGTAGCCATCTCCTCTCCCTCGCCGCTTTTTCTTCCCGGACTGAACCGGTACCCATTTAAGGCTGGGTCGACCCGGGAGCCATTGCGGTCTGAAAAAACATGACCGCCTCAACTGGGGAATGAACACGGAACCACTCATATGCGAAGCCAGCGCGCTACCCACTGCTCTTCAGTTTACTTTCTTTAAACAAAAATAATAATAGTTTAAAGCTTCACGTGAATTCACTGTGAAGTATTTTGGATCTTTGAACTAATTTCTTCTTGCAATGTCTAACCGCCACTAGAAAGCACAGTGTATTTATAAATTTAGGTATACTTTGTAAGAAGAAACCTTCATGTATAATTATGGCAACTGTTCAAGCCAAATTATCAGCTATACGGCATTGTAAGAAAGTTTTGGAGCCGATAAACCGGCTCTGCGGAGTGAGTCAGTTAATGTAACTGTATAGTAAAAAGAATGTAATCACTTAAATCTTCTAAGCATGTTGTAGGCGACTAGTGAAGGTTGTAAAACACATTCATTTAGAAACCACCACTGTTTAAGAGTAGATATACGTACGAGACAGCTGTTGTTGGCCGTGTAGTGGCAACGAAAGTTTCATTCTTGTGTTTGTCACAGCTCGGTACCTAAACCCTACCGACACAAATGTTTGTTCAATACTTTACTGTCGACAAACGTTCGCTGCTTTCAACTACTGCCCGTTTTTTTTTTGGTTATAGTATGACGTATATGCCGTTGTGGTCTCATTTTGCCTAACTACTAAAGAGTTGATAATGACGTATATGCCGTTGTGGTCTCATTTTGCCTAACTACTAAAGAGTTGATAATGACGTACATGCCGTTGTGGTCTCATTTTGCCTAACTACTAAAGAGTTGATATGCCTAGATACCGTCCCAGTTTCAGACAAGTTAACAATCCAAACTAACGCAGCCCTTACTGCACTCGCCTGGCAGCGTTCACACATCCAGGCCACCAGGATGACGGTTGATTAGCTCAAGCTAACTTGAAAGGCCAGTCGCGCGCTACCTTTTTAAGTTAGTGCCTAAGAGAACATTCAAGTTAATCGCCGACTTAACTAAGGTGTCGTCGTTGTATCTTCTCTGAGCCCAACCTGAATTATGTTTCTCTTGCACTGGGACGTTGACTCGGGCCGGGTGATTGGGGACTGGGTGAGCTGTAAAAGTGAACTTTCCGATTTAAGAGCGTGTTTCAGGCATCGTTTTTGCATTTATCTGCTTTTTGCAGTGATTGTTCGGTTTGTTAGCCTGGTGTGGCGAAGTGATTGTTCGGTTTGTTAGCCTGGTGTGGCGAAGTGATTGTTCGGTTTGTTAGCCTGGTGTGGCGAAGTGATTGTTCGGTTTGTTAGCCTGGTGTGGCGAAGTGCGTGTTATCGCTTCACAAGAGATCAGGCATGGATGTCTAAAATATGTGATGGCTCACGCCATCTGAGATAACCGAAAAAAAACTGTCTGTATCTTTAAGGATCTACTTTTGTCAAGATAAGATTCAGTCTGTAACTACCAACACAACGCATGTTAAGACTCAGCATTTTAACTGATATGGATATTTTGAACTTTGTTGTTGGATGTTAATTAAAACATACCACAAGTGTCTTCAAACAATCAAACTAAGAGTCGGGACAAAGATGCAGCAGTTACTCACAGTTGGCCTCTTAACTTAACTTATCCACAGTTGGCCTCTTAACTTAACGTATCCACAGTTGGCCTCTTAACTTAACTTATCCACAGTTGGCCTCTTAACTTAACTTATCCCCAGTTGGCCTCTTAACTTAACTTGTCCACCGTTGGCCTCTTAACTTAACTTATCGTTTTTATAATGGTTTAAGACTCTGCAGAGTCTATATACAATCAATTTATTTTACATTCATTTGATCTAACAATACCTATGCGCATCAAATCTATTCTTGAATACATTTCTTGAATTCACTATTTCATGTGACAATGCATTCCACGCATTTATCACTCTCTGACTAAAAATTTGTTTTAATGGTATCTTATCGGGACCTTTCTTTAATTAATTTGTAGCTGTGCCCTCTTCTTCTCGAAGGCGGCTGTATTTTGCTTTTAACGTCTAATTTATCCTTTTCGTTGATTATCTTGTAAACCTGTATTAAATCACCTCGAATTCTTCTCTTTTCTAGACACTGTAGGCCGGGTTTTTCAGAGTTTCCTTTTAACTATAATTCTGGAATCCCACAATCAGTTTTGTCGCTCTTCTTGCATCTTCTTGTCAGTGACCCATAAGTGATCAAGACCCTATTCCATGCGCAAGTGGCAGCCCTGGAAAGAGACTGCAACCATGCAGCCTGATTAAGAGATTAGGAATCGAAGACGACAGACAAACCCCGTCCCAAAAATGGTTGCTGAAATCAGATGTGTCGTACCAAAAAGGTAAAGATATCGCAGCCTAGCTGTAAATTACGACACGTCACAAACGTCATTTTCAAGACGAACGCCGAAGACGAGAAAGGGAATGAAGAATTCTTGTTTTTATTGTTGTTGGTGAATACACACAATCAATATGTTTACTATTTTGTGCATACTGAAAAGGGTGTTACGTGGCGGCTTATAGTAGCTTTCCTCTCATACCAAGCATGGTCATTCAAGCGGTTGTGCTATGCTTGACTTTATATGCGTTACGCTCACTACTATGGAGATCACATCAATCCACATTTCGTCAGATGGACTGCCTTGAAATACTAGGCAGTTTCCCCAAGGAAACGCTACATTGAGGAGAGATTGTAGTCTAGGTCAGTATATTGTGATTGACCTTGACGTGACTTCCTGAAGAAGAAGTAAAAGAAGAAGGAAGAAGAAGAAGAAAAAGAAGAAGAAGAAGTAGACAAATAAGAAGTAAAAGAAAAAGAAAAAAACCAACAATTAGAAACAAGAAGAAGAAGAAGAAGGAGGAGGAGGAGGAGGAGGAGGAGGAGAAGAAGAAGAAGAAGAAGAAGAAGAAGAAGAAGAAGAAGAAGGAGGAGGAGGAGGAGAAGAAGAAGAAGAAGAAGAAGAAGAAAAAGAAGAAGAAGAAGAATTGTGTATCACAGATTGTTCAGACATTCACAATTTTATATTTTTTAGTATTTTGTCATTGTTTTTGTTGAATGCCCACAATGAGTGACATTATACTGTATGCGCACTGAAGATGGCGTTAAGTGGTGGATTTCTGTAGTTATCCTCACATTCCAAGTGTGTTGATGAAGGTAAACCATGGTTCTCCAGACGGTTATGCTATTTGACAAATAACCTATATTAGGGTATTTTAATTTTTCGTCGGCGATCACTTTAGATCTTCTTCTTCGCACGCTGTCAGACGTCAACTTGAATTTGTTCGAAGAAAGCATCTGTCTTCCTGAGGCTGTCGACACTGCCATAGAGCTTGTCTTGTGTTGGAACTGGTGATGGGCACATGTGCTTTCTCTGGTCCTCGTATGTCGGGCAACTTTGCAGCAGATGTTCAGGGGTCATCTTCCCTGTACCACAGGGCCATTCGTTCGTAGCACATATCTTCAGTTTATTGAATAGATGGTAGTTCAGTCTGTTGTGGCCTGTGTGGACTGAAGACCACCACCTGCTCTTTTCTGTTCAACTGGTAATAAGCATCATTTTTTGGTGCAGCCAGTATGCTCTGTTTCCCATTTGGTCATGTATCTGGCCCTAATAAACCTGATCACTTTGGATGAGACACATTATTTCATCGGCGACCCCATTGGATCAAACATACGTTTTCATCGGTGACACCTTTGGATGAGACACATTGTTTTCACAACTTTTCACTCAGTGTCATAAATGCAATTGGTACTACATCATTGGCTCTTTTCGTTTTCTCAGACGATAGTAATTATGCTTTTAGCACAAAGCCCGGGCAGAAATATAGAGACCATGTGTTGCCCATGCAGTTTGGTCCCTCTCTTGGTCTACCTTGTTCGCTACAAGGGAAAGGTGATACGAATACATTTGGAACAAGGCAAGCTATAGAAGCTGCCGGATCAGCCAAGCAATTTTCTATCTATTCACCTGTTGGGGGCTTTACTCCTAGACCAGCCGCCAACCAAGGCTAAAGGCCTGGTCAGCCTTGCCACAACACAACTGAGGTTGCCTTTCCTAGCTCTAGGATAAAGCATTGTATCCTCTTGCACGTGCTCCTTCGCACATCGTCAGTTTTCAGGTCTGGTATACGCTGACCAAATTTCAGATTTATCAAAAACCATATCTGACAAAACCCGACAAGATACGCCATTTGGTTCCACCACTGTATATATATATATATATATATATATGCCAAAGAAAGTTTAAGTGAAGGCTAAAAAATTGATAAAAATAAGTTTACCTTTATGCGAGGGATGTAATTGCCTATTCTGACACAATAACTAGAATCGAGGCATATAGCAAAAATGCTTTATTGTATGTTCTGGTGTTTCCGTGCGAATGAGTAATATCTGCAGTTCTATCTATGTGCATTCTTGTTAGTACCGGCTAATCCCGGTACTGCAGTTCTATCTATGTGCACATTCTTGTTAGTGCCGGCTGATCCCGGTACTGCAAGATCTATAACTTCATCAGTATCTTCTGTCTGTATTGTTGACAGATTTAACAACATATCTACGGGAGGGACATTGTGTTGTTGCAATTTGGCTCTGAAATGATAGCAGTCAATTACCGGTGGAGGGGACGGCGTGGCCTAGTGGTTAAGTGGCACGGCTCACGACCCTAAGGTGCTGGGTTCGATCCCCATCACAGCACCGGCCGTTACCCCGGGGAAGCAAACCCTTAGAAAATGCAGGAGGAAGCAGACCCTTACATAAAATGCATGCTGAAGTCGGATGCACTGGGCCGACAGGCGCAAAATAAAAACCACAGTGTACGCACACACGCCTTGGGGAATAGAGAAATAAGGCGAAAGCAAAAAAAAAAAAATTACCGGTGGCAGTTCATTGATTCTATTCTTCAGAACAACTTCGTACGTCGGAGAGGCTAAACGAACACTGAACAAATGAGCAATTGAACACAGCACAACTAACCATAGCACAACTGAACACAGCACAACTAAACACTGCACAACTGAGCACTGCACAACTGAACAACTGGACAACTGAACAACAACTGAACACTGCAGAACTGAACAACTGAACAACAACTGAACATTGCAAAACTGAACAATGAACAACAACTGAACAATAACTGAACACTGCACAACGGAACACTGAACAACAACTGAACACTGCACAACTGAACAATAACTGAACACTGCACAACGGAACACTGAACAACAACTGAACACTGCACAACTGAACAACAACTGAACACTGCACAACTGAACTATGAACAACAACTGAACACTGCACAACTGAACAATAAACAACTGAACAACAACTGAACACTGCACAATGGAACAATGAACAACAACTGAACACTGCACAAGGGAACAATGAACAACAACTGAACACTGCACAACTGAACAATGAACAACTGAACAACTGAACAACAACTGAACACTGCACAAAGGAACACTGAACAACAACTGAACACTGCACAACTGAACAACAACTGAACACAGCACAACTGAACACAGCACAACTGAACACTGAACAACTGAACTGAACAACTGAACACTGAACAACTGAACTGAACAACTGAACACTGAACAACTGAACTGAATAACTGAACACTGAACAATTAGCAAGAGCTTCGAACACGAAGGATCACACACTGCTTCTAACGTAGTCCATGCACGATACAACTATTCAGTAATGCGAGCTAGTCTTAACTGTTGCCGTCGTTCTGCACACGGAGAAACTAAAGTTGGCTTCAGCCTGTTACAAATGGCGTATATTTCTCACGTATATTTCATTTTTCTGGCTTCTTAGCTGTCTTCCAACTTGCAGTTAAACACATCCCCAAAAGGCAAAACCGATGCAGGCGCGTCCTAAATGGCGAAAATACGAGCTATCGCAAGAATGCGATTGTTTGATCATGATTTTCAGTCAAGCATCCGACTCAACCAACTACCAACAAGGACAAGAGGGCACAACTACAAGTTGACTAAGGAGAGGTCCAGATTAGATATTAGGAAGTATTTCTTTAGCCAGAGAGTTGTGAATGCTTGGAATGCATTACCAAGTGAGGTGGTGGAGGCTGGGACGGTCAATGCATTTAAGAATAGATTGGATGCGTACAGCTTCTAGAGCAAGATGATGTAATTGGAACTGGTTGTATACAGACTCTGCAGAGTCTTCTAAACCAGTATAAAGACGTTAAGTTAAGTTAAGTTAAGTTATTTGTTGTCCCTGATAAAAGCCTATGGGTCGTAACGTAGGTTTTGTTTGTGTCCTCGTCTCGGTGCGGTATCTGACCATACCCATTTTAAAATTTTGATTAAACTCAACGTAATCAACTTTTAAATGTGTTTAATTTGTTTTTCCCCCACTTCCAGATGATGAGAGCGGCTCATATTCCAACGGTTCTCAAACATTCGCGGAAGTGTTGAGGCAATTGTGGTCGACAACTACAACAAGCAATGTCGCCGCTGTTGTCGAAAATGAAGTGTGAGATTAGTTACCTAATTTTTATTTTTTCAAACGTTACCGCGATCTCCAATAATATTTACCCGACCCCCAATAATATTTACCCGACCCCCAATAATATTTACCCGACCCCCAATAATATTTACCTGACCCCCAATAATATTTACCCGACCCCCAATAATATTTACCCGACCCCCAATAATATTTACCCGATCCCCAATAATATTTACCCGACCCCCAATAATATTTACACGAGACCCGGATAATATTTAGCCGACCCCAATAATATTTACCCGACCTCCAATAATATTTACACGAGACCCGGATAATATTTAGCCGACCCCAATAATATTTACCCGACCCCCAATAATATTTACCCGACCCCCAATAATATTTACCCGACCCCCAATAATATTTACACGAGAGCCCAACAATATTTATATCTATTATAAATTGATCAAGTTCATTTATTTGAGTGTCTGCCTGTCCATTGATTGGCCTATAGTAATTCAGAGTGGTGCTAATTGTCCCATGCAAGATCTCCCTGCTATGAATCATGTCTATTCTTCTCTTAGTTTTTATTTTCTTCTTAAGCTTCTTCGATATTGATCAAAATTATTCTGTTCACGACTGTTCTACTCACTGCCAAGAGAGCTATTACACGTCAGCTACTGCATCAAGCCAAGATTATTTTCTGTGATCATTCCAATATGTATCCCTCCTTCTATCTTTTATAAATTGACTCCTACTCTCAGACGTTGTTGAAGAACTTATGTAGCATTTCTATGGTTATTCTCATCAATGTCATAGTTGATGTGTGGATTTCATGTGCTCCTACAGCTTTCTTATTCTTCAATCGCTTGAGTAATTGCGTGATCTCTTGTTCAGTTGATGTATTTATGTTTACGTTTAACAGTCTATTTGCCGGTTGTATGTCAGTTCAAGGTTTGGTAGATGTATACTTAATGTTTATTTTTTATTCCTGTGCAATGATTTGCAGGTAAAATAATAATTGGCAGTTGAACATGGAAAAAAACATACTGTAAGCAGCTGTCCCGGCATGCATTCTGAAGGTGACGAAACTCCTACCCAATAGTTGCCTGCGCGAAAGTCAAAAGGAGGGGTCCCTCTATCACGAAACTCCTACCCAACAGTTGCCTGCACGAACGTCAAAAGGAGTTTCCCTCTATCACGAAACTCCTACCCAACAGTTGCCTGCACGAAAGTCAAAAGGATGACCTGTTTGTCTACATGCTCGATTACAAGAAAATACAAAGACCTCTACACCGGCTGGGGTAAAGGAAGAGTGACTAAGAAGCAGAAGATAGTCAGGCCACACTCCATTCAACCCTTGTTATTGACAACTGGTGGTTATATTGGAGCGTGAACGCCTTGATGTTGTTCTGACCAGGTTATTGTAGTACGGTGCTAGGTCACGTAGTCTAGATGCTAAAATCAAGTCCTGTGTGGTTATAAATAAAGTGTGACCTCTTTTCCAACCTCGCTCATGTCAATTTTCATTAAATCAGAGATGCGTTTGTTTTTGTCAAGGACAGTTGACGTTCCTTCGGTTGATCATCGAAGTAATGGCTTCTCCTTAAAACAGGGTCAGATTAAGGAGCTGCTATGTCGAGAAAGAGCAAGCCAAATGCGGAAATGTTATCTCGACCTGTTCCTCTAACTGACATCTGTCAAGGTACGCTTAGGCTTTTATAACCTGTAATATCTTCAATAGGCGAACAGTCCCAAATACGTCTGACAAACATATCTCAACGTTGGAAACCCAGTTTAGAAATGTTGCCTCTTTTTTTTAAATTCTATAATTTCGCTCCTCAGGTAGATTTCCATGCAGGTCATAACGACTTATCCATCCATGATTCGTTATGTCATGTAAGGATTCTCATGGAAAATATGTTGTTTACTAGACAGGTTTATCGTGTGCCAAACATCCTAACCTTTTCTAACAGATGGGTAGTTGTTAGCTGTTTTATCTTAATGTTAAATCCCATGATTTGAACTTCTTGTTTGCTTGTGAGTGAATGTATGTGTGCGTGTATGTCTGTGTGTATGAGAGAGAGGGGGAGAGATGATTTTCATTTGTTCTATTTTTTCAGTTCATTCTATTTATAAATCTGTATACATGAACATTTCTTACCCACTATATTATTCTTGAACGACCAGAAGGTTGGGCAGGATAGTTCTGCTATCATGGCATTCTTTAGACGGTAAACAGGGAATCTCAAACTCAGACCAATTCGAGGGACCCAATTAATAACTCATAACAGCAAGTTGTTTTCGAATAATGTAGATCAGATTTTGTTTATTATATAGGGTCCTATATGTAGACCAGCTATTTTATAATATATAGTATATGTAGATCAGCTCTTTATATAGTCATATATGTAGATCAACGCTTTATATAGGGTCCAAATGTAGATCAGCTATTTTATAGTATATGTAGATCAACTGTTTATATAGTTCTATATGTAGATCAACTCTTTATATAGAGCCATATGTGTAAATAAGATCTTTATATAGAGTCCTATATGTATATCAGCTCGTGTGCAGTATCTACAGTCCTGTATGTTTCCAGACTGTGTAGTGTGAATGATAGATGGGACTTGCTCAGGAATGCAATCCACAACTCCGTAAATGAGTGCTTGGGTCATGAGACTCGTACAAGAAATGACTGGCTCAACGAGAACGATGTAGCTTCCAAGATCCTGCTGGTTGAAAAACACCGCCTGCTCGGACTGTTCAAAAGCGGCCCTTTCTCATCGTCCAACAAATATTGAACAACATCCATACAGTTATGCAACACAGGCTCGGGTTCATACAGGATGCCTGGCTTCTCGAAGGTGGTGAAGATTCAAAGGTATGCTGATGCCAATGACTCGAACCCATTTTATTTTGCTCTAAAGGCTTTCTATTGCCCTGCGTCTTATTGCTCATCTCCTGATCTTAGTGCTGACAGCACGGCGTCATTGACCGACAAAGGTTCAGATTTTGGAGTACAGGGCGGATCATTTTGACGCCATTCTCAACTGTTCGTCCATCATAAGCGCACAATCCATAGCTAGCATTCAACATGCTACTATTAGCCAGCGACTTGATCTTGAGTCCACTGAAGCAGAGATCGGGAAAGCTATCAGCTCGATTAAACATTATAATGAGGTTCTGGAACAACTTCAGGTGGAACGGACACTTCTGAAGAAAATAAAAACTAGAAAAATACAAACGCCATAACAGTCTGTTAGAGGCTATTTTTTATGCCAGAGGGGAGGACAATAGAGCCTAAAGACGACAGAGGTACAGATGTACAGACAACACCAGGATGTGGTCGGGACACAGTTTGACTGCGTGTACCAGTCTGACACGAGACAGAGACAAATGGAGATTCATTACCGTCAACATCGGTTGCGGAGATGCACTTGATGATGATGATGATCAGCGCAGTGTCCAAAGGCAAGGCTTCCGGTTCTGATTCCATCCGGCGGAGATTTACCAAGCAGGTCTTCATCAGGAACTGACTACTCTCTTTGGTTGTTTTGGGGAAGCTGAGACAGTTCCACGGGGAATGAAGGATGTCACAGTTGTACACTTGTAAAAACAAAAGGGCAATCGTCATTTCTGTTAAAATCACATGATTATCTCTCTGCAGGCAACATTCTGGTCCAAGTCCTGCTCTGTGTGGTTCTCGTGTTGGTAGGGAGGCGCTTGACATGATAAACGCAGCACGTCAATTGCAAGAAAAATGACAAGAACAGAATCTTAATATGTACAAGAACAGAATTCTAATATGTACAAGAACAGAATTATAATATGTACAAGAACAGAATTATAATCTGTACAAGAACAGAATTCTAATATGTACAAGAACAGAATTATAATCTGTACAAGAACAGAATTCTAATATGTACAAGAACAGAATTATAATCTGTACAAGAACAGAATTCTAATATGTACACAGTTTTGTCGATCTGTCCAAAACCTTTGACATTGACAATAGGGAAGGACTGACAAATCGTGCGAAAGTTCTCCTGCCTAGCACATTCATGGCGGTTGTCCGTCAATAGCGACACAACGCATTTCCTTCTCTGGACTACATCCTGCTACTTGCGAAACCCTGTTCAGGGCTCGGTAACGGGAGACTGAGAACGAATGCATAACAAGAAGAAGAAGCATGATGGTATGATGGCTCGTGTACAGCACATAATGAATTGTATGTGGCCTCCCCAGTCACCACCGGTGTCAAACGGGATTGTGTGTTGGCCCCGACACTCTTAGCGTGGTCTTTGCAACGATATTTACATGGCGTTGATACTGGCATTCATTTCAGGTACAGGACGCAGGGTCAGCTGTTCATCCTCAGGCGCCTGAAATCCTACACCGAGGTGAGTGAGACTACTATCTTGGATCTTTTGTTTGCTGACGATTGTGCCCTAAACACTTTCTCAGAAAAAAGTATGCAGTTAACCATGACAGAATTTCTTTTCTGCAGCTTGCGGTAACTTTGGTCTCATAATCAACATTAGAAATACGGAGGTACTCTTCCAGCCTGTCCCTAGGGAGCTGTACATCAAACTAATCGTTACTGTACAGAACCAACATCCTCGGGCAGTCACTAGTTTCACCTACCTAGGCAGTACCCTTCTAGACAGGCAATACCTGAATTGCTTAGACGAGCCCTGCGTTTGGGAGGCTACAATCAAACGTCTGGAACCGAGAAGAAATCTTTGTCGCCACCAAGATAAAAGTGCATCGACCTGTAGTGTTATCCACTCTACTGTATTCCTGTGCAACATGGACAGTGTATAGAAGACTTGCCAAACAGCTCAATCGATTTCACTTTCGAGCTACCTAAAGCCGGATATACTGATTCAAAATGTGGAGATTATTTAAACAGTCCAAAAGTGAAGTCTACGTGTGAAGACGGCATTCCTACCGATGTAATCGAGGCATATTGGTAAACAGAAGTGTTGCGACTAAAGATAACATTCACAACGGCATGGAGGGAACAAACTATTGGCAGTAGGCCACAATATTATCTCGAGGTAGGACGTCGGCCTTGGGTGCTAGCGGTCGCGGGATCAAATCACGGTGGAGACCAGCATTTTTTGACGTGAACTTTCTTTTATTTAGAGATCGGACGCCCGTGTGTAGTGTCGTGCACGTTAGAAATCTCCCGGCAGTTCGAAACCGACACGAGTAAGCTTAACGGCCGCTGTCCGGGCAGAATTCTAAATTTTTAAAACATCTACCCAATATATTACGAGATCCAGGTTTGTACTATAGAGTATGTTCATTGTCCTGAGATTGTCCAAAAACATATAAAGAACAGGGCACTTATGGGTTTAACCGTGTGCAAAGACGTTAATTCTTGGACTAAACTAAATAACCAAACTAATAGTATCCATTTGGCAAGGAAATGGATCCAAGCGGAGCTATGACGCATGTAGGGGCATTGCACTGTTACGTCATACAAGAAAGATGCATGCAAAACATCTAAAACAGAAAACCTAGTTCTGAATCTCAACTCAACAAAATTCAATTCGGTCTCGCAAGGGCACTGGGTGCACCGGTGATTTATTTACTCTAAGGCAGTTGTGCGAGAGAGCGGTTGATTACGGTGAGCATTTTCGACCAAGAGAAAGCTTTTCACAGGTTCGCATACTCTGGGCAGCAATGGTGGAGTATGGAATAGGAGATCAGTCACTTGACAAGGTGAGAGCTCTTTACAGAGATAGCGAGAGTGGGGTGTGTACGGAGGACGGTGTCATGGAGGCTACTTCAATCATCATGTGTGTGCGTCGGGACTATGTACTGTCCCAACTGCTTATTAATATTTTGATGGACACAAATGTCCAAAATCCTGTCAAAATCCAGACCTTAATTCCATACATAAACTGTTATTCGTAGATACCTAATGCCTTACGTATACAGATGAACAGAAATTTTCAAATAACTTGGCAGGGCTTGGTGCAACCTGCGATAAGTACGGTATGCATATCAACAAGTGTAAGACCACAACTCTGATGGTGGACAGAACGCAGGGGCTGCTTAACTTGAGCATTCAGAAACGTGGCTATTCAGCAGGCTCAGGAGGTCATGTATCTGAGCAGCATTTGTTTGGAAGACAGCAGACGCGACAGAAGGATTGCGTTCAGATGCGAGAAAGCAGCGAGAGGGGCTTATCGACTGACACCATTTTTCAAACATCCCTACTGTGGGATCAACATGCTGAGCAGCGCATGAGCTGCAGCGGTCAGCTACCCAATAGCTGACTCCTAGCGTCAGGGCCAGCGAACCAGAGATGCTAAGACCCTTCTATAGCTCCGCGCGGTGATCCTGGATAAAGGCTACAGCAGGACAGACTGGCCAAGGAGAAGGGATCGAAGAGGGAATGCTAACCTGGTACTCAAAAAATGCTTGCTAAAGTCGGATGTGTTTGACCGAAAGGTGCAAATATCGCAGTCAAGCTGTAAATTACGACACAACGCATTCCATTCTCTGGACTACATTCTACTACTTAAGCCCTTTCAGGATTTGGTAACGGGAGATTGAGAACAGACGAAGCAAAGCCAAACATTCCTAGATTAGTCTGTGAATAAAGCAGCAACTGATCTACAACATTTTCATTTCAGCCATATGCTACCAGGGCCAAACATAGGCCATGTCCAAGGTACGAGTAAAATCTGCACCTGAGGTATGGGATGTCTGTGAATGCCCGCCGCCGTCTCCAGGAAAGACAGATTTAGGAACGAGGACATTAACAAAGGGGTCGATTCCATCCCATTTGCCAAATGTATGTCCCGACAGAAGGTGCAATGTTTCTTGATCAGCTTACCCTGGGACCTTACCATGATTCGTGGTTTGGCTTCCAAGCGAAAGGAAGATGTATTGCCGACATAAAGACGATTTTTCCAGCGATACGGAATGACGTCAGACACGGCGCATCTGGCCCAGAAGAGGCGACGTATACTCCCATTAGTGTACAAGTGGATGGTTAACTAACTATTCTTTCCAGATCGTATTGTCGTTGCCTGGTCCCAATACAGGTTACTGGGCAGTCTAATGTCTTTGCCCTCTAGATCAATTTCCTGAAGGCACTTAATTAGTTTTCCATGCTGGACTCTTTGTCAAATGATTTACTAGTGAAACACATATAGGTACTCTTTTGTACTTCTATTTGGCTAGGCTTCGTTCGTTCTCAATCTCCCGCTAATAAACCCTGAAAGGGCTTAAGTAGCAGAATGTAGTCCAGAGAAGGGAATGCATTGTGTCGTAGTTTACAGCTTAACTGCGATATTTGCACATTTCGGTCCAACACATCCGACTGCAGCAAGCATTTTTTGAGTACCAGGTTAGCATTCCCATTTGATCCCTTCTCCTTAGCCAATCTGCCCTGCTGCAGTCTGTTATGCAGGATCACCGTGGGGAGGTGTAGAAGGGTCTTGGTAGCTCTGGTTCGCTGGCCCTGACGCTAGGAGTCAGCTATGGGTCGCTGATCACTGTAGCTCAAGCGCTCGTACTTCTATTCAACAATTATCATTCAAAATATTCTTTCTCTAGCTCCATTGTTCTTACAAAACCCAAGCCACTTTTCGCTTACTTTTTTGTCTATTTTATTTTGTAATTCGCTCCTTTTTACTCTTAGATGTGTATCTAGGTCATGCTGGCTGCCCTATTATCGGTACAATCCACTGCTTGGTTGATACAGACTGATGTCTTCAAGTCGCTGGGGATGCATTCTATATTATATTTGTCATTATGCAGTTCTGTAAATTGTGTAGTTGTTGTTGAGTCCCCACAAAGAGTAGAATTACTCTTTTTGTTGGTCATAGAAAGGATGTTAAGTGGCGTACTGTCGTAGCTTTCATCACATCCCGAACGTGCTTCATCTGTCCTCCAGGTGGTTGTGCTATTTTTGGCATCATCTGCGTGTTGCTCATAGATTCGGGGATTACGTCAATATCTTACCTTTTTAGCCAGGCTGTCGTGAAAACAGCCTCTTTCCAGAAAGGTTTGCGTGAAAGCCGAGGTGAGGGTCTTGGCCAGTATATTTTGCCTGACCCTGACTAACATACTCTGATCATTGTGTTTTGCCTGACCAGACGTTAGCCTCATTGTCCATATCTCGTATCATATTAAAACAAAGTATTGAAAATTATTACAGTTATACGACAATGGCATGGTAACCACTGAAGTATAGTTCGTTTATTGACAGCTACCCTACTTAGCTCATCCTTCTCAGAGTTTACTCACAGCTACCCTACTTAGTTCATCCTTCTCAGAGTTTACTGACAGCTACCCTACTTAGTTCATCCTTCTCAGAGTTTGCTGACAGCTACCCTACTTAGTTCATCCTTCTCAGAGTTTACTGACAGCTACCTTACTTAGTTCATCCTTCTCAGAGTTTACTGACAGCTGACAGCATCCCTACTTAGTTTATCCTTCTCAGAGTTTACTGACAGCTACCCTACTTAGCTCATCCTTCTCAGAGTTTACTGACAGCTGCCCTACTTAGCTCATCCTTCTCAGAGTTTACTGACAGCTGACAGCTACCCTACTTAGTTCATCCTTCTCAGAGTTTACTGACAGCTACCTTAGTTAGTTCATCTGTGTACCCATGTATCCACGATTGTTGCTTATCCATCAGTTTAGACACGTATCGACAATAGTTTTGAATATCTTTTTACAATCATATTTGAGATAGCGATACGCTGTTGCAGATCAGTATACTGGCACCCGGATGTAAGACCGCTGGTTGGTCTATTCATTTGGAGAGTATCGTTGTCCTATTCTCATGGTAACGGATACAAGGTGGACCAGCAAAGCTATCTTCATGGCTTGATGCTGTATTTATAGTCCTTTTCGCCGGTGTACAAAGCTGCCACGTTATAGACGTCTGAATGTTAAATCAAAGTTGGGAACTATTCTGTAATCCCCATAGCGCTGTGCATTTTTAGAAGCACAGCATTGTACTAGAACCAGGAATATCAAGCCGTGTTTGTCTTCTTCAGTAAAGACCACTTCTTCCAGCTGCCAGAAAAGTATCGGTAAAATTAAATAACTCGGTGCGAGTAGCAACGACAAAAACAACGACAAAAGACACGATGAAACATTAAACCAGATGATACATTGTTTATCTAGAGCATTAATCAAACAATCAATCAAAGCCTGTCGCTCGTCTCAGTGCATAGGCCATTGACAACATCGCGCCAGTAAACAATGCCCTTGGCTGCAGTACTAGAGAACTAGTACTAAACAACAAATCCAGAAAACTCATCAAGTACTAATGTGTGTAAACTAAAATACGCTCGCTTGTATCGGAAACACATGTGTTGTGGTTGTTGGAATTCCATAATGAGTAAGTTTACTATTTTGTGCGCTCTGAAAAGGACGCTGTGGCTGGTTGAAGTAGCTTTCCTCACATCCCGAGCGGTTGGGCTATGCTTTGGCTTCATATGCGTGGCGCTCACTACTACGAGAATCACATGTAAACAGCCTGTTTCCAGGGAACGTTACATGGAAGAGAGATTGTGGTTTAAATCAGTGTATTGTATCTGACCCTGAAGCGACGCCCTGGTCAGTATTTTGTGCCTGACCGGACTAGTGTCTCAGTTCCCCGAAACAAAGATGTAAATACATATATATTATTATATATATATATATATATATATATAATAGTTAATAGTGGCTCATCACGAAGAGGTAGATCGAGGAAAAGGTGGATAGACAACGTAAACGAAATCTGCCGTAAAATGGGGAAAAATGTTACTCGGAAGAAGAAGAAGAAGAAGAAGAAGCAGAAGAAAAAGAAGAAGAAGAAGAAGAAGAAGAAGAAGAAGAAGAAGAAGAAGTAATAGTTCATCACAATCGAAGATGGCGATCTATATATATTGAAAGACAATATCAATCAAATAAACTGATCACATTAGGCACAACGAACTCTTTATTAGCCATGTATCAGGGCTACATATTTAATTTCGCTCCTGTCTGTGACTATTTTAACAAAATTAATAGTTGTGAAACAACATTGTCTTTCTTTCCTTCTTTTTTCTTATTCCTCTCCTTCTTCTTGCGTTTTCTTCTACTTCACCCTCTCCTTCGTTTTTGATGTTCGCTCTGGCGATCGTGAGTTAGATTTGAATTATAATACAATATCTGCGCCTTTCAGCACAGCACCCTTGGTTTCGGTATATTTTGTTGATGTTGTTAGCACTTCCTTGCATGTTACTGCCCCCAGTCTACCTACAAGGCTGGATCGTTGTGGTCGAGAAGTAAGCCACTTGTACAGGTCGACTTAAGAACTACTGAGAAGTCGAGGTGAGGGTCTTAATCGGCCTATTTTGTCTGATCCTCACTAACAGTCTCTTTCCGCGTCTAACAAAGCAAAGGGCCACAACAGCAAAGTATTTATATATAACGAGATTTATAACAGAAAGCACAACCCTCCATA
Organism: Ariolimax columbianus; assembly: GCA_036924085.1. NCBI lineage: Eukaryota > Metazoa > Mollusca > Gastropoda > Stylommatophora > Arionidae > Ariolimax > Ariolimax columbianus. The sequence continues at coordinate 118,885,947 of JAVGWX010000001.1, read as the reverse complement.
GTCAGCTTTTATACTATAGTGTAAAAATAAAGTGGACCTTTTCCTCGCTCATTTTGCCACTGCAGTATGAAACACCCTAGGTTCAGCAAGCCAAAACCATAACACACGGACGGACATGGTCATGTGTGGGCAGGGCAGATAAACAATAAAACACGCTCTCCATGTTTGCCGACTTCATTAGAGTTATTGTTGTGATGGATTCTGAGGAACTCGGGCTCTCGACCTTTGGCCCAATGCCAAGTAATGGTAACCGCACATGTGTGTTAGTTGTTGCTTTGTGAAATAAGTAAATCCACATTCGAGGCATTGACCGCCTGCCTACGAGATAGATGGGATACACTGAAGTATAATCGATGGAAATCTTAATGGTTACTTAAGAGAAAACAGCGGAAAAGGAGAATTCGATGTTCACGGACGGGTGTGGTTTTATAGAAAAATATTAAGAGTATCATGTACATGTGACATTGTTTTTAGAGAAGTCAAGTGAAAACTGTTTGTAAAGAATACAAAAACAACAAGCAAAATACGAGTGCAGGTGTTGAGCTATTCCAATCGTCACGTGGTCTTGTATTCCCTCTACTAATACTCCGTATTTTTTTTCCACCGTCCAGGTCTGCCTCTTGTCCCTCTTTATCTTCCCTCCCCCGCCTCTCCTCTGGCCCGTTTCTTTTTCCCAACCACGTAGTGTAATCACGGTTTGCCGTCACCTGTTTGCACACCTGGCGACATCCGTCTTGGCGTGGACTTGGTCCTGTTGAAGTTACCTGTCCTGTAGTTGGAAACATCCCTTCACAGTAAGAACATCTCCTGAGTGTTATTCTGGCTCTTCTTCTGGAACCCCCCCCCCCCCCCCCCTGTCCAATCCCACAATAAAACAGTTAGCATTTCTGTTAATCTTGTATCCTATTTAGGGTTTTGTTTCTAGGTGGAAGAGGAGGTGGAAGAGGAAGTGGAAGAAGAGGTGGAAGAAGAAGTGGAAGAGGAGGTGGAAGAGGAGGTAGAAGAGGAGGTGGAAAAAGAGGTGGAAAAAGAGGTGGAAGAGGAGGTGGAAGAGGAAGTGGAAGAGGAGGTGGAAGAGGAAGTGGAAGAGGAGGTGGAGGAGGAGGTGGAAGAGGAGGTGGAAGAGGAGGTGGAAAAAGAGGTGGAAGAGGAGGTGAAAGATGAAGTGGAAGAAGAGGTGGAAGAGGAGGTGGAAGAGGAGGTGGAAGAAGAGGTGGAGGAAGAAGTGGAAGAGGAGGTGGAAGAGGAGGTGGAAGAGGAGGTGGAAGAGGAGGTGGAAAAAGAGGTGGAAGAGGAGGTGAAAGAGGAAGTGGAAGAAGAGGTGGAAGAGGAGGTGGAAGAGGAGGTGGAAGAAGAGGTGGAGGAAGAAGTGGAAGAGGAAGTGGAAGAGGAGGTGGAAGAGGAGGTGGAAGAGGAGGTGGAAAAAGAGGTGGAAGAGGAGGTGAAAGATGAAGTGGAAGAAGAAGTGGAAGAGGAGGTGGAAGAAGAGGTGGAGGAAGAAGTGGAAGAGGAGGTGGAAGAGGAGGTGGAAAAAGAGGTGGAAGAGGAGGTGAAAGATGAAGTGGAAGAAGAGGTGGAAGAGGAGGTGGAAGAGGAAGTGGAAGAGGAAGTGGAAGAGGAGGTGGAGGAGGAGGTGGAAGAGGAGGTGGAAGAGGAGGTGGAAAAAGAGGTGGAAGAGGAGGTGGAAGAGGAAGTGGAAGAAGTGGAAGAAGAGGTAGAGGAAGTGGAAGAGGAGGTGGAAGAGGAGGTGGATGAGGAGGGGGAAGAGGAAGTGGAAGAAGAGGTGGAAGAAGAGGTGAAAGAAGAGGTGGAAGAGGAGGTGGAAGAGGAGGTGGAAGAGGAGGTGGAAGAAGAGGTTGAAGAGGAGGTGAAAGAGGAAGTGGAAGAAGAGGTGGAAGAGGAGGTGAAAGAGGAGGTGGAAGAGGAGGTAGAAGAGGAGGTGGAAAAAGAGGTGGAAAAAGAGGTGGAAGAGGAGGTGGAAGAGGAAGTGGAAGAAGAGGTGGAAGAAGAGGTGGAAGAAGAGGTGGAAAAAGAGGTGGAAAAGAGGTGGGAAAAGAGGTGGAAGAAGGTGGAAAAAGAGGTGGAAGAAGAGGTGGGAAAAGGTGGAAAAGGAGGTGGAAGAAGGTGGAAGAAGAGGTGGAAAAAGAGTTGGAAGAAGAGGTGGAAGAAGGTGGAAAAAGAGGTGGAAGAAGGTGGAAGAAGAGGTGGAAAAAGAGGTGGAAGAAGAGGTGGAAGAAGAGGTGGAAGAAGGTGGAAAAAGAGGTGGAAGAAGAGGTGGAAGAAGGTGGAAGAAGAGGTGGAATAAGGTGGAAAAAGAGGTGGAAGAAGAGGTGGAAAAAGAGGTGGAAGAAGAGGTGGAAGAAGGTGGAAAAAGAGGTGGAAGAAGGTGGAAAAAGAGGTGGAAAAAGGTGGGAAAAGAGGTGGAAGAAGGTGGAAGAAGAGGTGGAAGAAGGTGGAAAAAGAGGTGGAAAAAGAGGTGGAAAAAGAGGTGAAAGAAGAGGTGGAAGAGGAGGTGGAAGAGGAGGTGGAAAAAGAGGTGGAAAAAGAGGTGGAAGAGGAGGTGGAAGAGGAAGTGAGGACATGCATTCTCTCTAACCGTGAGGACATGCATTCTCTCTAGCCTTAAGGACATGCTGTCTCTCTAACCGTGAGGACATTCCTTATCTTGGTAGCGAGGACATACGTTCACTTTTGTCTGCGAGGACAGGCATTACATTTTACCCAGAGAATATGCTTTCTCTTTGATCGCGAGGACAGGCGTTACATTTTACTCAAAGAATATGCTTTCTCTTTGATCGCGAGGACAGGCGTTACATTTTACTCAAAGAATATGCTTTCTCTTTGATCGCGAGGACAGGCGTTACATTTTCGATCATGCAAATATGTTTTTCTATCAGATGATGTGAAATAAAATCCTAGTCTGTACAATGTGTGACTATTATAGGACCAATCCGCTTTCATTCGACATCCCTAAAACATCGTCATGTTTACCCGCAATGGCAATTAACACTGTATTGATATTCTTGTGTATTATGGTTTCTAGATCAGCCGTTGTCAAACGTACGGCCCTGGAGGAACACTTGAAATAAATGTCAGGTCTCAGAGAACTCCTGAATGTATATTGTTATAGCTAGAGATCAACGTATGCTATGGTGATTGGTGATTTAGTCATTATAAAGAGACCAAGATGCTGAGCAGTGCGTGAGCTGTAGCGGTGGCAAACAAAAGCTGACTGTTAGCCTCGTCACGTCCAGCAAACCAGAGCTGCCTAAACCTTTCTCCAACTTGACTTGGGGATACTGGATAACATGTGTGAACAAGACGGACTGGTTAAGGGATCAAAGGGAGAAGGTTAACCCGGTACCCAATAATACCATGCTGAAATCGAATGTGTTGAATCAAATAAGTTGCAAATATCGCAGTCAAGCTGTAAACTACAACACAAAGCATTCCTTTCTCCGGACTACATTCTTCTACTTGTAAAACCCTTATCAGGTCTTGGTAGCAGGAGCTTGAGAACGAGTGACAAAGAAGAAGAAGAAGAAGAAGAAGAAGAAGTCAATATAATTAGAAATCACAAATGTACATGTCTTTTCCTTTGTTGTTATTTTTAATCTAATAACATCAAGCTGACCACTGAGACTTACTCTTGGCCTTTCCCGAAACCTCGGGCGTAACCCTAGAACAAGAAATCCTATCAGAAAAAGTTGAGTTGGGGCAAGGTTTTTAATGCATGTATACCTTAATAAGTATGGACCCATCAGCTGTGCCCATGAACATGACTTGAATAGTCTGGCCGCTTCTACAATGGATTGTACAGGTCTACCTGTTCTAATCGTGCGGCTTGGAGTTTTTACAGAATGGAATAGCCGATCCTCTGTTACCTTATCTGTGCCGCTTCTTGTCCAGTATATCTACCTTCTTCTTCTTCTTTTGTGTTTGTTCTCAATCTCCCGCTACCTAGCCCTGAACAGGACTGTGCAAATGGCAGGATGTCGTCCGGAGAACGAAATGCGTTGTGTCACTAGTTTACAGCTTGACTGCGATATTTGCACTTGTCAGTCCAAAACATCCGTCCCGTATATGCACCGCTTCTTGTCCCGTATTTGGGTTCTTATCCCGTATTTGGCTTCTTATCTCGTATTTGGCTTCTTATCCTGTATTTGTGTTCTTGTCCCGTATTTGGCTTCTTATCCCGTATTTGGGTTCTTATCCCGTATTTGGCTTCTTGTCCCTTATTTGCTTTCATGTTCTATATTTTGCTTCTTCGCAAGTACTTGGCTTTTTGTCCCGTATTGGCTTCATTCGTCCGTATTTGGCTTCTTGTCCCGTATTTGGCTTCTTATCAAGTACTTGGCTTTTTTTCCGTATTTGGCTTCTTCACCCATATTTGATTTCTTGTCCCGTATTTGACTTACTGTCCCGTATTTGCACCGCTTCTTTTCCCGTATTTGGCTTCTTGCCTGTACTCCCACTGCCCCTTGTACCGTATTTGATTTCTTGTCCCGTATTTTCCACCACTTCTTGTCCCGTATTTCCACCACTTATTGTCCCGTATTTCCACCACTTCTTGTCCCGTATGTCCACCACTTCTTGTCCCGTATTTAGCTTCTTGTCCCGTATTTAGCTTCTTGTCCCGTATCTCGACCACTTCTTGTCCCGTGTTTCCAACACATCTTGTCTCGTATTTCCACCACTTCTTGTCCAGTATTTCCACCACTTCTTGTCTCGTATTTCTACCACTTCTTGTCCCGTATTTCCACCAATTCTTGTCTCGTATTTCTACCACTTCTTGTCCCGTATTTCCACCAATTCTTGTCCTATATTTAGCTTCTTGTCCCGTGTTTTAACCCTTTCTTGTATCGTATTTCCACCACTTCTTTTCCCGTATTTAGTTTCTTGTCCCGTATTTAGCTTCTTGTCCCGTATTTCCATCACTTCTTGTCCTGTATTTCCACCACTTCTTGTCTCGTATTTTCTCCAGTTCTTGTCACGTATTTCCACCACTTCTTGTCCCGTATTTCTACCACTTCTTGTCCCATATTTCCACCAATTCTTGTCCCGTATTTAGCTTCTTGTCCCGTATTTCCACTACTTCTTGTCTCGTATTTCAATCGCTTCTTGTCTCGAATTTCCACCACTTCTTGTCCCGTATTTAGCTTCTTGCCCCGTATTTAGCTTCTTGTCCCGTATTTAGTTTCTTGCATCCTATTTAGCTTCTTGTCTCGTATTTAGCTTCTTGTCCCGTATTTAGCTTCTTGAAATTTACTTATAACAAGAAACCTACGTGAAAGTACTTCGTGCGTCCTCGCATTGTTGGTTTACAGAATGATATTGCTAGCCTCATTCACCACTCTCTTTAGTCGCCTCTGACGACATTTCCTGGCGGGTCACAGTATTACTATTCTTTGCTACCCGTTTTGACCCCGGCAATGCACAAACACGTAGAAACGTTCACAACTGCAATGGATATGCGCTGTAGGGAGATGATATTAAACATGCATCGAAAATGGTTGAATGTTGTGAGATTCTGTATTAAATTATTTTTTTGACATAAGGCAGTGCAGCGAGAAATTCTCACGTTCGGTGGTAAACTGAAGCTATGGATCCTGTTAGACACTATGGGATGGGGCGCTGGGGAGAAAACGGGGGAGGGGTGTGCTAGTAGAGATATAGCAATGGAGTAATGGAAGCCAGAGAAATAAGCCATTGCAGGTTAACTAGATTAGCTTTCAAATACCTTTATGTTTCTCGTGGGGACAGATAAGAGATAGAATACATTTCAAGCGATGTTGGGGAGTGGAGCGCATACAGGAAATTAGGTAAAAGAGGCGTAGAGAGCTGAGGATAGTTATTTCCCTTCATGTAAATTCCGCTTTTGATTGACGGAAAACAGTATATTCTAACTTGTATGTTTGTATCACATACGCTTTCAACTTGAATATATCTAGAGAAAGCAGGCGGTTAACATGGGGTTATTGGTAGCTCATAGAACTTGTCCAGGAATGGTATTTGTGATGGCCATGTGTGCTTTCTCTGTTCCTCGTATGTATGTATGTCTCGTATGTATGTATGTCTCGTATGTATGTATGTATGTCTCGTATGTTCCTCGTATGCCATCTTTGTAGCAGTTGTTAAAAGAACAAATTGATTAGTTTGCTCAACAAATATTTGTTTTGTTTTTTTTGGGTTTTTTTTGCGTTCGCCTTATTTCTCTAATCCCCAAGGCGGGTGTGCGTTGCACTGTGGTTTTTATTTTGCGCCGGTCGGCCCAGTGCATCCGACTTCAGCATGCATTTTATGTAAGGGTCTGCTTCCTCCTGCATTTTCTAAGTGTTTGCTTCCCCGGGGTAACGGCCGGTGCTGTGATGGGGACCGAACCAAAATGGTATCTCAATATGTTGTGACCACCTGTTCATTTCGGTTTAACCGGTAATATGCGTCATTTGGTTGTTGACCTGCGTGCTCTACTTTCTTCTTATCCCTTCATTTACAACTTCTTCTTTGTCCTCTTCTTCTGCGTTCGTTCTCAATGTCTCACCACCAAGCCCCGAGCAGGACTTTGCAAGCAGAGGGATGCAGTCCGGAGAATGGAATTCGCTGTATCGCTAGTTTACAACTTGACTGCGATATTTGTACCTTTCGGTCCGATACATCCGTCTTCGGTAGCGCATCTGCACCTAATGATGCTGCTGTTTATTAATGCCCATAATCAATAAGTCTACTCTTTTGTGCGCTCTGAAAAGAACGTTACGTGGCGTGTTACAGTGGCATTGTTCACATCCCGAGTGTCCTGATGAAGGTAAACCATAGTTCTTTAGACGGTTGTGCTAAGATTAGTTTCATATGCGTGTCGCTCACTACTGCGAGGATTACATTAATCAACCACCTCGTTAGCCAGACGGATCTGAAAACAGCTCGTTGTCTCGTATTGTATTGATTTCTGCTTAATTTATTCCTATATTACGCTGAGGGCGCTTTCTCCTTTCTCTTGACAGTCTGTCAATCTACTCATTGCTGCCAATAATTTTGAAAGGGAAGTACAGACATAACATAAACCCCCACGTTTGTATGGATGTCTATCCGCATATCTGTCTGTATGTCTATTTGTATGTCTGGATGTACGTCTGTCTGTCTGTATGTATGTCTGTATGTCTGTCTGTATGTATGTCTGTATATCTGTCTGCATGTATATTTGTATGTCTGTATGTACTTCTGTATGTCTGTCTGTATATCTGTCTTAATGTATGTCTGTATGTGTGTACGTATGTTTGTATGTATGTATGTATGTCTGGATGTATTCATGACTGTATGTCTGTCTGTATATCTGTATGTCTGTACGCCTGTCTGCATGTCTGTCTGTATGTATGTCTATCTGCATGTCTATCTGCATATATGTCTGTATGCCTGTCTGTATATATGTATGTGTGTATGTATGTATGTGTATATGCATGTATGTCTGAATGTGTGTATGAATGTCGGTCAGTATGTCTGTCTGTCTGTCAGTCCGTCTGTATCTCTGTCTGTCTGTATGTGTATCTGTATGTATTAAGCATGTCTACCTGCATGTGTGTCTGTATGTCTATTTGTGTGTCTGTCAGTATGTATATGTGTATGTCTGCCTGTATGTCTGTATGAATGTTTATCTGTATGTATGTGAGTATGTCTGTCTGTATGTGTATGTATGTCTGTATGTCTTTCTGCATGCCTGTCGGTATGTTTGTCTGTATGTGTATGCATGTCTGTATGTGTGTCTGTTTGTATGTCTATCTGTATGTTTGTCTGTATGTCTGTCTGGATGTCTGTATGTATGTCTGTCTGTATGTGTGTGTGGATGTATATGTGTATGTCTGTCTGTATGTCTGTGTGTCTATCTGTATGGGTGTGTGCATGTCTGTCTGTATGTCTGTATGTTTGTATGTCTGTCTGTATGTCTGTATGTCTGTCTGTATGTGTGTGTGCATGTCTGTATGTATATATGTCTGCATGCTTATCGCTTTGCCGAAAAATAAAAATGCTGAGCATCATCAAATTGAGCACCACCAAAAACACTTTGAAAACAAGGCGCTGATATGGTGCGTTGGGTTTCTGGTCTACATCTGAAGAAGAAGGGTACGCTTTCGGTTTGTGTAATTTTATACTGATAATGTTGTGTCTTTCTATGTCGTTACAGATCATCTAGAGAAGTATGAATTGTTTATGTTGTTGTTGGGGTAAGCAAGTGGGTAAAGGCGCAGAGAAGACAACACAAGATACAAAGAAACTGACAGGAATTATCGACAAGAACATTACTGGCTCGTATTTCTTCTTCTTTTTCTTCTCCTTTTTCCTCCTTCTTCTTTTTCTGCTGCTGATTCTTCTTCTTCTCTTTCTTCTTCCTCGTCTTCTTCTTCTTTTTCTTATTCCACTTCTTCTTTTTCTTTTTCTTCTTCATCTTCTTCTTCTTTTTCTTCTTCCTCTTCTTCTTCTTTTCTTCTTCTTCTTCCTCTTCCTCTTCTTCGTTCTCAATCACCACCTACCAAACCCTTTGAAGGGCTTTGTCAGTAGCAGTATGTTATCCGGATAACGGAATGCGTTGTGTCGTAGTTTACAGCTTGACTACGCTATTTGCACCTTCGGATCCGGCACATCAGATTTCAGCATAGCATTCTTCAGTAACGGGTTAGCCTTCCCTATTCTATCCCTTCTGCTTAGCCAGTCTGCTCTGTTACAGCCTGTTATCAGGATCACCACATGGAGGTGTAGAAGGGTCTTGGCAGCTTTGGTTGGCTGGCCCTGACGCTAGCAGTCAGCTATGGATATCTGACCGCTGCGGCTCATGCGCTTCTCAGAATTTTGATCCCCTAGCTCGTATTAAACGCTTGCACCGTTCCGAAGTGGGAAGCCGCCGGCAGGAGATGGGCAGTTGAACGAGGAAGTGAAAGGCAGATTGGGAGAGGTGTGCGTTGGTTGGAAGGGGATGGGGTGGGGAGGGGGGAACTGAGCTGTTTGAACGGAAAAGTAAGATTTTTTTAAATGTTAAACTTACGTTTGAGCGCATGAGTTGCAGAGGTCAGGGACCCATAGCTGACTGCTAGCGTCAGGGCCAGCGAACCAGAGCTGCCAAGACCCTTCTACACCTCCCCGCGGTGATCCTGGATAACAGGCTGCAATGGAGCAGACTGGCTAAGGAGAATGGATCGAAGAGGGAATGCTAACCCGGTACTCAAAAAATGATTGCTGAAGTCGGATGTGTTGGATCGAAAGGTGCAAATATCGCAGTCAAGCTGTAAACTACGACACAGCGCATTCCGTTCTCTGGACTACATTGTGATACTTAGGCCCGTGTCAGGGTTTGGTAGCGAGAGATCGAGAACGAAGCCAAGCCAAGATAAACTTACATTTCTTTCATATTGCGCAGTTAGATTGGCTGCCAGATCTTCTGCACTGGGTCATATGTAAGGGTCTAGCTGACGATGCAGCCAAGTACATGACAGTATCCAGCGATACAATGCTGGCTTCTCGCAGCACGGCTAGCGGACCAGAACTGATTAAGACGCTTTCCCTCCTCCAAGAGACGACCATGGGAACACGCTGGACTAGTGCAGTCTGGCGATGATAAAAGTGATTGCAGTGTGGAGGCAAACACGGTCTAAAAAATGCTAGCAAGAACCGGATTTGTTTGGCGGAAAGTCGCAGGTATCACATCCTTGCTGTATACTACAATACAACGCCACAACGTCCTTTTCAGGATGAACGCTGAAGAAGTAGAAGAAGAAGAAGAAGAAGAAAAAGAAGAAGAAGAGGAAGAAAATCGATCTGAGCTATGGTACCTGGGTGCAAAGATAAAGACTTCTGCCTGCCGAAGACGGATGTGTCGGACCGAAAGGTGCAAGTATCGCAGTCAAGCTGTAAACTAGCGACACAACGCATTCCGTTCTCCGGACTACATCCTACTACTTGCAAAGCGCTGTTCGTGGCTTGGTAGTGAGAGATTGAGAACGAACGCAGAAGAAGAGAAGAAAGACTGCTGCATCCTTTCAAACATGTTATAAAAGTCGACTAAAAGAGCTTGTGAATTCTGCTAGCAAGCTGATCATATAAAAGAAATTGCTAGGCAAACCGCCACTGCAGGCATACACGTCAGTGCTTTAACACAGGCTTCCTGTAAGGGAAGATACGATGCTCATAGGCTCTTGGAGTTAGCTCTTGGTTCCGGTACTTAAGTTTAGCGCTGTAGATATGCGTGTCCACAGTAATGAGTCCAAAGATCAACTCGTTCTTGTCCTGTGGGACCACAGTAAGGAATCACAAGATCCACTCGTTCTTGGCCTGTGGGACCACAGTAAGGAATCACAAGATCAACTCGTTCTTGACCTGTGGGACCACAGTTATGAGTTAGAAGATCCACACAGCGGGTTTAAGCACTTGGGAGATATAATTACACACTTGGCCATTTTATTCTATTGCTGTTGTTCCTTTTTGTTGTTTCTTTCATTCTGGGGAAGGTGCGCCACTTTCAACCTCAGATTTAGTCTTTTAGGTTATATCAGAAGGTACCAGTCACTGTGTGGATGAGGCCAAAGATGGTGTACAGTGGATGTGCTGACAGTCGCCAGCGACTAATAGCTGGCTGTCTGCATCAGAGTCAGCGAACCAGAGCTGGCCAAGACCATCATACCTTTACACAAATACACATAGACACTATACCTTTACACTAATACACATAGACAACCTACTTTTACACTAATACACTTAGACAACATACCTTTACACTAATACACATAGACAACATACTTTTACACTAATACACTTAGACAACATACCTTTACACCGATACACATAGACACTATAACTTTACACCAATACACATAGACACCATACCTTTACACTAATACACATGAATAATATTCCTTTCCAACAATATAGACACCATACCTTTACAATGATACACATTGACATCATATATTTACAATCATACACATAGATAACATACCTTTACAATGGCACACATAGACAACATATCTTTACAATGATACACATAGACAACATACCTTTACAATGATTCACATAGACATCATATATTTACAATCATACACATAGATAACATACCTTTACAATGGCACACATAGACAACATTTCTTTACAATGATACACATAGATAACATACCTTTACAATGATACACATAGACCCCATACCTTTTAAAGGAACAGGATGATAATACTTTAATGACCTAGCCGTAGAACAACAAACACAGGTTATGAGAACAAATGCAATTAGCGACAATCAGATAGTGTTGATGGGATGCCTTCTTACAAAATGTGATATCATTCATATATCATGGTAGTAATATAGACAAAGTAGGAGGTACTGATAAAGATCCCTGAGAGATGGCATTCTGTTCCTCAAATGTTCATTATTAACTTTGACTGTAAAGTATGGGGAAGAAGACTAACAGCAATATATACTGATCAGACATGTTAGTCAAGGTCAGGCAAAACATTCAGGTCAAGACCCTCACCTCAGCCTCCTAGTAGCCCTCCCTGGAAACGGGCTGCTTTCGTGGCAGCCTAGATAACGAGGTAAGGGATTGACGTGATCCCCGTATTAGTGAGCGACACGCAGATAAAGCCAATCATAGCACAACCGCCTGCAGGACCCCGGTCCACGTTCTTCAGCACGCTCGTGATGTGAGAAAAGCTACTGCAACCCGCCACTTAACGTCCTTTTCAGGGCTCATAAAAGAGTTACCTACTCATTGTGGGCATTCACAAACAACAACAACAACAACCGTAAAGTATCTTATCTTGCATCTCAACAAAGACGCAACAACAATCCGAAACACAAGTATATTTTCAACACTCGGAAAATATTCTGAAAAATATACTTGTCAACGGTACAGTGGTGAGTACTAAGTGTACTCTAGCTTAGATAGGAGTTTCCATCAGGTTCAGGACTTGTCTTGTGACCTTTATCAAACGTCTACAAACATGAAATACTTTACAGTCAGGACAAATTATACTTTCTAAGTTACTACATCATCATCGTGTAGCATGTCCTTTAAAAAACACCGCTCTCTCAACAGCTGATCTGTAAGACTCTCGATCTTCAGACAGAACTCCCGCCTCTGGTGTTGTTACCTTTAAGACCTCCGTGGTCTCGTGTTATCTTCTCCTCGGTCTGCCTTGCCCCGCTTTCAAGTCACCATACTCTCCAGCGTCGTACTCTCCAGCCTATTAGGGTGTTTGATATGGCCAAAATATTTTAGCTTACTGAACAAGATAGTGTTTATTAACCAATTTTCCTCGACATGGAGTTCTTGTAGGATACCCGCATTTTTCCTTTTCGCTAACCATAGTATTTTTAGCACCCTTTTGTAGCATTTTAGTTTAAAATATGCATTCTTTTTCTTTAGTGTTTGTGTAGTGGTCCACGTTTCACATCCATATGTTGCCACCGATTTGTATGTTCTTAATTTAATTATTCTGCAATAAGTTTATGATTTTATTCAACTTCTGCATTGCCATAGTCATTCTCCGTCAGACTTCCATCATACAATCTCCATTGCTGCTTATAATTGAGCCAAGGTACTAAAAATGTGTGACTTTTTCAATTTCCTGTTGATCTAGAATAACTTTAGGTTTATTCTGTGTCTTGTCTGTGCTCATTGTCTTCCCTTGACTTAAATTCAGGTATAGATTTTGGTCTTCGCTCTGTTGTTTTACTGATAGGATCATCCGTTCGATCTGCGCAGCGCTCTGTGAGAGAACAACTGTGCTATCTGCATATCTGAGCTCTGGAATCTCGTTCCCGCAGATTGTTAATGGCTTGAACTTGTCATAGTCTCCGTCGTTTTTTGTTTTTGTTTTTTTGGCGTTCCTTATTATAGATTATGAATATATACTCAATAGATAAATTGCTACAGACAACGGAACTGTTTAGCGTCATTTTTCACGGGCAAACGTTAACGCTCATCTTAACGCACTCAATGCTTAATTACAAACTCAATGAAAGTTCCTTGATCAGCTGTATAGGCACACTAAACCATCTTAGAATAAACTTTCACTCAGAAAAAGTCAATCTAGAATAGACGAGACTTATCATTTTCTAACACTTGCTAATCGCAAGAAATAACTTTGAAAACGATTCATGTACGACGATGTCTTTGAATGAAGAATTCAACACCAGGTGTTGACGGCACAGGATCCGCTTTTTAAAATACTCCCTTCTCTTCTCTGTTGTCGTTTCCATCTCATTCTTCTTTTCTCCTTCTTTGTCTTTTTCTTCTTCTTTATTTTCTTTCTCTTCTTTTTCTTCCTCTTCTTATTCTTCTTCTCTTTCTTCTCCTTTTTCTTCTTTTTCTTATTTTCTTCTTCCGCGTTCGTCTTGAACAGAACATTGTGATGTTGTGTCGTAATTTACATCGAGGCTGTGATATCTGCGTCTTTGGGCCAAAACAGCTAGTTTCAGCGAAGTTGGTTTTTTTTTGGTAGCAGGTTTACCTTTTGCACTGCGATCCCTAATCAGTTATCCAGACTAGACTAGTGCGACCTGTTTCCAAGGCCGACAGTTTGAGACGGAATAGTGTCTTGGTCAGCTCTCTCTTTTCTATTTGATGTTGGCGTGGAACAAGCTGCACCGTCGTTATAAATGGAACTGATTGAGCTGCAAGAGACCTCAGGTCTGAAGACAAAAATCAAGGATGTTTAACTGACTTCTACAGGTAATGTTTCTCCGATGACAAGTATCTAAAATTAACACTTTTTGCTGACAAGAGAATAACGCTATTTGGAAGCGCTTATTACCAATTATTATAAAAATTATAGAATGAACTTCGTTAAATTAAAAACCAGGAATTTAATAATGGGTTCAGATCTAGATAACACGTTAACCCACTCTGTCCTAAGCTTAACTTATTTTAAAAAAAAATTATATTAATAACAAAAAAACATCACATAATAAATAGCCAAATACATCTCTCATGAAATATATGTTTTACTGTTAATAAATCTGTCACGTCTAACTATTAATAAATCTCTCATGTTTTACTGTTAATAAATCTGTCATGTCTAACTGTTAATAAATCTCTCCTGTATTACTGTTTATAAATCTGTCACGTCTAACTGTTAAAAAATCTCTCATGTTTTACTGTAAATAAATCTCTCATGTTTTACTGTTAATAAATCTGTCACGTTTAACTGTTAATAAATCTCTCATGTTTTACTGTTAATAAATCTCTCTTGTTTTACTGTTAATAAATCTTTCATGTTTTGCTATTAATAAATCTCTCATGAAATATGTGTTTTACAGATATATTTCTGGTACATTCTGCATACTGATGACACAACAATCAGATTTTAAAATTAACAAAAGAAACTAGCGGTGTTTTATCAAATAATGCTATGTTTAAGATACTTACATTGTAGAATAACATCATATGGTATGGCCCGTGGATATATTTAGAATTTGTTATCCGGCCAGCAATTCTGACGAAGTTGCACATGCCTGCTCTATGGTGTTTATAACTATGTTTGCGTGATTGTTGTTATATCCACATACTTGTAATGATTGTGTTTGTTTGTTTTTTTTCTGTTATTTTGTAAACCCTAATTTACCAACAAACGCTGGGATTGTGCTGTTGGATTGTGGCCTTATCCAGAAAGAGATTTGCCCTCTGACCCAGTTTAGTCCCAGATGGCAGTGCCTGGTCGAACCAACAATGGAAGATAGGATTGGATAAATGATGGTGAACTCTTGGGTGGGGATGGGGGGGGGGGGCATGTCCTTCCCGCTGACTTAGCCTAGCAGCCTGAGATAGGAGGGGGGGGGTGTAACATACTGTCCTGGTCTGTGACACTGGCGAGTGAGAGGAAGGAGACTAACGGTAAATGAAGTGTCCTCGTTCAGACGGCGTCTGTGCTTACATTGATCCTTTGATATGATGTTTGAGTTAAGAGTTCAACTTACAAAAAAGGTACCGGTTAAATTGATATTCTCTATACGCTTCAGTCTGTACAGCTGTAAATGGGTACCTGTTTACCGTTAGAATAGGAAAGACAGCGGGGGAGGGAACTGGTTTCTACAACTTAAAAAATGAGCTGAGGTTTAGTTCAGTAACACATCAAACACTTCATCTTCGGCGGCAGTGTTTGCTATTGGACAACTTTCTGATAATAGTTGCTCATCGCAATCAAAGATGGCGACAGTCTCAGACTTACATTGTGATATGTGATCGATGTGTGTGGCTACATAGAGTTATATTGTGAAAACTGCTGAGGATTAGATGGCAGGAATTGGGGCCAAAAACAGACGTATTAGCGCGATCGGGTCTGCCAAGTATACACACGATGATATGTGCAGCACAGCTGAGATGAGCTGACCATGTGGTTTTTATGTCGGATCAACCTCTACCAAAAGAGCTCCTTTATGGTGAACTCCAAAATGGCAAGAACAAGCGGTGGGCAGCGGAAAAGGTACAAGAACACACTAAAGAGATCACTGATCCAGTGCGGTATTAACCACGGTGACTGGGAAAGAATAGCACAGACTAGCTTTTTTTTTCTTTTTTTTTTGTTTCGTTTGTTTGTCGTTTCCCTTATTTCTATATTCCCCAAGGCGGTGTGCGTTGCACTGTAGTTTTTATTTTGCGCCTGTCGGCCCAATACATCCGACTTCAGCATGTATTTTATTTAAGGGTCTGCTTCCTCCTGCATTTTCTAAGGGTTTGCTTCCCCAGGGTAACGGCCGGTGCCGGGATGAGGATCGAGCCCAGCACCTTCTGGTTGTGAGCCGTGTTACTTAACCACTAGGCCACGCCGTCCCCTCGCCCTACTGCTAAGGGTGTTCAGAGACATGAGGCATCAAGAATATATGAGGTCACCCAGAGAAGATCACTACGCTAGTCAGCTCATATCAACCCTTCTTCAACCCCGGTGAAAGGACTTGTCTTATTTCACTGTATAAAATGCAACAGACAATTCAAGGCTCAGATTGGCTTATTTAGCCATGTTCGAACTCATGAGAACAGTTTACAGTGAATGCTCGAACTCATGAGAACAGTTTACAGTGAATGCTCCAACTCATGAGAACAGTTTACAGTGAATGCTGACAAAGTGGTCCTCATCAATTTCGATGGACGAACAACATTGTGTTATGTGATCGTTGCGTGTGGCTGCATAGAACTATCCTGAGCGACATAATCAGATTTAAATTGTGATTTGTGATCGTTGTCTGTGATTGTATAGACCTATCAGCATATCGTGTGGTGGTAGTGCGTCAGGCGGAGCGGTCCTGTGCAAGTGTCTCCCAGGAGGGGACATGTTGAAAATGTATACCCGCCCTTTCAATGACATGTTTTCTTTGACATGTAGAAAGGCCAAGGTAGTCCCATAACGAACACTGCTGTTGGGGATGAAGTGGTAAAGACATCATTGCAGTAGACCTAAGCATTTTTTCGATGGAGAGCTCCCTTTCTCTTCTTACTGCCTTTAACTTCACTAACTGTACACCAGGTACTCATGGACAGCTGTGTCGACTGGAGCGTATCGACAGCAGGATCAAACCCGTTACCTCTACCATAAGAAACGAAGGGCTATCTATAGTTGTTGTTTGTGATTGCTCACAATGAGTAGGTTACTCTTCTTGTGCGCCCTAAAAATGATGTAAGGTGGCGGGTTGCAGAAACTTTCCTCACATCCCGAGCGTGCTGATGAAGGTGGACATGTGAGATCCTCCAGGCGGTTGTGCTATGCTTGGTTTCCATTGCGCGTCACTCACTAATACGAGAATCACGTTGATCCCTCACCTCGTTAGGCAGACTGTCATGAAAACAGGCCGTTTACAGGGAGGGCTACTGGGCTGCCGAGGTGAGGGTCTTGGCCAGTATAATTTGCCTGACCCTGACTAACGACTCTGATCAGTATGTTTTTGCCTGACCCTAACTAACATGTCTGATCAGTATATTTTGCCTGACCCTAACTAACATGTCTGATCAGTATATTTTGCCTGACCCTAACTAACATGTCTGATCAGTATATTTTGCCTGACCCTAACTAACATGTCTGATCAGTATATTTTGCCTGACCCTAACTAACATGTCTGATCAGTATATGTTGCCTGACCCTAACTAACATGTCTGATCAGTATATTTTGCCTGACCCTAACTAACATGTCTGATCAGTATAGTTTGCCTGACCCTAACTAACATGTCTGATCAGTATAGTTTGCCTGACCCTAACTAACATGTCTGATCAGTATAGTTTGCCTGACCCTAACTAACATGTCTGATCAGTATAGTTTGCCTGACCCTAACTAACATGTATGATCAGTATAGTTAGCCTGACCAGACGTTAGTCTTCCTCCCCTAACAGCTGTCTATATAGTTGCACACGTTTGCGTGCCGCACGCACGTTTATGAAACGCCGTTTTTATCTAACACAAAACGGATTGTAAATCTCAAGTGGGGTGAAGAGGTCGCGCATACTGACACAGGAATAACTGGCATCTGCTGTTGGCCCCAAACAGGGACATCGGTCAGTGCTGTCAGTTCAGCGCACACTCATCTAAACAACCTGGGCAGAGAACGCGCAGCCGTCCGTTCTGCGAAACAAATGTGTACGAGAGGTATTCCCTTGGTAAATAAAGATGGAAACAGCTTCAGGACGGAGTCAGGTTTCAGTTCGGTTTATGGTATACTGACCCCTGGTATCTTAACTATGCTGCTTCGAGAAACTGATTTGACTGAAGTATCACAATTCAAGAAGTTTACCAAAGTATAACAATAATATGCATACTATTATATGCATGTGTTTTTGTGTGTTTATATATATATATATGCAAGAGGAATATCAATGGTGTAGACATCGGTTAAGAATCATGGGAACAGGACATCAGGGATCGTTTCAGAATGGAATACAGACAAAGGATATATTTATTTCATGTAGGCTAAGGGCTTAGCGTTTGAAAAGACACGCCACACTATGTGATTATGCAAACCGTCCTGATTTTTCTTGCACGTACCGTGGAAGACGCTTCTCTGCTAGTATTCATCTTACAAGCCATATCGTCATGGACTGTAGATTTGTCATTTTTTCTCAAAGCGCAAATTACTATCGACTGCTATGTTCGGAAGAGGCAATGATATATATAACATTCGTGAGACAGCGTGGCATAGGGGTGAAACCTTCGATTCATAATCCAAACTCGCCAAGTTTGAATCCAGCCGTGTCCAGTTTGACAGAAACTGCAATTGTTTTTTTTGTTTTTTTTGCTTACATTTTGTGTGTTGAGATCGCGCCTCCACGTAAAGAAACTAATGACAACCTACTGTACTGCACACATGCCAAGAAACTTACAACAACCAAATAGGTTGGCGGTTGTTGTTGTTGTTGAATGGCCACGTTGTATAAGATGTCTCTTTTGTACCCCTTGAAAAATACGTTAATTGGCGGGTTGCAGTACCTTTACTCACATCCCGTGCCTCCTGATGAAGGTGGGTCAAGGTCATCCAGGCTGTTAAGCTATGCTTAGCGGTTGTAAGAAACATCATTCTGCAAAGGACATCCTACTTACGTAAATTTACATATAATGGACACACACATTGATGAACCCATATCAAACACTAACTTTAAGACGCCCTGATATATCCAAACTTGTATGAGAATGTAGGGACCCAATGCGTTATAACGTTGCGTGAAAAGCAAGCAAGTTTAAAATCCAGTTTCACTTAAGAACAGTAGCAGACTTGTACTAAAATAATACAACCAAGCAAAACCATTTCAATGGTTAAAAAGAACGCCTAGTCAAAAAGAGACCAAGCGTTAATCATCTGTCATTTATCGTCTATATCATCAACAATATTTTTATTCTGCATGCATCTTCCGTTTATCTTTATTGCCTTCTGTAGCTTTGAATATTTCCTGTCGCTGTCAGGTTTTACATAAGAATGTAGTCAAATAATTTCCTTGATCTGAAATGTATTATATTTTGTATAGCAGTATATTGTCATGTTTATCTATGTGTTTATATTTAGATATATATATATATATACTCTCAGCGTTTGCTAGTCGTTTTTTTTCATTTGATGAATGTGGAATTCTAGTCTTCTTCTTCATCTTCTTTTTCTTCTTCTTCTTCTTTTTCTTCTTCTTCTTCTTCTTCTTCTTCTTTTTCTTTTTCTTCTTCTTCTTTTTCTTCTTCTTCTTCTTTTTCTTTTTCTTCTTCTTCTTTTTCTTCTTCTTCTTCTTCTTCTTCTTCTTCTTCTTCTTCTTCTCGAAAAGGCCTTTGCAAGTAGCAGGATGTTGTCCGGAGAACGGAGTGCGTTGTGTCGTAGTTTATAGATTGACTGCAATATTTGTACCTTTTGGTCCGACACATCTGACTTCAGCAGCCATTTTTGGGTGCTCAGTTAGCTTTCCATCTTGTATCCCTTCTCCTTAACCAGTCTTCTCTGTTGCAGTATTTTATCCAGGATCACCGCGTGGAGGTGTAGAACGGTCTTTGCAGCTCTGGCTCGATGGCCCTGACACTAGCAGTCATCTGTGCGTCGATGATCGCTGCAGCTCATACTTGAACATCGAGTGGTAAGCCCTGCCATAGAGCAGAGAACTTAAATCAACAATTTCAGAATGAACTTTCTCTTCTGATATGCAGGTACTAAGAAACAATCTTTCCGTTGTTCAGTAAATTATAATTGAAAGAAAAACTCAACTGAATGACTCGTCATATCCTATATGGTAATCTTGTTTTTTACCAACAATGTATATCTTGTGATTTGTTCATCTGGTAACCTTGTCTTTTTACCAACAATGCACATCTTGTGTTTTGTTGCTCTGTTAACCATGGGACAGTCATTTCAGCTGAAATGTCATTTTTTAGTTTTGTTGTTTTGCTAAAATATTTTGTATATATTATATTTATACTATATTCTGCTAAAAATAACTTTGAAAAAACACAAGAATTAGACGGAGGTCTATTTAAAATAACTTAACCTTATCCATAATACTAAAAAACGGAAGATGTAAAGCATAAATAAAGCACAGAATGACGATTGGTAGGTCAGACATACAGAAAATATAATAACAATAAATAAATAAGTTATTGGCATTGTAAGAAAGAAACAGAGAGAGAGAGAGAGAGAGAGAGATAGAGAGAGATAGAGAGAGAGATAGAATGAGAGGGTGAGAGAGAGAGAGAGAGAGAATGAGAGGGAGTGAGAGAGAGATAGAGAGAGATAGAATGAGAGGGAGGGAGAGAGAGAGAGAGAGAGAGAGAGAGATAGAGATAGAATGAGAGGGAGGGAGAGAGAGAGAGAGAGAGAGAGATAGACGTTTTGCACGGTGATCTAGACCTATTAGTGCTTTATCGAAATTGGGTAAGCGTGCAGTGTCGGATCCAGACATCATCTAAACTTAACGTCATAATACACGTCTGGAAGACAGTACAGTCTGTATACAACCAATTTCTTTTACTCCTTGTCCTGTTTTATCTTTCCAGTAACCCAACATATCATAGTGGCATGATTTAGCGTGTGAGCGATGCGTCTTGGACATGTTTCTAACCGGGCAGGGTCCATTCCCTTCCGGGCGATGTGTTTACCCATTATTGGCCCCCGTGTACATTTTCTAGGAACACCAAAACCGATACTGTCCGTCAACAAAATGTAGGACATCAATCTCGTGATGTTCAGTAGTGTGCCCCGTATCGTGGAAATGCAACACAGGGTAACCTAAATACTATTGCAAATAGCCGATGACCATACTAGGGCAATCGGAGAAAAAAAAATTGGGAACTAACTAATCCAAATGTAAAACCACAACACGTTTCCGTGTACACAAGTGAAGTCGTTGATTAGAATGATCTCCACGGTCTGAAAGGAACTCTCTTAAGAATGAATGCTATACATTAGACAGGAAAAACAGAAGTAGCGTATGTACAACACCAACCACTGGAGGGTCCAAGGGAACTGTCGTTAAATATGATACAATAATGCCGACATAAAGTAACATGATTCGGTCACTTGATGAGAATGCAATCTGATCAACTACCAATGCACGCCTATAACGCAAGAAAATTTATTTCAACAACACGAGCTTACAATGATCTACGTAACATACCTAGCTAATGAAAGACCTCTGGGCGTCAGAAGTCACAAGTAGGCAAAAAGTTAGTAGGTTTGTGCAGTTGCTGTTAATGTTGTTGGTGTTATTGCTGGTGTGGTTGTTGGTGTTGATGCTGTTAATGTTGTTTATTTTGTTGTTATTGATGTTGTTGATGCTGTTGGGGTTGTTGTTGATGCTGTTGTTGGTGGTGCTGTTGTTGTTAACGCCACTCGCACTGAGTTAATTTCAGCTCTTTACGACGTTATTTTGATGGCAGGTTACAATGGCTCTTATTACATCCCGTGACGTACTTGATCAAATGGACCGGGATACTCCTGGATGTAGTGCATTGCAAGGCTGCTCAATAATCCCAACGCTATCCGAACTACAGTGACAGCCCAATCTCGTTGACCAGACTGCTGTAACAATGAGATCTTCATCTGTAATGTTTCACCTGATCCTGATGTTACTCTTCGCTCACAAGTAAGTTTGCCACAAATGCAACATTTCTAAATAGACATGTAATATATTCAACTATGACCTGAATTTAAACCCACAGGCAAAGAAGCGAAGAGACATATCAAAAGCAGCTGCGAAGAGTGGTTAAACAGCTGTTGTCTCGCTGACGTAACTCAAGAAAACAGCCCTGAACTGATTAGGTGGACAGCATGCGTTCAGCTCTATATTCAAAGGGATTTATGGATTAAGTTGAGTTATCCATGCAACAATCCTCACAGATCTACCTGAAGAAAAAGCAGGAGATGCTCTAATAATAGCTACCGAATCCACCAAACCAGTTTCCAATGCTTTCATGCAATTCACTAATAGCTACTTTTTGATTGGTTTCAATATGCGATCGTAGATAATAATCTGGTCAAGAAGCGATACACGTTCCTAACATTTTATTATATAGATTATATGCACATGTTTACATCTGTCAGAAGGGCATTGCAGTTAGACCGCTTAATTCTTACGACACAGGGACTGGGCTCGCGACACGGTCGTTCCACGTTCACGTCAACCCATCTGTAATCGGAAAAGAGACTTACATTTAGGGTAGATAAGACATCGAGAGAAAGACCTGGTCATCACTTCCTCAGAAACCTGGAGAAATTGTATAATGAAGACGCTAACTCTTACTCCCAGACAATAGCCACTGGGATGGGACTACCTTTACGCGTTACCTTTCTTACAGCCTAGAGGAACAAACAACTAACAGGAGGTTAAATTGAGGTAATTTAATGTCTCCTCTGCATCCTCGGGGTTTCCACTCCGCTATGTCCACTGTATGCCAGCTTGGTCAAGAAGAGCAGAATGAAGCAACGCCAGCGAGATTGAAATGTTTGAAACTGGGGCCATTACCTTCTGCGTGAACGAGTGTCCCAAATTGTTGTCTCGACTGGGCGTGCACTTTGCGTCCAATTAAAGCACGTTCAGGACCACGACCCGCAGTTGTTGATCCCACTTTTATGAAAGGCTTTGGTAGCTGAATAGAATACTAGCTGGCTTTCCAGCATACTGGGAGGAGCAGGATCCTAAGGTGAATGGACTAAATCTCAATTGAAGTCTAGTTCTACTTTTGAAAACGACGTTTCAGGAATGTAATTACTTTCATCGCAAGAATGTGTCCTTCAGCTTGTGAAACTGAAAGACAACTGCAATGAGGATTTGGGTGAAAAATAATGAATGAAATTTAATAAAGATTAAAGAGGCGAATAAGTGCACTATCTTCTTCTCCGGTTAGCTCCTTGTGAAGCATAAGGCCATCACAGTAGATGCCATCTTAGTCTGTGAAAAAATGCATGTTTTTACAGGTTGTGCGTTTTGTAGCAATTTGTTATAAATGACGATGTTGCTGAGGTTCTGGTAGGGAGGGGAGGACGGTCACTTTAGCTGAGAATTAAAAGTACTTGTCTTTCAGGTAACAAAAACTTGATAGGGTGAGGTTTCGAATTCACCAAGTTTCAAGCGACCCCTGGTCTTAACAAAATAGAAGTGAAAAGAAAGAATTGAGGACGTTTTCAAGAAGCTGTAGTTGGGTAGTCGGGGTGATAAAATAAAACCACTGTCAGTTAGGTATGGGTTGTCAGTTAGGTATGGGTTGTCAGTTAGGTATGGGTTGTCAGTTAGGTATGGGTTGTCAGTTAGGTATGGGTTGTCAGTTAGGTATGGGTTGTCAGTTAGGTATGGGTTGTCAGTAGGTATGGGTTGTCAGTTAGGTATGGGTTGGAGAAGGTAATAGGAATTGGAAGTAAGGGAGATTCTAGTGAGGCAATAGTACACAGGGCAGAGAGCTTTGCAGAGAAGTATGCAAATATAAGTGACGGTTCAGTGTTGGTAGCAGGGGATTCAATGTTGGCAGACATTTGTCAAAACAGCATAACATGTTTGAAAAATGGATATTGTGGAGCTAAAATTGAGGACATGTGAGAATAAAGAGGATATATGACAGAGCAAACAGTTATGTTGTGGTATTGGTAGGAACTAATAATATAAAGAGAGATGGTACAGTTATAATTATGCCAAGATACAAGAGTCTTATGGGAACACTTTAGGGAAAAAAAGTTAAGAAAGGTGACAATAATGGGCATTTGGCTTGACTTGGCTTCGTTCGTTCTCAACCTCCCGCTTCCAAACCCTGAAAGGGCTTAAGTAGCAGAATGTAGTCCAGAGAACGGAATGCGTTGTGTCCTAGTTTACAGCTTCACTGCGATATTTGCACCTTTCGGTCCAACACATTCGACTTCAGCAAGCGTTTTTTGAGTACCGGGTTAGCATTTCCTCTTCGATCCCTTCTCCTTAGCCAGTCTGCCCTGCTGCATCCTGTTATCCAGGATCACCGCGTTGAGGTGTAGAGGGGTCTTAGCAGCTCTGGTTCGTTGGCCCTGACGCTAGCAGTCATCTATGGCTAGCTGACCACTGCAGCTCATGCGCTGCTCAGCATCTTGATCCCTGTTGGGTATTTTAGACAGAGCAGATGGGCCAGACTATTTAGATAGTAAGATAATAGGTATCAACCTTAGGTTCCAGGTGATGTGGTCGGACATGGGTGTGGAATGTGAAAGAAGACAAAAGTAAAATGCTAGATAGGAGATGTCTGCATCTAAATGAGATAGGACAGCATGCTGTAGCGAAGTATATGTTTAATCATTGTGTTACAAATTTAAACTAGTAAGACCTATGAAGTAGGAGACTAAAGATAGGCCTACAATAGGGTGCTTTAAATGATGCAGTCCAAAGGGAAAGTTTGGGTCAAGGAAGTGTGAAATAAGTAGTGGAAAAGCAAAAATAAAATTATAAAGCAAAAGCAAAAACTGGAAAAATAACAAAATTACAAACTAAACTAAAATGTTTTTATGCAAATGTAAGAAGCATAGTAAATAAAAAAGAAGAATACAGGACGGCGTGGGCTAGTTGTTTTGGCACGGCTCACAACCCGAAGACGATGGGTTCGATCCCCATCACAGCACCGCCCGTTACCCGGAAGAAGCAAACCCTTAGAAAATGCAGGAAGAAGCAGACCCTTACATAGAATGGATGCTGAAGTCGGATGCACTGGGCCGACAGGCGGAAAATAAAAACCACAGTGCAATGCACACCGTCTTGGAGATTAGAGAAATAAGGCGAACACAAAAAAAAAAGGAAACAAAAAAGAATTTGAACTGAATGTAAAAGAAGAAAAACCAGATATAATAGGGTTAACAGAATCATGGACATATGAGGAGATTGCAGATAGTGAACTTGAAATTGAGGGATATACAATGTTAAGGAAAGATAGGATAGTTGGAGACAAGACTAATGGAGGTGGTGTTTTATTATACTGTACAAATTCAGTTAATATAACGATCAAAGATGATTTACCATGTGGTAACAAAAATGAAAGTGTATGGGGAGAAATAGAAAGTGGGGGTGAAAAAACAGTGATTGAGGAATGCTATAGATGTCCATCAAGTCAAAAAGAGGAAGATGAGGAGCTGATTAGTAGCATAGAAAAGGCAAGTGAATAGAAATTATTATTAATGTGGGATTTCAACTTTCCAGAAATAAAATTGGATATGGCAGAAGCACTTGTAGACTCAAAACCTTTTAAGTGCATAACAGACAATTTTTTTATTCAACGTGTAGAATCAGCCACCAGAGGCAAAAACACACTCAACTTAGTTTTTACTACAGATGAAAATATGATTGAATACGTTACCGTTGGGGAACTGTTTGGCTCAAGTGACCATCAGCTCATCCGTTGGGATTGTATAACAGGGAAAGAAGTAAACATAAACATAAAGATGAAAGAGGCAGCGAGCCACATAATCTGCAAAGAAATTGTCGGTGGAACAGATGTTGAACAAGAGTAAGAGAGTTTTAAAAGAGTTCTAGAAAAGCTAAAAGAGGAATGTGTTCCATGTAGAGAAGTAAACCTCAAGCATAAAAAGTGGATAACTAGATTTGTATTGAAATGTAGAAGAGCTAAAAATAAAGCATGACAAAATATATAGAGGCAGGTAAATCAAAAGAAACATATTTAAAATATTTGGACAAGCTCAGAAAGTGAATAAATCAACAAAAATAGCTTTGAAAAACAACTTACTCAGAGGATCAAGACTGACAGTAAACGATTCTTTTCTTATGTTAGAAATAAACAAACAATGAAAGACAAAGTAGGTCCTCTTATAGACAGCACAGACAAAATAATAAGTGAGAATAATGAGGCAGCTAATCTACTCAATCAGTACTTTGGCAGTCTACGCAAAAAAAGGACTGTTCCAAGATCCCAGAGCCTTTGAATATTTTTCAATAAGACCGATACATCGGGATTAAGATCAATCTGTATTACATAGGAAATGTTTTTTTTTTAATTGGAGACGTTGAAAGTGGATAAATGCTCTGGTCAAAATGATATTCATCCTTCAGTGTCCAGAAAAGAGCAGAATTCGATAAGACTTATTACAGGTTTTTAAGATAATCAAATGAACATTAGGCTATAACAAGTTTATTTTCAAAAAACAGCCATCTACAAAAAAAAAGAGGGAATAGCTACAAATTAACTGAAGAACTTTTTTAGTCAGAGAGTGGTGATTGCGTAGAATGCATTGCCACAGGAAGTGGGACAATTAATGCATTTAAAAATAGATTGGATGCGCATAGCTTTTAGAGCAAGGTAATGTAAATGAAACTGGTTGTAAACAGACTATGCAGAGTCTTCTAAACCAGTATAACGAAGTTACGTTAAGTTAAGTTAAGTTAAGTTAAATTAAGTTAAGGGAGAC
The DNA here is from genome assembly GCA_036924085.1 of Ariolimax columbianus. Lineage (NCBI taxonomy): Eukaryota > Metazoa > Mollusca > Gastropoda > Stylommatophora > Arionidae > Ariolimax > Ariolimax columbianus. Next base: position 118,859,605 of record JAVGWX010000001.1, on the reverse strand, counting down.
GAGACCAGCATCTAATCATATTGGAGATTGTCAAAAAACTAGGAGATCCCGTATGCACCACTGTGCACGTAAAAGAATCATTGGCATGCGGAAATCGATAAGATTAGGCTGTTAGCCGCTGTTCGAGAAAAAATCTAAAAAGTAAAGAAATTCATACATTTGCCCAGGCCTAGCAAGCTGCAGGAAGAAAACATTACAAAATTAAGAACACACTACGTATAACCTTCAGCTGACTGGCATTAGGCATAACCTGCCTGTTTAAATACCAGGATAATAAGTATGCCAAGACGATGTTGATAGGCACCAAGGAAAACCATTTACTTGATGTGCAGTTAAATCTGTTATTTCCTCACAGAAAAAGACTTTAACGAATCTAGTACCAAGTCTGTCTACAAGGATCTAAGTCTGTCTATGAGGATCTAGTATTGTCTGTCTATAAGTATTTAGTATCCATTATGTATATAAGTATCTTGTATTGTCTGTATGTAAGGATTCAGTAATGAATGTCTAAAAGTATCTAGTATGTCTATAAATATCTAGTATTGTTTGTCTATAAGAATATAGTAGTTTTTGTAGCAAGTATCTAATAGTGTCTGTCTATAAAGCATTTAGTATTGTTTGTCTAGAAGGATCTAGTATTGTCTGTCTATAAGGATTCAGTAATAAGTCTATCTATAAGGATTTAGTATTGCCTGTTTATATGAATCTAGTATTAAATCTCTATTAGTATCTAGTATTAAGTCTCTTTATAATTATCTAGTATTAGGTCTCTTTATAAGTATCTAGTATTAAGTCTCTCTATAAGTATCAAGTATTGTCTGTCTATAAGTATCAAGTATTGTCTGTCAATAAGTATCTAGTATTGTTTGTCTATAAGTATCAAGTATTGTCTGTCTATAAGTATCTAGTATTGTCTGTCTATAAGTATCAAGTATTGTCTGTCAATATGTATCTAGTATCTGACTAAAAGAATCTAGTATTTTCTGTCTGTAGGCATCTAGTATTAAATCTGTCTATAAGCATTCAGTATTGTCAGTATATACTCGAAATCCTGGCATTTAAACAGGCAGACCATACCTGCTGCCAGGTAGCCGAAGGATGTCTGTAAAATATTCTTTATTTTTCCATGCTAACTTCATGTGGCTTACAAACCACGTGGAAAGACAAATTGTGTATTGGGTAGAAGTAACATTTTACTTTTCAGAATTTTGCCCAGACATGGGCTAACTAACAGGCTGTTTGTATCGTTGTTCAACAGAAAATGTAGTTTTACGTGCTCAGTTTGTGCAGGGGATTGTAAGTGTTTTGTCATTCGCCATTGTGGCTCGACGATGACCTCGCCTCCCAGGAGACCAGGGGTCGTTTGAAATACGTGGGACTTGAACCTCCACCGTTTCGAGCTTCCGTTTCTTGAGAGACAAGCGCATTTACTTCTCAGCTATAGCAACATCCTGACTACAAAGATCTGATATAGTCTGTCATTAAGGACTAAGTATTAAATCTGTCTTTACGTATCTAATATTAAGTCTTCTATAAGAATTTGGTATTAAGTATGTCTGTATGGATCTAGTATTGTCTGTCAGTAAGGATCTAGTACTAAGTCTGTCTATAAGCATCTTGTGTTAAGTATATCTGTAATCGTCTGGCATTAAGGATTCTACTAGGATCAAGTATTAAGTCTAGTCTGTGTCTGTAAGGATCAAGTATTAAGTCTAGTATGTGTCTGTAAGGATAAAGTATTAAGTCTAGCCTGTGTCTGTAAGGATCAAGTATTAATTTTGTCTATAAGATTCTAGTATTGTCTGTCTGTAAGGATCAAGTATTAAGTCTAGTCTGTGTCTGTAAGGATCAAGTTTTAAGTCTAACCTGTGTCTGTAAGGATCAAGCATTAATTTTGTCTATAAGAATCTAGTATTGTCTGTCTGTAAGGATCAAGTATTAAGTCTAGCCTGTGTCTGTAAAGATCAAGTATTAATTGTGTCTATAAGAATCTAGTATTTTCTGTCAGTAAGGATCTAGTATTAAGTCTGTCTATAAGAATCTAGTATTTAGTCTGTCTATAGGAATCTAGTACTAAGTCCGTCTATAAGGATCTAGTATTTAGTAATTTAGTCTGTCTAAAAGAATCTAGTATTGTCTGTCTGTAAGGATCAAGTATTAAGTCTAGACTGTGTCTGTAAGGATCAAGTATTAAGTCTAACCTGTGTCTGTAGGTATCAAGCATTAATTTTGTCTATAAGAATCTAGTATTGTCTGTTTGTAAGGATCAAATATTAAGTCTAGCCTTTGTCTGTAAAGATCAAGTATTAATTTTGTCTATAAGAATCTAGTATTGTCTGTCAGTAAGGATCTAGTATTAAGTCTGTCTATAAGAATCTAGTATTTAGTCTGTCTATAGGAAGCTAGTACTAAGTCTGTCTATAAGGATCTAGTATTTAGTCTGTCTATAAGAATCTAGTATTAAGTCTGTCTATAAGAATCTAGTATTTAGTCTGTCTATAAGAATCTAGTATTAAGTCTGTCTATAAGAATCTAGTATTTAGTCTGTCTATAAGGATCTAGTATTTAGTAATTTAGTTTGTCTATAAGGATATAGTATCTAGTAATCTAGTCTGTCTATAAGGATTTAGTATTGTCTATAAGAATCTAGTATTGTATGTCTATATTCATCATCATCATTTACCCATCTGATTCTTCTTGGAGCATAGGGCCGTAGTAGTAGATCTCCATCTGTTCCTTATCTGTGCGATTTTTTAGTTCTGCCCACGAGACGCTGAGAGACCTGACTTCCTCATCGACTGTTAGCTGCCATGTGTTTCTTGGACAGGTAACCTACTATTCAGCGGCTGCTATGGTGGCGTCGTTGATAGGAAAATGTTGCTCACTCAGCCCACCTTTCATTGGCCTGAACACATGGAAGTCAGAAGGCACCAAATCCGGATTATACTGTGGATGTGGTAGGACAGGACAGCCCAGCCAAGACTGACAATATACTCAATTGTCTGCAAACAGGTATGGGGCCTGGCGCTATCGTTTTACAAAAGACAGATTGTCTTCTTCTATGGCTTGACTCTGAAAATTAGAGCCTTCAGTTTAGTCAGCGTCACAAAGTAACGGCCAGAGTTGATGGTTTGTCCAAATTCCAGGAAATCAAGAAAGATTACCCCTTCCATTTACCAAAAGACAGTGCGCATCACTTTAGCTGCTGAGGGCTGCGTCTTGAACGTTTTCCCCGATAGGGAATTCACATGTCGCCACTCCATGGACTGCCGTTATGACCTAGGATCGTAGTCGTGGCACTACGTCTCATCACCAGGGATGATGCAATCCAGGAAGCCAACATCCTCATAATGCTTTAAGAGGTCATGACGAACTTGCAGATGATGTTCTTTCTGTTCGTGTGGGAGTAGATATGGGACCCACCTGACTCAAACTTTGTGATATTCCAACGTTGTCACCATTGTTTCCAACGCATTGAAGCCGATATCCAGCTCCGTAGACAGTTGCCTGGTCGTAATCCTCCAATTTGTGCGAATAAGCTGTCTGAGACGTTTTTCATTGCGTGAAGTGACAGCTGTGCATGGCCGTCCGGAACGTGGCTTTGCCTTCGAGTCTCTTTACCCACTGCTGGGAACGCACAACCCACAGCCTCACTGTGCTAACATCCACTGTTTATTTTCCGTAAACGTTCAGAAAGAGTCGATGAATGTCAATTGAAGTAATTTTTTTCCGCATAGTGGAATTGAAAAACGCACCTCTGTTCATAATGCACTTCTATGACAAACGCCATTTTTGTCAGACTTCTTCTCCACTGCAACCCGTGGGACGGAAACAACATTTGACGGATGGTTCAAACTTTACTGATATTCTACCAAAACCCACTTCTGACGCCGTGTGACATCATAATTGTTTTTTGTTTTTTTGGGGGGTTTTTTTTTTTTTTGCGTTTGCCTCATTTCTCTATTTCCCAATGCGGGTGTGCGTTGCACTGCGGTTTTTATTTTGCACCTGTCAGCCCAGTGCATCCTGCTTCGGCGTGCATTTTTTTTTGTAAGTGTCTGCTTCATCCAGCATTTTCTAAGGGTTTGCTTCCCCCGGTGATGTGATGGGGATCGAACCCAGCACCTTGGCGTTGTGAGCCGCGTCACTAAACCAATAGCCCACGCCGTCCCTGGCCATCATAATAAAATAGGAGGCATTAATTTCGGAGCGCCCCTCGTGTATTTACATCAAGCAGTTCTCTAGATGTCAGTATACCCTTTTATTGATTCCTGTCTTCTTGATCATTCATAATGTAGCTTCCCCCTAACACTCGTCGTAAGCTCTTGCCGAGTCCAGAAACATTGTTACTGTTGTTCCTTTTTTTTTTTATAGAATCCAATTTCAACTTCCTGTTCGAACTTGGCAAGATAGTGCACCTTGCTGAGTCCTGTGAACCTAGCCTGCTGGGGTTGTGTCGATTATTTACATCTAGATGGAATTCTATACATTTGTTTAATATTGTTTCTAAGGTTTTGCGTAGACTATATGTTCATGAAATATGTTTGTTTGAGCTTCCGGCATGTGCCTCTATCTGCTGATTTTAGTATTCAGTATTGGTATTAATATTGCTGTTTTCGAACATTGTAATATAATACAGGACGTCTTAACAGTATGGTAAGCCCTGTGCATAGTAATGTACTGGGGTTCCTACCTATCCATTCACGAGAATAAAAATGGTAATGTTCACTCAAATTAAATTTTTAGATTATTTGTACTTTGTTTGAAATCAATGTTTAAACACACAAAAAACATGATAAGAAGAAAAGATAAATCATCAGAAATGTGTGAACATTACACGCCTTGAAAAGTACAAACATTTGAAAATATAAATGATCGTTATAATTGAATTAGTTAGCAAACCGTACAGTTCCAATTAATGAATTGTTTATATTTTATCTTCACAAATATTGCATGATTCCTGGTTCTAAACTGTGTGATTCATGTCCCCCCTGCTTGATTCAGACTTGGACTCTTCTTAAACAGGATATATCAAGACTCGATGCCTTTCACACGCGCAATCAACGATGCATCCTCGGTATCCGGTAGTTTGATCTTGTTCGCAATGTCTAGGTATCTTCAATTACGAGTCTTCCTTCCATCTCGGACACTCTGGTCTGCCGTCGCCTGTCTGTATTTGGTCATATGGTTCGACTTGACCAGGAAGTTCTGGCCCACCAGATCATGCTTTAATCAGTTACACGTAACAAAGGTCTCGCGCAAGCCGGCTGGAGGCGTTGGCGACCACGCCCCCGATCTACATGACTCTGGCAGATAACAGTCTCTCCTTCAGCACAGGACCAGGTTTGGCTAGAAGCCTCAGCAAGCTAGACATGGTAGTGTTCGACCGACGCATCTGGCCTCAGATGCATAGGCGTAGATTATTTAGTTGAATAGATCCAATATTACTTTTACGATGGTTTTTGGGACTTTCTTAAGCATTGTCTCGCTCATTATGCTTTTGTACCTGCTTTTGTTCCTAAAGCGTTTACTACTTCTGTAGTTATATCAGCAGCATTTAGGTAGTTTTCTCATGTCCGCGCATTGTTCTCTTTTGGTTTTCTTAATTAGTTTGCCTTGTGCTTCTTATTTCATATTTGCGTAAACTGTTGTTTGCGCTGACTAGAAACACATTCCTAGTAAGGACATTGAATTGTTATGTTTCTTCAATTTCTGGAATTTAAATGTCTTTTGTTATTTTGTGTCCACACGTCAGATGTACTTGATTGAAGGTCTGACAAAATGTTTTCCTCTGTACCGATCGAGCTTCCATTATTATTTTATTAGTAACTTTCCTTATTGTTTTAAAGTTGTCTAAGTGATCATCTGTCTTATTCTTTATGTAATGTCTAAGTGTTTTCTGTCTTAGTTTCAGTTGTTCTGTGCATTAATATGTCCATTAAGGAGACTCGATTGTGTGTTTATTTTGATGTTTTTTTGTCTTTTCTGTTTTGAAGTAAGCTAGCAACTTTTTATGTTGAATGTTTAATAGCAATTTTTAGTATGCAATGCATTAGTCACTTTCAATCATAGTTTTTATTTATCTTTCATGCTGACCCACTATATTGTAATGCTGGCCCCCTATATTGTAATGCTGACCCCCCTATATTGTAATGCTGACCCCCCCCCCCCCCCCCCATATTGTAAAAGCTGACACCCTATATTGTAATGCTGACCCCCCCATATTGTAAAGCTGATCCCCTATATTGTAATACTGACCCTCAATATTGTAATGCTGACCACCTATATTGTAATGCTGACTCCCTATATTGTAATGCTGACCTCGTATATTGTAATGCTGACCCCCTATATTGTAAACGTTTGCCAATCTATTCTTTCATAGCTGAATGCTGGTCTAAAACTTGTAGTATTAAAATGATATTTTTCATTTATGATACTTTTAATGAGCAGATTGTCCATGATCGTTGTTGTTGTTGTTGTTGTTGTTGTTTGCGAATGCCCATAATGAGTGGGTTACTTTTTTGTACGCCCTGAAAAGGATGTGAAGTGACAGGTTACAGTAGCTTTTCTCACATCTCGAGTGCGATAATGAAAGAGGACCGTGGTTCTCCAGGCGGTTGTGCTTTGCTTGGCTTCATCTGCGTGTCACTCACTACTACGGGGTTGATGTCGATCGCTCAACTCGTTAATCAGGCTGCCATGAAAATAGCCCGTTTCCAGGGAGGTCTATTATGAAGCCGAGATGAGGGTCTTTGCCAGTATGACCCTGACCCTGACTAACATGCCTGATCAGTATATTTTGCCTGACCATGACTAACATGTCTGATCAGTATATTTTGCCTGACCCTGACTAACATGTCTGATCAGTATATTTTGCCTGATTGGACGTTAGTCTTCCTCCCCATCCTATGTTCGTAGAACCATTCATTTTTTTAGTGACGAAATTAGCGTTATGTTGCTTAGCTCTACAGCTGAGCCAGCGCTATTTATTTGCCTATTTACTCTTATTATTCATCCATTATTCAGGATAATTATGTTGTTATTTTTGTAATTTTTTTCTTTCCATTATGACTTTTCCTAATGTGTCACACTGCTCATTTTTTAGTAAGTTATGGCCATGTCATTGGAATGTAGTTGCCCTTTTGGATTATACATGTTGATTATTGTTGCGCCTTCTGGCTCATTATCTATTGTTACAAAAATACCTTCTAGCTTTTCTGCTATTGTTACAAAAATACCTTTTAGCTTTTCTGCTACTGTTACAAAAATACCTTCTAGCTTGTCTGCTATTGTTACAAAAATACCTTCTAGCTTTTCTGCTATTGTTACAAAAATACCTTCAAGTTTTTATGCTTTTGTTACAAAAATACCTTCTAGCTTTTCTGCTATACATTTTCCCCAATATTTTATTTTTCTCTCTTCGTGGACGATGAAAGCCACCACTCATCCATCTCCTTTTTCTCTGTCGTTTCTCATAATGGTATATCTTGGAATGTTAAACCTTTGAGTGGGTTTGAGGAATGTTTCCTGTACTGCACAATGATTTTTGTCTCATTATATTGCCCCATCTGTGCCAAGAAGTTTTTCCTAACGCCACTGGCATTCCATTGGATACTTTTCTTATTTATGTTCCCATTATTGGTTGTGTTATTTTATTATATTCTCAATTAAATTTTACATCGATCTTATTTCTATTTCAAATCCAGTTGCTCTTTTCTCGGTTGTAGCGCTTGTGGCATGTTGTAGATGATAACTTTTGTCATTTCTCTCATTTTCTTCTTCAGTTTGTTAACTTTCGTTCTATTTGTTCTTGTCATTGTTGTTGTTTTCACTTGTCTTTTTCCTTTTTGCTTTCTCTCCAGAGTATTTGTCGCTTCTTTTCATTGTTTCTAAATATGCCTTGTCTTTTTTAAGTTGTTCAATGTTTCTTATATTATCATTTTCATTTTCGCCTTCTTGGTGGGGCGTCGCTCTCCTTATTTGTGGTTCCTTTCTTCACTGACGTGTATTCTTATCTCTGTGTTGTTTTTGTGATTGAATGGTTTTGATATCGGTGGGTCTGTTATGAATTTCTGAGCAATACTAGCCTCAGTTTTTTGGTACGCAATCATCCTTTCATCTGTAGTTTTCTATACAATTTGTACATGTGCTGTTGGAATTTAATAATGTATAGCTTGCCGCTTTTGGTTCTACTGCATTCTAATTTCGTGATTTCATTTAAATATATCGTCAGAGAGTGATTTAGTTGAATTAAAAACTGGTGTTTCCAAATCTCTTATTAGTGATAGACCGAGATTTTGGTGGTCTGAATTGTTGAATTGTTGAATTTTACTTTTATAGTTAGGTATAATAGGAACTTGTTGTCCTTCTAATGGTGTCACTACTGATCTACTGATGTGGTGTTAGCCTTCGTCCTGTTTTTAACTTTATTGGCTTTTGTTATTTTGGTCTCTGGGTGATCAGTTTGCAATTGTTTTAGAATATCAATCTAATTTACTTGTTTATCTATTCCTTTAACCACAACGTTTTCATAATCTAGTGATGAGAAGACCAAGCATGTACACCTCGTGTCGACTGCAAAGACAAACGGCCTTTCTTACTCAGTCCTACAAATAGTACCTAATGTACTTCAGCAATGGAAATAATTACGTTGTAACGACAGTTTTTCTTGCTCTTTGAAGCAATGTCTGCACTTTAAAAACTGCGTGTACTCATATGTAACACATGTGAAGATGTGTTGTTGTACAATAGCGAGCATCGTGCGCTGCAAAGTGGAAAACGATGACGTGCTTTCTCTTCCTAGACCCGAAATCAAGTCAAGTAATCAAGTCCAGTAATCAAATCAGGTAATCAAGTCAAGTAATCAAGTCAAGTAATCAAGTCAAGTAATCAAGTCAAGAAATCTAGTCAAGTAATCACACTAAGTAATCAAGTCAAGTAATCAGACCAAGTAATCAAGTGAAGTAATCAAGTCAAGTAATCAAGTCAAGTAATCTAGTAAAGTAGTCAAACCAAGTAATCAAGTTGAGTAATCGTCAAGTAATCAAGTCAAGTACTCAAACCAAGTAATCAAGTCAAGTAATCAAACGAAGTAATCAAGTCAAGTAATCTAGTTAAATAATCAAACCAAGTAATCACATCGAATAATCAAGCCAAGAAACCAAGTCAGGTAATCAAGTCAGCTAATCAAGTCAGGTAATCCGCCTAGTCCATCGGGGCCCGCCAAGTTGGCTGGCTGTTAATATGGTTGAGTCTCTTGCATCATGCAGGGGAACTGAAACGAATGCGGCGTGTCTCAGATAGGAGTTGCACGGGCGGTCCCTGGGACTACTCTGCTACGGATTCAGTATTTTCCCCGCTCCTAATTTCCAGTGACTGGTAAAGAAGCTGTCGTGTCAGGTGTCCATGGAGAGGTGCGCCTCGGGACAGAAGAAAGAGAGGCAGACCTGGCCCCACGTTGCTGTGCATGTTTGGAGACCTCGATGTTAGCGACTAGGTCTTGTCAGATGACTCCAAAAATTCGTCGTCGGTTGCGCATGTGGGAGACCTTGACCCGCTTCCTATTTCCCTGTGAGACCGTCCAGATCCCAGAGCCGTACAAGAGGATTGAAATAACACGGGATCTATATAGGCGCACCTTGGTTTCGGGGGAGAGTCTCTGCTAAGGGTCAGATTCTGTGCTAAGGGCTGGTAGAAGTTGTCACAAATCCGGTCCTCCTAATAATTTCCAGGCAACTGTCTGCATCAGACGTCATGAAGCTGCCAAGATGAAGCTCAAGTCCTCGGTAGAATTCATGTCTTAGCCGCAGATATTGATTTCAACCGAAGCTAGACCACAACCAAGATGAATGATGTTGAATATTGGTCTTTGTCGAGGAAATTGTGCATTCTCAAATGTGAAACTATTATCAACAAATAGAACAGCTGTTATCTATCCCTCATGTTATAAGAGTCAACTAACAAGAATTTGGCATGGGAACATCTACCAAAGAGGGATTTTTGCTTCTTGACAAAATACGAATATAAGCCTCAAAACATTCGGCCGGGGCCAACAATACAGCTTTGAATAAGTTGACAGCAGCCATCGACTCAAGACACTATTCTGCCTCCTAGTGACGGTCCTAGATATGGGCTGCAGCTTGGAGATTATGGATCGAAGAGGGAAAGGTAAATCCCGCCCCAAAAATACCTTGCTGATATCGGATATGTCGGATCTGAAGGATCCGATATCGCAGATTCGTTGTAAACTGCGACAAACGTCCTTTTCAGGATGAACACCCAAGAAGAAGGAGAAGAAGAAGAAGAAGAAGAAGAAGAAGAAGAAGAACAATAACAACAATAACAACAATAACAACAATAACAGCAACAACAACAACTATTATTCGCCCTGTTATCAATATGAATAATGGGTGAACGTTTGACATAAAAACTTGTGTCCAATACGGCTACCGCTACACATTTTCTATAATTATTAAGCTTTCAACAACAATGTATTACATTTCAAAGTGATACATAGTTACAAAAAAATGGGGTAAATATAAACACTTTAAAGAAACGTCAGACTAACTAATGAGTTTTTAATTCAGTTCAAAAGTCATTGATGCATAAAAATACAACTCTCAACATTTCTCTACCGATGGACATTTGATATCTGATAACATGAGTCCTGCAGTGCTGAATAGACGTTTAGTTGGGAAAGAATGCTGGAGGCGCGTATTTCTTAAGCTTGAACAGTCACTATAAAGTACAGCAAAACAACAGGGCACGATTTAAACTAATACAACAATCACAATGCGTGGGTTTACACAGATGTTGGTGTTTACACGTTTGATTTTTAACCTTCTGGTTGCGTATCAGCTAATTGCAACTTGCGACACACAAAAGTAAGTAACTTTACGGAACGCGTGGAGTAATGTGACAAGTTAGTACGCAATTTAAACTGAAAGTTATTAAACTTGTTTAGTCTAAAGTTATTGTGCTGTTCTTTCAAATATTTCTTTTCGATTGCAGAGTACTATTGGACCAAACACGAGTGGTTCGTTGAATGCACTATTCTGCACCGAATCAAATACTAATCAAACATTCTGTTCATGCCTAATAGATACTATAATTCGCAAAAAAGAAGACAATACAACTTCTACAACCCACGGTACAAGCTGAGCGGCAAAGGCAAGTTGAGCAAGGAAACTAAAAAAACATCCACTTTGACTTACGACTTCTTTCTTCTTTAAAATAAGGTTGTCATGTTTTTGGTTATTCCTCATTGGGGTCTTCCAGATATGTTCCTATCATCGTGACATGGATGGCCTCCCATTTGTTGAACCATAAGTCCAAAACCGCATTGGGTTTATCATAATCAGCGTTCAGGAAAGTCTTATTTCACTAATTTTCAGTGCAGCTTCATAGAAAAGGCTATTACATGTCGAGGTTACCAGTCTCATACACAGCCCTCTGTATTCGCCTTTGGCAATGACCCTATTCTGTTTACCCCCGAAGCCACTCGGGTGCTGGGACTTCCTGGTACTTCAGTACACTTGACGAGTCGACCTGGCTTGATATTTGCATGGGTAAACATCGTTACACTGTTCCTATTTATTCTTGCTCCTATCTGTTCCACTGTTGAGATGTTAACTCAGCACGAGTACCTATATTTTTCTTTCAACCAACTGTCCTAATTTCGCGATCTATGCCTATGTACATGTACCTCTGTATGTGACACGAACTGAACATTTTCTCTCTTTCCTTTTTTTTTCTAAAACTGTTTGAAATCAAGACGATATGAGCATTATCGTGCGAGATGTAAGGTTGGACGCGATAACTTTCTTATTTAAATCGTTATGCTTTTCTCAGACATCCTAAATTTTGCTTTAGGAGGGAAGTTCTTCAGCAGACTTAAACGCTGATTAGGAATGACGTGTTAGAGAAAGCTAAGTTTACTAAGCCTCAGCTTGCGATGTGGGGTGGCCAGTTCCCTTCCTTGCTGCCTTTTCCTTACCTAACCGTAAGCCAAGTACCCATTTACAGCTGGGTTGACTTGAGCTGCCGGTAGTGGGAGTTAAACCCGTACCATCGTCATGAATAGCGAGTGCTCTACCTTAGCGCTAATCAGCCACTCAAACTCGGGTTATATCCCTTTTATTTTCCTGCGTTATGATACTTAACGCGATATGTACTCGGGTTGGTGTCGAAAATGTAGCAGTGAATGATCCAGCAACTCATGGCTCGGTGAACCGTAACTAACTGAGACCTTGTTCCACCTCCAAGTGGCTACCCTGGAAACAGACTGCAACCATGCAGCTTGGCTAAAAGATTAGGAATCAAAGAGGGACAGTAAATCTAGTTCCAATAAAGCATCTCTGGAATTGGATTTGTTAGGCCGATTTACGAGGATAGTGCAGCGTCGCTGTAAGTTGCTAATATGGTCACACGCGTCCTTTTCAAAACGAACGCCAAAGAAGACGAAGTACCCGGGTTGAAATGAATAGGGTCACTGTAACCTCCCACGAACGAGATAGCTGCTACTAATAAGTTGTTTGTTCGAGGCTAGCAACATTATGTAAGAAAATTTACTTTTTAAAAAGAAATTTTTTGCGTTCGCTTTATTTCTCTAATCTCCAAGGCGGTGTGCGTTGCACTGTGGTTTTTTTATTTTGCGCCTGTATGCCCAGTGCATCCCATTTCGGTGTGCATTTTATGTAAGGGTCTGCTTCCTTCTGCATTTTCTAAGGGTTTGCTCTCCCGGGGTAACGGCCGGGGCTGTGATGGGGATCGAACCCAACACCTTCTGGTTGTGAGGCGTGTCACTTAAACACTAGCCCACGCCGTCCCCTGTAAGATCATTGATAATCAAACTTCAACTACAAATACTCGAATTTCAGGATTCATGTAAAGAGGCAAGATGTAGTCGTTACCATATGCTTCATTTAGAGTGAAAACGCCAATCAATATTTCGGCAGTTCCAAAACCCAAATGGATGATCACAACTACAGGTTAAGGCCTCCAATTCTTAAGGAGAATCCAACCGCACAACCCTCCTATGTGCTAAATGTGTGTACACTAATACGAAACCTTTGATCGTCATCTCTTTACGGTGCTCAGCGCTCAACGATATTAGAAAAATACTTATCCTCAGAGGATAGATACATGACAAATATTAATAGCACTGAACAATAACTAACAAACATGCGCAGATACCATTATATGGCATTTGGCTGAAGCCCGGGAGCCCGGTTGCTGCTAGATCCGTAACAACAACAACAATATAGACCCTATAAGAGCCATTCCTGCCAAAGTCAGTTGCATAAGCTCACTTCTGTATCTTGTGTATAAAGGCAAAGGCCGTCGTCCATCGTAGACGATGATGGCATAATTTATTTTTTCTAATGCTATTTTTAGTTAGGATTAACTGCGCTACTTTTTGTCCTCATTCTCTCGTCTCGTGCCGCCCGATCCCAGTGGCAAGTCAAGGACAAGAGAATTAGTGGGCGAATATGCGAAAAAAGACGGAGGAGTTCGGAGTCGAACCCACACCACCTGATCACAAGACCGACGGCTTAATTACTTCGCCATGGAATATATATATATATATATATATATATACGAGGCGTGTTCAAATGAAACGGGACCGAACTGCACCAAGTGAACATACGTATGATGCGTATGATGACGTCACTTTGGGTGTAAACAGCACATACCAACCGTCAAGTTTGCAAAATCTCATTATCCTCCGACTCATAGTTTCCTCAGTAGACCGTTGAATACATGGTGTGTGGGATACAGAATCCGTCCAGAGTTGATCAGCGAGCGGTGATTCGGTTTCTAACAGTTGAAGGATTTCGACCAGTTGACATTCATCGCCTAATGCAGGCAGTGTATGGTGACAAAAGTGGGTCGAAAACAGTGAAAAACTGGACAGCGATGTTAAAAGAAGGACGTGAGTTAACAAAAGATCTTCCGAGACCAGATCAGGCGCATATTGTTGCGTCAGAAGATGTCATTGCCAAAATTGATGAAGCAATTCAGGTGGACCGTCGCTGGAGTTTACGTTCCCTAAAAGAGGAATTCGCTGTGTCTTTAGGGACAGTTCAAATGGTGGTTAGCAAGAAACTGAAGTATTGGAAGGTGTGTTTACAATGGGTATCTCGGTTGCTGACTAACCACCATAAAGAAGAACGCATGGGATGGAGTTTGAACCAACTGCTACGATACGAAGAGGAGGGGGATTCGTTTCTTTTGCGCATAGTGACAGGTGATGAATCGTGGTGCCACCACTTTTATCCGAGCAGCAAAATTGCTAGCATGCAATGGAAACATCCCAGTTCACCGAAACCAAAAATATTTAAGTCACACATTTCCGCTGGTAAGGATATGTTGGCAGCGTTTTTTTACCATGATGGATCAATTGTTGATAGACTGTAAAGAACCAGGCTTGAACATCAAAGCCATCCGTTAAAATGACACCCTAAACAAGCTGGATACAGCAATCAAGAATAAACCACCCTGCATACTTTCGCGTGGTGTGATTCTGTTGCACAACATTGCGCCTCCAATGCGCCTCCACACGTCACGAACATTGTTCAGAAAACGTTAGCACAGAAAAGGTAGGAAGTACTGCCACACCCACCCTATAGCCCCTGAAGAGACAAAGACTCGACTCCGATACAGAAGTCATGGCCTCGGTGACCAAGTGGTTCAAATAGCAACCAAAATAACTTTTTCCTGACGGCATTCGCGTCTACCCAAACAGTGGGATGCGTGTCTGAATGCCTATGGCGACTTTTTCTAACTAACCATGTGGCATCTTCGCATCATAACAATTGCTATTATTTAATTCTGTCACACCAGATAAAGTAACTTTCATACGTTTGTAATTAAGCCACTGGATCCGGTTTCATTTGAACACGCCTCGTGTGTATATATATATATATATATATATATATATACACACACACACATATTATATATAAGCTGCAAATAAGACAGTCAAACTGTAAACTACAACACAGCGCATTCTGTTCTCCAGACAATATCCTGCTACTTACAAAGCCCTTTACAGAGCTTGGCAGCTGGAGATTGAGAGCGAACGAAGATGAGCTAGAAATAATGTGGTGGACATTAGACAAACAACCATTTCTGAAATAGTGAAATGTTCCTAAGTCAAATAGTGAAATGTTCATAAATCAAATAGTGAAATGGCCTAGTGGTTAAGTGGCACGGCTCACAACCGGAAGGTGCTGGGTTCGATCCCCATCACAGCACGGGCCGTTACCCCAGGGAAGCAAACCCTTAGAAAGTGCAGGAGGAAGCAGGCCCTTACATAAAATGCATGCTGAAGTCGGATGCACTGGGCCGACAGGCGTAAAATAAAAACACAGTGCAACGCACACCGCCTTGGGGATTAGAAAAATAAGGCGAACGCAAAACAAAAAAATCAACAAAAAAATTTAAAAAATTGTGAAATAATCATATGAAAAACAACCGTGTCTGAAATAGTGAAATGGTTATAAGATAAAAGTCTATTTCTAAAATAGTGAAATGATCATAAGATAGAATTCTATGTCTAAAATAGTGACATGGTCACAAAATAGAAATCCATGTCTGAAATAATGAAAAGGTCATAAGATAGAAATCTATGTCTGAAATAATGAAATGGTCATAAGATTGAAATCTATGTCTGAAATAATGAAATGGTCATAAGACCCATTTCTGAAGCTGACTGAACGACTCTGAGCAATCCGTACAATGATATTGTAAACTTCTAATTTTTTTCATGAGAAAAGTAAATTATGACTGCTCTGATAACGTTGAGAACAAAGGTTGCGACAGATCACGATAAGGACCATGTCTGTAGGACCCGCTATAGTTTATTGGCCATTAAGCTATCAAGTCTCTGGCGACATTGATCATAAACCGGACAAGGGATGTGATTTTAGAGCAACTTAATTTGCCCGTATGTGTGCGTCTACAGTCTACAACCAATGGTCTTCACGTGTTTTCAGTAGACGATTTCTACAATACATCACGTCCTTTCTTAGGGAAAGAGATGTTCTCTTCCACGGCTCTTGACATGTCTGTTAGTTAATAGAGGTATAAAGATGGCGGCTGCGAGGATGATTGGGCAGTTTTATGTTTCTTGTATATCATGAAAGAGGAAATGTTCATTCATTTTTGTCAGGGGCAAGTCAGAGTAGCTAAATCATATCCCCGTCACCATAGACCGTCAATATGATCTCGTGCTGCTAGTCTTACAGAGGGAGTTGGTTAGAAACTATTTCTTTCCAAGTTGACTTTTGTTTTTTGTTGTTGTTAGTTACTTTTTTATTTATTTCTGACGAGACAAGACATACATCCTCAGAGCGTGTCTTTCTGATCGTTTTAACAGAGTGTGTTATCCATCTCGCTCTTGTGGCCCATGACCTTGAACTACTCGTGGCACTGAAAATGATTGAACCATTGTGAATATTAGTGCACCTATCAAATGATACCTCTTTTTGTTGTAACTATCGCAAACAGAGAAAACAAAAAGCGGGACATAGCAAATATATAAAAACAATCAATCCAACATCAAAGATATACACATATTTACACACGTATGTAACATCCATGCGTTGTTGTAGCTAAGAGACACAATCTGGTAATACTTCACATGACGCAGGTACCATGTAAACAAGCATATACACACACATACACACACACACACACAAGCACGCACGCAAGCACACATCCACACACTCACACACATACACGCACACGCACGCTCGCAGGAGGGCACGCACGCACGCGCACACACACATATATATATTTACATACCTTCCATCTCTCTTTATCTCGCTCTCTTTTTCTTTAGCTAGATTACTCTCTCTTTCTCTTTTCATCTTTGTCTATTTATCTCTGCCGCTCTCTTTATATCCGTCCCCTTTTCTTTATCTCTGTCACCTTATCTTTGTCCCTTTCTCTCTCTCTCTCTCTCACTCTTTTTCTTTCTCTTTCTCTATATCTCTCACTCTCTTTCTTTCTTTTTTTTCTTTCTCTCTGTTTCTCTCTCTCTTTCTCTGTCTCTCCCTCTCTCACTCTCTTTCTTTCTCTTTATTTCTCGCTCTCTCTCTCTCTCTTTCTATCTCTCTCTTTCTCTCTCTCTCCCTATCTTTCTTTATCTTTCTCTCTCTCACTCTCTTTCTTTCTCTTTCTTTCTCTCTCTCTCTCTTTCTCTATCACTCTCTTTCTTTCTCTTTCTCTCTCTCTTTCTCTCCCTCACTCTTTCTTTCTCTTTCTTTCTCTCTCTCTCTTTCACTCTCTCTCTTTCTTTCTCTTTTTCTCTCTCACTCTCTCTCTCTTTCTTTCTCTCTCTCTCCTTCATCATTAATTTTTTAGTAATGGGTTAGCTGTCTTTCTGTGATTCTTTCTCCTTAGTCAGTCCTTTTGCAACCTGTAATCCAAGGAGATGTAGAAGGGCTTTGGTTCGCTTGCCCAGACGCTAGCAGTCAGCTACAGGTCACTGACCACTGCAGCTTATCCACTGCTCGGGATCAAAATGCTGAGCAGCGCATGAGCTGCAGCGGTCAGCGACCCATAGCTGACTGCTAGCATCAGGGCCAGCGAAACAGAGTTGCCAAGACCCTTCTACACCTCCACGCGGTGATCCTGGATAACAGGCTGCAGCAGGGGAGACTGGCTAAAAGGAAGGGATGGAACAGGGAATGCTAACACGATACTCAAAAAAATCTTTCCTGAAGTTGGATGTATTTGACCGAAAGGTGCAAATATCGCAGTCAAGCTGTCAACTACGACACAACGCATTCCGTTCTCTGGACTACATTCTGCTATTTAAGCCCTTTTAGGGGTTGGTAGCGGGAGATTGAGAACGAACGAAGCCAAGCCAAGCCATTCACTGCTAGACATATCCATGGGCTGCATTTATGCGGTGACAGAGTTGTAGTGTTCGTTCAGATAGCTATTCTATGTTCTCCCACCACAACTTTATTTATGGTTTTGTTTGCATCAACCTTGTTACTTTCTCATTATGTATTGTTCAATTGTCCTTTAAACGGTAAAAAGCGTTCTCTAATTATGTTGTCTCCTAGGAGAAGATCATGTTGCCCTGACAGCACGTTGCTGTACTTCTTCTTCTTCTTCGTACGCAGTCAGACAGTAACCATTATTTTTTCGAAAAAAGCGGCGGTCGTCCTGAGGCTGTCGCCACTGCCATAGAGCTTGTCTTGCAGTTCCACTGGTAATGGCCACATCTGCTCTCTCTGATCCTCGTATGTCGGGCAGTTCTGCAGCAGATGTTCAGTGGTCAATTTACCAGTACCGCACGGGCATTCGTCGGTACCACCTATCTTCAATTTGTTGAATAGGTGGTACCTCAGTCTATTGTGGCCAGTGCGAAGTCTGAAGACAACGACCTGCTCTCTTCGGTTCAACTGGTAATAGGCATCGTTTTTGGTGTAGCCGGTATGTTCAGTTTCCCATTTGGTCATGTATCTGGCACGTTGCTGTACAATTTTGTCGAGATAAACCTATAGCGACGACAGTAGTTTCAGATAAATCACAGAAACGCCGCCGAAGACGGAAGCGTCGGACCGAAAGGTGCAAATATCGCAGTCAAGCTGTAAACTACGACACAACGCATTCTGTTCTCCGGACTACTTCCTACTTGCGTCGCCCTGTTCATGGCTTGGTAGCGGGAGATTGAGAACGAACCCAGAAGAAGAAGAAGAAGAAGAAATCACAGAATGATATAAATGTGTGTTTCTATTTTACTGTCTTGTGTGTGGGAATATATAGATCCAGAGTAGATTTCGAGGCACAAAATGTGCTGGTTTGGTCACCTCATAAGAATGAACCCTCATCAACACCCACTGATGACTTACAACGTAGAACTGACTACATGGCAAGAGGGCGACCGCGAGAGAGGCGGATAGATGGCATTTGAGTGGTTGTGCAACGACACGGGCTCACAATGACCAACGCAAAGCACTTGGCGCAGAACAGACGAATTTAGCTCCCCACTTTGCTCAACGGGAGAAGCGGAAAGAAACCAAACTAACTGTAGATCCAAGTTATAAACATTCAGGTCTCGGAAAAAGTCATTCCTAAGCCGAGAAATCACGCTTGATCCACATGAGAAAATGTGATTTATGAGTTTAGTCTCAAATAAGGTATAGGGGAAAGGTATTCCCATAACAGACGTTATCGACGATGAAGTTTTGAGGTAAGTGGCAAGCTCTCTTCCTCAATGTCTTCCCTTCTCTAACAATAAGCGATGAATCAATTTACAGATGGGTTAACTGGAGCGTGTCACTTACGGAAATCGAACCCTATACCTAAGTCTTGAAAGCCAATCGTTATTCAGACGTTGGGCTCCTGTAACTGTTTTATGGCGGTAGTTTATTCCTGAAGTAGGCTATGGATGGTCAAGTTGTCACTGTGTTTCTCTCGTGGCACCAACAACACCAGAGATGGTGTTCTACTGTTAGCTTTTACTAACAGTGATCCTAGATATACTAACTGTGATCCTAGATATACTAACTGTGATCCTAGATATATTAGAGATGACCTACTTAGATAGACCGTCTGACTCATTAGGAAAACCCATTGAAACGTCACATTCCACGGCGGACTAAATAATGGAAGTCATATTGTCCCAAGGTTTATAATCAACCCATGCTCTATACTGAGAAATAAAACAATTTCGCAGTACAAAACACAACAAATCACTGTTGAGAGTGATCCTTCTACACAATCCTGCCCTGAAACCAACTGCATATCCATCTTTGTTTCCCGTATATGCGATTATAGTTTCATTGATATTTGACATTTGCAAGTTTTCTTATTTAGTCGGCCTTGGAATGTGACCTTTAAAATGATTTCTCCGTGAGTCAGAAGACCTGTATCTACATTAAGCTGCGTATTAACTGTTGCCCTAGATATATTAACTTAGCCCACATGTCCCAATTCACTTGACTGGAAGTGTAATGCGCAGTTTATCTGCGCACAATATTCTGGCTAATTGACAAAGAGGACCCGCTTCTGATTTCGAAATTTGAGAGTGCGGGTGGGGATGAGAGAGGGGAGGGCGAAGGGCGGGGAATAGACAGATTGATGAGGGAATAGGTGGACGGGATTGATCGGGTTGGAGGAGAGATGGATGAGGATGGGTAGGTTCAAGGTGGAAAAGATGAGCGGAGGAATGGGCGGGTTGATGGATAAGATTTTAAGGGGGAGGAGTTTGAATGGGAGAAAATTGGCGGGAAATTGTTTGGTTTACTGAAGTGAGGGGGAAAGGGGGGAGGTGATAGGTATAACTCTGAGCCGCAGGAAAATAGCTGCCACGAATAGCTTTCGGCTACCTGGCAACAGACATCAACATGCCTGTTTGAATACCAGGATTCCAAGTATTCCAAGTCACACCTTATGGGAATTCGGAGGGAGTGCAGCAAGGATGTGAGGGTGATGAAGGGTGCAGGGAATGTACATTAAAGGTGTAATCTTTACACAACTATCCCGGACAAACCAACTAGTACTACAGCTAATCTACTCTAAAAGAACTCATCTATATTGATCCCAAACAGGGGATCAAAATGCTGAGCAATGCATGAGCTGCAGTGGTCAGCAACCCACAGCTGACTGCTAGCGTCAGGCCAGCGAACCATAGCTGCCAAGACCCTTCTACACCTCCACGCGGTGATCCTGGATAACATGCTGCAGCAAGGCAGACTAGCTAAGGAGAAGGGATCGAAGAGGGAATGCTAACCCGGTACTAAAAAAATGCTTGCTGAAGTCGGATGTGTTGGACCGAAAAGTGCACATATCGCAGCCAAACTGTAAACTACGACACAACGCATTCCGTTTTCTGGACTACAATCTGCTACTTAAGCCCTTTCATGGTTTGATAGCGGGAGATTGATAACGAACGAAGAAGAAGAAGAAGAAGAAGATCCCAAACAGGATCATGATCTAACTAAAGACAATATATCGATTTTATATGAGTTCACCGTAGAAAACACAAAGCAAAATAATTCACAACGACTCACTACAGACAGTGTCTACTGTATTTAAAGAAAATAAGAACATAAATAGGGAAACCGAAGATGACTGCAATAAAAAAAACGCATTAACAAACAATACTACACCGCGGTTACTGATCCATGGCATTGAATAAACACTAAGAAAACATGAAGCATAAATTGAAGTCGCCACTTGTCGAGCTGATATTCTCCCGTCCGTATAAAGTCTTTCAACCCACACACACTATTCACAGAGGAATGAAAGTAATTCACTTTTTAATCTCTGCTCTATTGTGTCGGTGTGTTAAGTGGCAAGCTAAAAAAAAGTAATAACGTCACAGTCTTCTACTGTTGCGGGTTTCAGTCTCAGAACACTTGCAATTTGTTTTCCGGTATAGAACGTTCTACTATTATTTATTATTATATTAGCTATGAATCATCATCATATACGTCTTCGTCTGTATAGAACATGCGCGTGGCGCCCTGTAAGTTTTGTTCAGCTCTGTCTCCTATAGAACATGCCCGTGACGCACTGTAAGTTTTGTTCAGCTCTGTCTTTTGTAGAACATGCCCGTGGCGGCCAGTAAGTTTTGTTCAGCTCTGTCTCCCGTAGAACATGCCCGTGGCGCCCTGTAAGTTTTGTTCAGCTCTGTCTTTTGTAGAACATGCCCGTGACGCCCTGTAAGTTTTGTTCAGCTCTGTCTCCTGTAGAACATGCCCGTAACGCCCTGTAAGTTTTGTTCAGCTCTGTCTTTTGTAGAACATGCCCGTGACGCCCTGTAAGTTTTGTTCAGCTCTGTCTTTTGTAGAACATGCCCGTGACGCCCTGTAAGTTTTGTTCAGCTCTGTCTCCTGTAGAACATGCCCGTAACGCCCTGTAAGTTTTGTTCAGCTCTGTCTTTTGTAGAACATGCCCGTGACGCCCTGTAAGTTTTGTTCCGCTCTGTCTTTTGTAGAACATGCCCGTGACGCCCTGTAAGTTTTGTTCAAATCTGTCTCCTATAGAACATGCCCGTGGCGCCCTGTAAGTTTTTGTTCAGCTCTGTCTTCTGTAGAACATGCCCGTGACGCCCTGTAAGTTTTGTTCAGCTCTGTCTCCTATAGAACATGCCCGTGGCGCCCTGTAAGTTTTGTTTAGCTCTGTCTCCTATAGAACATGCCCGTGACGCCCTGTAAGTTTTCTTCAGCTCTGTCTTTTGTAGAACATGCCCGTGACGCCCTGTAAGTTTTGTTCAGCTCTGTCTCCTATAGAACCAGCCCGTGACGCCCTGTAAGTTTTGTTCAGCTGTGTCTCCTATAGAACATGCCCGTGGTGCCCTGTAAGTTTTGTTCAGCTCTATCTCCTATAGAACATGCCCCTGACGCCCTGTAAGTTTTGTTCAGCTCTGTCTCCTATAGAACATGCCCGTGACGCCCTGTAAGTTTTGTTCAGCTCTGTCTTTTGTAGAACATGCCCGTGACGCCCTGTAAGTTTTGTTCAGCTCTGTCTCCTATAGAACATGCCCGTGGCGCCCTGTAAGTTTTGTTCAGCTCTGTCTCCTATAGAACATGCCCGTGGCGCCCTGTAAGTTTTGTTCAGCTCTGTCTTTTGTAGAACATGCCCGTGTCGCCCTGTAAGTTTTGTTCAGCTCTGTCTCCTATAGAACATGCCCGTGGCGCCCTGTAAGTTTTGTTCTGCTCTGTCCATTGTAGAACATGCCCGTGGCGCCCTGTAAGTTTTGTTCAGCTCTGTCTCCTATAGAACATGCCCGTGGCACCCTGTAAGTTTTGTTCAGCTCTGTCTCCTATAGAACATGCCCGTGGCGCCCTGTAAGTTTTGTTCTGCTCTGTCTTTTGTAAAACATGCCCGTGGCGCCCTGTAAGTTTTGTTCAGCTCTGTCTCCTATAGAACATGCCCGTGGCGCCCTGTAAGTTTTGTTCAGCTCTGTCTTTTGTAAAACATGCCCGTGACGCCATGTAAGTTTTGTTCAGCTCTGTCTCCTATAGAACATGCCCGTGGCGCCCTGTAAGTTTTGTTCAGCTCTGTCTTTTGTAAAACATGCCCGTGACGCCATGTAAGTTTTGTTCAGCTCTGCCTCCTATAGAACATGCCCGTGGCGCCCTGTAAGTTTTGTTCCGCTCTGTCTTTTGTAGAACATGCCCGTGACGCCCTGTAAGTTTTGTTCAGCTCTGTCTCCTATAGAACATGCCCGTGGCGCCCTGTAAGTTTTGTTCAGCTCTGTCTTTTGTAAAACATGCCCGTGAGGCCATGTAAGTTTTGTTCAGCTCTGCCTCCTATAGAACATGCCCGTGACGCCCTGTAAGTTTTGTTCAGCTCTGTCTCCTATAGAACATGCCCGTGGCACCCTGTAAGTTTTGTTCCGCTCTGTCTTTTGTAGAACATGCCCGTGGCGCCCTGTAAGTTTTGTTCAGCTCTGTCTCCTAAAGAACATGCCCGTGGTGCCCTGTAAGTTTTGTTCAGCTCTGTCTACTATAGAACATGCCCGTGACGCCCTGTAAGTTTTGTTCAGCTCTGTCTCCTATAGAACATGCCCGTGACGCCCTGTAAGTTTTGTTCAGCTCTGTCTCCTATAGAACATGCTCGTGATGCCCTGTAAGTTTTGTTCAGCTCTGTCTCCTATAGAACATGCCCGTGGCGCCCTGTAAGTTTTGTTCAGCTCTGTCTCCTATAGAACATGCCCGTGACGCCCTGTAAGTTTTGTTCAGCTCTGTCTCCTATAGAACATGCCCGTGACGCCCTGTAAGTTTTGTTCAGCTCTGTCTCCTATAGAACATGCCCGTGACGCCCTGTAAGTTTTGTTCAGCTCTGGCTCCTATAGAACATGCCCGTGGCGCCCTGTAAGTTTTGTTCAGCTCTGTCTCCTATAGAACATGCCCGTGACGCCCTGTAAGTTTTGTTCAGCTCTGTCTTTTATAGAACATGCCCGTGGCGCCCTGTAAGTTTTGTTCAGCTCTGTCTCCTATAGAACATGCCCGTGGCGCCCTGTAAGTTTTGTTCAGCTCTGTCTCCTATAGAACATGCCCGTGACGCCCTGTAAGTTTTGTTCAGCTCTGTCTCCTATAGAACATACCCGTGGCGCCCTGTAAGTTTTGTTTAGGTCTGTCTCCTGTATTTCGACACTGTCTGCTGTGGCTGTAAAGTCTGATTCGCGAGTGACGGCCCCTGCTACAGATCGTACAACCACACGGATGCTGGCTTGCCTGGCTGTATCTTGATCTCTTCAGTCTTTCTCTTTTCTCTGCAGCCAGAAGGCCTCTACTAGCGTCAGCAGCCACTATGCACCCTACAACTGACTGTCTCCAGATAGCTCGACCCTGAGCAATTTCTTCCCAGCCCTCGGATGGGATGTCGCATGACTTCATGTCCCTCTTGCAAACGTCATTGGATCGCAGTGTGGGACGGCCGATTCTTCTAACTCCAATGGCTAGCTGTCCATAAAGGATATCTTTTGGCAGCATCTCGTCTTCCATGCGATAAACATGTCCCAACAAAATAGACATCGCTAGCTCGACATCGAGTACATGCTGTGGGTGTTTTCTCTCTGTAAGACCGTATTATGTGACACTCTCTCTTGCCACCCAATCCCCAATATACGCGGTAGACATCTGATGTGAAAAATGTTCAGTCATTGTTCATAGCTACATACATAAAGCTATGAATAAGGACTGAGAAAATAATACATTTTGAAGCAGATACTTCTTCGTTTTCTTCTGAATTCGTCCTGAAAAAGACGCGAGGTTGTATCGTAATTTACTGCGAGGCTGCGATATGCACCTCTTTCCCCAGACATCCGATTTTAACTGACATTTTTTTTAGCACGGGTGTCTTTCTACAGCGATCTCTATCACTTGGCAAGACTACACTAATGACTTCAGCCTGTATCCAGGACCGGCCTGCGTTTTGGCTAACTAAGAGTTGCTGACTGATGTCAGCTCATTCTCTGCTGCACGTTGGCCCCGATGAAGGTCAGGTCAGGTCATCCCGTAACTGGTGAGGTCGTTGGGGCACACATAAAGATATCCTCACAACGCCACGCCCCTCTTCTCTGACAGATGCCGCTGCTTGTGACGCTTCTGGTCGGAGATCTGTCCATTCTTTTATGTTGTCCTCCCATCTCTTTTTGGGACGGCCTCTTCGTCGTCTGCCATGCAGATACAATACACAATTATTATATGTAATGTATACGTCATCCTGATTTTCAATTGGACATATTTCGCTTAAAGACGGGTTTTTTTCAGTTACACTCCTCATGAAAAATTATATCAACTAAACTTTAAAATGCAAATAGAAGAAACATGTTTCTTAGGATAAATGGAGCAATGACTGTCCGACATTAGAGCAAATAGTTATGAATCTGAAACAAGCAGTCGTGCAACAACGGAATGGTTTATCAAACATTATCAACAGTCAATGTCTAGATTGTCTTCTCTTGTCTAATCCACTTGTGCTGTAAGGCGTAGTGGGGAGTCGTAGTTTTCTGTCCAGGACCAGAAGCGTCGCTGAAGTAGTTGTCGTCCCATAACGATTTAGAATATCCGCAACATTTCCTATCCAGTTAGTTCTCGGTCTGCCATGGTTGCGAAAAACCCGAAAATCGTGCGTTATAGGCGCATAGGGGTAGTTGGTCAGGGTGCGTTCTCATTAGGTGGCCGAAACAATTGATTCTCTCTTCATCAATATATTCAGAGCAGGGCCTTGCTTCAACTATTCTTCTCACATCTTCCTTGTGCCTTCTCTCTCTCCTAGTTACGTTGATTGTTTTACGGAGGCATCTCATCTCACATGTCGTGATCTTTCTCTCTAGAGTTTTTGTTAAAGTCCATGTTTGGCGCTGGTAACATAGAGTTGGAATGAATATACTGTTGATCGGCATTCTTATTGTAAAGAAATTTGAATAATGGTGACAGCTGATATACAATTGCATTTGCTTTATGGCACCTGATCTCAATCTCTATCTAAACCTTCATCCTGTGTAAATACAATGCCCAAGTACTTGAACTCCTGCACTTGTTTGATTTTGGTTCAGATTGTGCAGTTTTATAATCAAACTCGAGTCCAGTAGAGAGGGCTGCCTGAATGGACGGACCAGTATAACGTATAACCAGCGAGATGCTGCAACCATTAGTATTCACTCTTTGCCATTTACTGAGAGTAATTTCTACTTCTTCTTCTTCGTTCGTTCACAATCTCCGGCTACCAAGCCCTGAAAAGGCTTTGCAAAAAGCATGATGTTGTCCGGAGAACGGAATGCGTTGTGTCTTAGTTTACAGCTTGATCGCGATATTTGCACATTTCGGTCCGACACATCTGACTTCAGCAGACATTTTTGAGTATCGGATTGGCCGTCCCTTTTCGATCCCTTCCACTTAGCCAAGTTGCAGTCTGATATCCAGGATCACCACGCGGAAGTGTAGAAGGGTCATGGCAGCTCTAGTTCGTGACTCTGACGCCATCAATTAGCTATGGGTCCCTGACAGGTGCAGCTCATGCACTGCTCAGCATCTTGACCTCACACTGAGAGAGAGTGAGCGCATGCTGCCCGTGTGCAATGACGTCGGTTATTAACAGAACCGTTAAAAACAAGTATATACCCCGTTAACAGTGTGGCATGTTGGGAATATGGTGTAAAACCCATATCTATCTAGTTAATATATCTGTGGCCACAGTTAATAAAAGCTCATAGTAGAGCGACAACTCGACCAAAAATAGCCAATTTCTGCAATAAACTACCGCCATCCAATTATCGTTATAGTAGAACGTCTGAGTACCATTCGGCTCTGAAGGTCAAGGTCACGCTAGCAGTGATGTGGTCAACATTACGCCGGCTGCTTTTGCTTTACCAGATTATTCTGGTTCCAAATATTTAAAAACTGGCCAACCTTATAAGCCGTTTTGCGATCGGAAAAATTCCACACTAACTGGGGACCGAACCCCGATCGCCCGATTGGAAAATCAGTGCTCTAACCAGTGCGCCATACCGTTCTAACAGTACCTCATACAATTCATAATACAGTGGGATATCTTTCCAAAGATGCAGTCGTGAAAGAGCTCATAGCAATTAGGGACTCACATTTGGTTGTTTCTGTTAGGGTCAGCGACCCATAGATGAACAAGACCCTATTCCACCTCAACTGACGGTCCTGAAAACAGACTGAAATCATTCAGCCTGGTTAAGGGAATGTGAATCTGAGTGGGAAAGTAAGCCATATGATAAACTGCCGAACTCAAACCATACATGTCGATTAAAAAGACGTAGATATCACATCCCGGCTGTAAACTACGACATGGCCATAACCTCATTTTCAGGCCGAACACCAAACGAGAAATACACCAATATATGATGCATTAGTATAAATTAATCAGAACTGTACTGTAGTATGGCTCACAGAATATTACACTTGTCCATACTCGACCAACCAGCTGGGTTGAGTTTCAGACTCCTGGTTTAGCAGATATTGAATTATGCAGTAACGTACTCTGATGTAACTAACAAAGACTTTCATTGGTTGAAAGTTGCGTACCTTCGCTAAGGAGAGAAACCTGCAACAAACAGAGGCAGTCTCAATATTGTCACTTGATCTTGTCTTTACAAGAAGTTTCATGTTTGTGTCTTTAACTGTCTTGTACTTCTAACTAACGGTCCTTAATTGTTATAGTCTTAGAGGTACATTACAACATTGCCGTCTTTCTTCCTCTTGTGCCCATTATTTTTATTTCTTGGTTTCTATTTCATTCTTTCTTTATATGTGTATCTGGGGATCAAGATGCTGAGCAGCGCATGATCTGTAGTGGTTAGCGACTCATAGCTGACTGCTAGCGTCAGGGCCAGCGAACCAAAGCTGCCAAGACCCTTCTACGCCTCCACGCGGTGATCCTGGATAACAGGCTGCAGCAGGACAGACTGGCTAAGGGGAAGGGATCGAAGAGGGAATGCTAACACGGTACTCAAAACATGCTTGCTGAAGTCGGATGTGTTGGACCGAAAGGTGCAAATAAAGCAGTCAAGCTGTAAACTACGACACAACGCATTCCGTTCTCTGGACTACATTCTGCTACTTAAGCCCTTTCAGTGTTTGGTAGTGGGAGATTGAGAACGAACGAAGCCAAGCCATATGTGTATCTTGCTTTCACTTACGTTCTAACACTTTCTTGAGATCTCTTCAATCTATCGTTTCTTTCTTTTTGGGGAGGGGGGGGGGTAGGTGCCCGGGAGGTGGGTGGGGGAGGTTTGGGGGGGGGGGGGATTGGAAGTTACCTTTTCTGTCCGCAGTTGTTGTTTTTTTTTAAATCTTTCTTTCTTTATTTATTTATATACATACGTATAAATATATACACGCAGACATACATACATAAATACGTACGTACGTACGCACGCACACACCCACATCCACACACACACCCACACATACACATGTGTACATCCCCATATCTCCCTATTTCATGATCTCATTTCTTTCTTTCTCTTCCTCTCTATATAATTTACTTCTTTGTGCATTTGTTATTTTTTTCTGCATACATCAGTATCTCTCCCTCCCTGCCTCGTTCTCCCTCCCTGTCTCGTCTCCTCTCTCTCTCTCACACACACACAATCTCTCACTATCTCACTCTGTCTCCTCTATCTCGCTCTCTCTCTCTCTTTCTCTCTCTCTCTCTCTGTCTCTGTCAACCTTGAATCTGCCAGAAAGTTTCATATTTCAACTAACTAAAAACACAGTTTGTCCGCAGCAACACCCCACCCTTCTCCGCCCTCACCACCTCTCCACCCTTCTGATATTTCTCCCTTTAACAAGCATCGTTAAGACCCGAGAGTCAAATAAACCAACCACTCCTCCTCCTACGTTTTTGTTAAATACCTCACCTCACTACTAATAAATAACCTAATGTATCCCTCTTGGCCTCCTCCTTTGAAAGGGTCTAGCCACTCTTTCTCTGGCCTATGCCTCCCTAGCCGTTCCCGTGTTTGTTTATGAAGAGCTGGTCAGTGCCTGTCCTTCTGAAACTAGGGAAGAAGCCACAGGGTCGCCACGCCTGTGTAGAATAGGAGATGCCCTGTTCGCCATTGTCAACTAGTTTTGTTTATTACTGCCTTCCCTGCCTACTTGGCCCTTCCGTGACCTGGACGTTTTCTCTCATAACCAGGTTCACACTTGTTGCACAGAGTTTGTAAAGGTCATTTAATCACCAATATGAATATAATCACAAACAGAGAACAATTGGTGTTACCATTTTTATAACGAAACAAGTTGGAACTCCAAAAGTTTTCAAATAAACAAAGTAAGGACGTATATCGCAAATGAACGTATGTTTTAGGAATAAATAAAGTAAGCCCTCTGTTTCCTTTCGTATTTGTCGGAACAGACGACAATGGAAGGTTGTGTATGGAGTTGGTAACGTCACCATATCTTTTTCTTCCTTTTCGTTTGTCCTGGAAAGGACGGTATGTCGTAGGTTTACAGCAAGCCGTCAATTTTGATTTTAACACAACAGCGGAACAAGATAAATCATATTTTGTTAACAAACACTAATAAAGAAATATGCAGCACTACAAAAAAGCATGTATATATGATTTATAGACTTCAAATAAGATGTTTGACAAATGTCCCGCATGAGAAAGTAGAGAAACGCTTAGAAGAAATATGGATGGATAGAAACGTCGCAAGAATAGTCAGTGACGTCTTGGATGAACACTTTCACCAATCAAGAACTGTTGGCGAGGAGCAACCACCAAGGTATGCACCTCCATGACAGATTGTCGCTGGAATTTGATTTGGCCATGTCTTAACAGAGAGGCCGACATGAGACAACTTGTGAAGTACCGTAGCAGTCGATACGGGAGTTATCAACCAGAGCGTCCGTGTCTCTGAAGACGTCACCAGGCGTGATGGCCAGCGACCATATTGCCAGTAATTGATCAATGATCAAATAAGATATGCTATGAGCAATTTCTAATGCTGTGCCAGGCAAGATTTACTTACTATACATAGATGTAAATCTAACTGTAAGACAATGATATAGTACAGCCTCCCCCCCCCCTCTCCCTGCCCACTCTCGTCTGTTTAGCATTGACATATAACCCCAATTTAGACGGATATTGAAAATATCAGAACTGATTATTAGTGGATGCATCAAAAAATAATATCAGACTTTGCCATGATAACTGTCTTGTTAGGTGATAGCAAAATAAACTACACCAAATCGTAAATCAAATTTTAAAAACGTGGAAGCCAAGAATATAGATTGGAATGAACACAGAAAAGACGAAAACTATGATAA
Source organism: Ariolimax columbianus (assembly GCA_036924085.1). Classification (NCBI taxonomy): domain Eukaryota; kingdom Metazoa; phylum Mollusca; class Gastropoda; order Stylommatophora; family Arionidae; genus Ariolimax; species Ariolimax columbianus. The sequence continues at coordinate 118,829,323 of JAVGWX010000001.1, read as the reverse complement.
TTAGAAAAGTAGACAAGAACTCTGCTCAACTAACAAGAATACATGATCAAACAGAAGAACAGGTGCGTCTCCTGTCAAGGAAATATTATAAAAGTTGGTTGGTGTTGCTGTTTATGCTCAAGGCGAGTATGTTTATCCTTTCAGGCGCCCTGAAAAGGGCGTTAAGTGGCGGGTTGCAGCAGTTTTCCTCACATCCCGAGCGTGCTGATAAAAGGGACCTGGTTCCTCCAGGTGGTTGGGCTGTGCTTGGCTTCATCTACGTGACGCTCACTACTGTGGGAATCACGTAGATTCTCACCTCGTTTGCGAGACTAAGCAAGATGTCGACTAGAATTCAAGATGAGAAAGTGGTTGACCAAATCTGCTTTCACCAACATGAGTCATATATTGTGATCCAAACAAATAACTTTCAAATTTAAAATATCGTACCGCGTCGACCACCCATTTCGGCTTGAGAATCGTTTGATCTTCCTTGCGGAATGCCTAGAACTCTGTGGTTTGAATACATTCCGCGCCCTTGGGTGGGCTCGGTTTGCATTCTTCTTTTTCGGGCGATCTATTTCTTCCACTCTCTCTCTCTCTCTCTCTCTCTCTCTCTCTCTCTCTCCTGCTTTCTCTTTCCCCACTATATCCTCCGCCTTTCTTTCTATATCTCTTGTTTTGTATGTGCATTCACTTCAGTATCTGGTATAGTGTATGTGTCTGTGCTCCTATATATATATTTGTTGGTTGAACATATCTATTGGTGTCGCTCGGTCTATATGTGCATGTGTGGGTGTGTCTTGATGCGTATATTCATTATTTCATGTATCGTACAACCAGTTCTGTATTTGTGCGTACGTACTTGTGTATTTGTACACATTTTCTAATAAATGTGTTTTTGTGTGACCATATATTGATCATTTTGTTTGGCATGCGCTGGGATACAGCGATGTACATACTCATTGCCAGTTCCGGTTAATGACTGCCGCCTGAAGACATATTATGTCCGCTATGATATTCATTCTCACTTTTGGCTTGATTCATTATGTGTTTTCGTGTGTTTTTATGTGTTTTCGTGTGTTCTTTATCCCCATGTGATAACAACACGAGTTCGTTTCGTGTCTGTCCTAATATTAGACTTTTTTTCTTCTTTTTTTTTTGCGTTGCACTGCGGTTTTTATTTTGCGCCTGTCAGCCCAGTGCATCCGACTTGGGCATCCATTTTATGTAAGGGTTTGCTTCTTCCTGCATTTTTTAAGGGTTTGCTTCACCGGGGTATCGGCCGGTACTGGGGTTTGATCCCAGCAACTTCGGCCTGTGAGCCGTGTCACTTAACCACTATTCCACGCCGTCCCCTATTAGACTAGTATAAGTTGTGTTTTTTCTTCCCAAAAAAAGCCGTCTACAAAACAAGAGGGCACAACCACAAATTAATTAAAGAACGGTCCAGATTAGATACCAGGAAATATTTTAATAGCCATTTAGTCAGAGAGTAGTGAATGTTTAGAATGCATTGCCACAGGAAATAGTGGAGGCAGTGTCAATTAATGGATTCAAGAATAGATTGGGTGCGCATATGAATTTTTAGATCAAGTGAATGTAAAAGAAACTGGTTCTATACAGACACTATTGAGTCTTCTAAACCAATATAAGGACGTCTAGTTATGCAATAACAGAACCATACTTGATCCATTCATGTTTTATTACTGTTTTTAAATAAGTTTGTGTGAGTGTGTGTGTGTGTGCACGTGTGAGTGTGTATGTGTGTGCACGTGTGAGTGTGTCTGTATATGTTGTGCACGTGTGAGTGGGTGTTTACTGTAGTAATTTATTTAACATTATCTGCTCCGTTACATTTTACAGAAACGATATCACTGCACTTCTAGAAAAACCATAGGTACCCATTTTCTCCCGGCAAAAGATGTAGGATACGAATACTAACTCCCAGTTAGTTGCTCTGTCCTCTCATGGCCTCCCCCCCCCCCCCCTGTTAGATGCAGATTTGACGTGAAACTTTTTTGGCGTTGGATCCTCAATTCATCTATTTTCATACTTCTTATTGTTCTTCTTTTTCTTTGTCTTGTTGATGTTGTTCTTGTGCATGGAAACCGAACATACTGGCTACACAAAAAACGATGCCTATTACCAGTTGAACAGAAGAGAGCAGGTCGTGGTCTTCAGACTTCGCACTGGCCACAATAGACTGAGGTACCACCTATTCAATAAATTGAAGATAGGTGGCACTGACGAATGCCTGTGTGGTACCGGAAAAATGACCGCTGAGCATTTGCTGCAAAACTGCCCGACATACGAGGATCAGAGAGAGCAGATGTGGCCATCACCAGTGGCAACACTAGACAAGCTCTATGGCAGTGTCGACAGCCTCAGGATGACCGCTGCTTCTTTCGAAGAAATAATGGTTGCTGTCTGACTGCGTACGAAGAAGAAGAAGAAGAAGAAGTTCTTGTGCATGCCAGCAATGAGTAGATTGACTCTTTCGTCCGCCCTGAAAAGGACGTTTATCCGTGGTTTACAGTAGCTTTCCTAACATCCCAAACGTGCTGATGAAGGTGGATCGGGGTCCTCCAGGCGGTTGTGCTATGCTTGGATTCATCTGCGCGATTATCACTACTACGGAGATCACTTCTTCGTTCATCTTCAAACTACGACGTCACTGACTCTAACAGAGGTAGCAGTCAACTCAAGGTTCTGAACACTCCGGCGCAGTTTTTCATGGAAGGACACTGGTTGAAGCAAAGTCCCACTCTTTTCGCTAGTGTATGATGGGCAGTAGAGACTACAGTCAGCGGGCAGACGTTGAATGCCGTAGACAAATTCACATATCTGGGCAGCACGCTGTCGAGATCTGTCAGCCTAGACGATGAGGTGGCAAGCAGAATAGCAAAGGCCAGCACAGCCTTTGGTAGAATGCGCTCGATGGTCTGGGCACGTCGTGGCATCAGCGTCAAGACCAAACTCGAAGTCTACCGTGCAACCATCATGCCAACCCTACTATACGCTTGCGAAAGCTGGACTGTATACTCTGGACATGCAAGGAGTTTAAACCCCTTTCACACAGGTTGCCTGAGGCGAATATTCCACATCCGATGGCAAGATCGTGTCACTGACATCGAGGTTCTCTCGAGGGCTAACATGCCCAGCATCTATGCACTGCTAGAAAAAGCACTACTAGGATGGGCCGGACACCTCGTCCGTATGTCAGACGAGCGGCTCCCAAAGAAGCTTCTCTACGGCGACTAAAAAGTTGCCAGATAGACATCGACACATGGGAATGTCTTGCGCAAAACAGATCTGACTGGAGAAGCGCAGTCAAATCGGGTGTAGCTGCCGGTGAAGATGACCGTGTTGTGAAAGCCCAGAACAGACGAGAGACGCGGAAATCCCGAGCAGCGGGAACACCATCCCCTTCTACAAACCTCGTGTGCCCGATATGTAGCAGATATTTTCGTGCTCGCATTGGCCTGTTCAGCCACATGCGCACCCACACCCAACAGGGAAATCTGTGACAAGGATGATGTCGGCGGTCCTCATCAACAACGATGGACAGCTTTTATTATTATTATGATGGGCAGGGCTGCAATAGGTGTTCCATTGTGATGGGGGGTTTGTGCCACAGGCACAAAGGTCTGCAGAGCCAATCATCGATTCCAGTGTCGTCATCCAGCAGTCAGACATGCACATTTGGCTTGGCTTGGCTTCGTTCATTCTCAATCTCCCACTACAAGAGCTTAAGTAGCGGAATGTAGTCCAGAGAACGGAATGCGTTGTGTCGTAGTTTACAGCTTGACTGCGATATTTGCACCTTTCGATCCAATACATCCGACTTCAGCAAGCATTTTTGAGTACCGGGTTAGCATTCCCTTTTCGATCCCTTCTCCTTAGCCAGTCTGCCATGCTGCAGTCTGTTATCCAGGATTACCGCGTGGAGGTGTAGAAGGGTCTTGGCAGCTTTGGTTCGCAGGCCCTGACACTAGCAGTCAGCTATGGGTCGCTGCCCACTGCAGCTCATGCGCTACTCAACATCTTGATCCCAGACATTAACATTTCAAAGCTGTTAGTTGTTAGCCTGAACATCGTTTATCGCATTGTTCAATATGTTTAGTATGTCATACCAGTACATATCTTGTTCATGCCATACGAAAAGATCCCCTTAGTGGTATAATCTATGGATTGATAATAAAGCAAGGCCAGGCTGGTGCATGTCCTTCTCGTGCCATACCAAGAGATCCACTTAGTTGCAAAATCTCTGGATTGATAATAATACATCAATGACGCAAGGTTCATAACTTCATGTTCAGATATACGATGATGATCAAGACACCCCCTCCTCGCCTCCGCCCCCTCAGGTCCCTGACGAGCTCTTTGAAACAAACTGTTTAAAGCAGCCCGGCCAGCGAGGTAGAGATCAATACTGTGTTCTCCTAAGTGGTGGATCTGACGAGAAACATTGCATTGGACTCTAACCAGGAGAGAACTGGCCCCATTTAAGACTAACTGCGTGGCCTAGGGGTGAAACTCGCTCGGTTTTCACAATCCCAACGTTCCGGGTTCGATTTCTATTTATGTCCAGTTTGGCAGACACTGGGTTTTTTTTCTCGGGCTAATGCTCCTCCACGTACGGAAAGTAATGGCAACCTACCGTCTTGAACACTTGCCAAGAAACTTATAACAGCCAAATCGGTTGCGGTTGTAAGAAGCTACGTTCTGTAAAAGAACATGCGACTTACTTTAGAATAGATCGTGTAGACATAGGGAACTGAACCCAGCAGATTTGCAGCAAGGAACACACGCTCTAAACAGCCGCTGAACAATAGCTGCGGGGAAACACACACAAAATAAAACACAAAATCACGATACAATGTGAATGGTTTTGTTTAAAGATGCCCGCAGTCAATGCCGAGCTCCCCCCCCCCCCCCCCCCCCCCTCCACTCCTGAGTTTTCCAATAAACTAAATAAAAAGAAATCCATCTAGACGCAAGAGATATCGTTTCATCGCAATTCGCTGAGCCGAAACTGCCGGTTAATAGCAATGGGAATTAATGTCAACGACTTTCATTAGACATTAAAGCATAAAGAATCTGTGTGACACGGGCTCTAAAGGTGTGGTATTTCCGCAGGTGTTTCACAGGTGTTCAATTAAAGTCTGTTGAACGGGGTTAACTGTATGTACCTTTGACGATGTTTGCTAGATCACCGTTATACTTTATCCAGATTTTCCATATTTATAATTATTTTTTCGATGTTCGAAGCTGCTTGTGCTGTGTGTTTTTGTTACTATTAATGAATTGTTCTAGTAGCAAATGGTAGAAGCTCTCCTTACATTATGTAGCGTAATAATGTTGTTGAATGTCTACAACGAGTTGGTTTACTCTTTTGTGTGCCCTAACAAGGACGTTCAGTTGCGGGTTGTCGTAGTTTTCCTCACATCCCAAGCGTGCTGATGAAGGTGGAAGGAGGTCCTCCAGGCGCTTGTGCTATGCTTGGATTCATTTGCCTTTCGTTCACTACTACGATGATCATATCGATCCCCCACCTTGTTAGCCAGGCTGTCGCGAAAACAGCTCATTTACAGGAAGTAGCTGTACGATAAACACAGAAAGCGTTACAGTAGCTGTACGATAAACACAGAAAGCGCTACAGTAGCTGTACGATAAACACAGAAAGCGCTACAGTAGCTGTACGATAAACACAGAAAGCGCTTCAGTAGCTGTACGATAAACACAGAAAGAGCTACAGTATATGTACGATAAACACAGAAAGCGCTACAGTAGCTGTACGATAAACACAGAAAGCGCTACAGTAGCTGTACGATAAACACAGAAAGCGCTTCAGTAGCTGTACAGTAAACAACAGAAAGCGCTTCAGTAGCTGTACGATAAACACAAAAAGCGCTACAGTAGCTGTACGATAAACACAGAAAGCGCTACAGTAGCTGTACGATAAACACAGAAAGCGCTACAGTATCTGTACGATAAACACAGAAAGCGCTACAGTAGCTGTACGATAAACACAGAAAGCGCTACAGTAGCTGTACGATAAACACAGAAAGCGCTACAGTAGCTGTACATTGTGCTTTCCATTTATGCTATTCACCAAATCACCAGCATGTTACAGATCTATTATAAAATCTCATCTAAAGTAGGCCATGGTGGACCCCTGTTTTAGCAGAGACCCCCACGTTGCGGATGTAGTCATACCACAGGATGCTCAGGATACGCCGCCGATTGTGAATATGAAAGGCTTCTAGTCTCGTCATGTCATGTTTCAGCAATGTCCAGGTTTCGGAGCCGTAAAGCAGGTTTGGTACCACGCAGGACTGGTAGATGCGGAATTGTGTCCCAAGGGACATCTTGCCATTACTCCACACACGTCGGAGATATAGTACAACATACAGGTGCCATAATGTTCCGTACCATAATGTTCCGTGCCATAATGTTCCGTGCCATAATGTTCCGTACCATAATGTTCCGTACCATAATGTTCCGTACCATAATGTTCCGTGCCATAATGTTCCGTACCATAATGTTCCGTACCATAATGTTCCGTGCCATAATGTTCCGTGCACTTGTGTTTCAAGTCGTCGTCTCAAGTACAGTTACTTTTGCTTATACGTTTCTAAAGACTAAAAGCTTCTTTTATATTGAGCTTAATCAATTTCAAATTTGAACGTTCCTTTAAAAAGCGATTTACAGTATACATTTATAGATTTACAGTACACATTTATATTTGCAAACCTTTGTTGATGGATGTATGTGGTCCTTTGAAAAGGTGCGATGTCATTGTTTTACTGAATTATTGGTGGGGAGAGGAGACTAACGTCCGATCAGGCAAAACATACAGGTCGGACAATGTTAGCCAGGGTCAGGCAAAACATATTGATCGGACAATGTTAGCCAGTGTCAGGCAAAACATATTGATCGGACAATGTTAGTCAGGGTTAGGCAAAACATACTGGCCACGAGCGCCACCTTGCTTCCACGCAGTTAGCTCTGGGAATAGTCTGCCCGATGGCAGTCTGGCTAACTAGATAGGAGCTCGACGTTATTCCTGTAGTAGTGAGCGACATGCAATCAAGCATATATGATTGCAAAATTCGCTGATGATACAAAACTATTCAGAGGTGTCTTATCTGCAGATTGAGGTCGGATTTGGATACAATTCAAAAATGGTCTGAGAGCTGGCAGGTGGAGTTTAATGTAGACACATATGGAGTCATCCACGTGGATAGATCCAATGTGGAATATAATTATAGAATGGAGAGAACAATATTAGGAAGATAGAAAAGGAAAGGGATATAGGGGTTATAATAGATCATACAGGTAAGGTGAGTGAGCAAGTCCAGGTAGCACTGAAAAAGGCAAATTCAGTGTTAGGTATGATAAAAAGAAATATTAAACACAGAAGCCAGGAAGTGAAAGTCAAACTGTGTAAAACATTAGTTAGACCTAGATTGGAGTACTGTGTACAGGTGTGGAGTCCTTATCGTAGAGGGATATAAATGTGCTGGAAAGGATACAAAGAAGAGCCACAAGACTGATAGTGGGATTCCAGAATTACAGTTATGAGGAAAGTAAAAAAAATGGCCTACAGTGTTTAGAAAAGAGAAGAATTCGAGGTGACTTTATACAGGTTTATAAGATAATCAAGGAAAGGATAAAATAGACTATAATAAGTTTTACAAACTACAGTCGGCTACCAGGACAAGGGGACATAGCCACAAATTAATTATAGAAAGGTCCAGGTTAGATATTAGAAAATATTTGTCTAGCCAGAGAATGGTGAATGCTTAGAATGCATTGCCACAGAAAACAGTGGGGACAGGTCAGAATGCACTTTAGAAAAGATTTAATGCACAAAGTTATTTTCAAATTAAGCGGAGTAGAAGAAACTAGTTACGTACAGACTGCAATCTTTTAGATCAGTATAAATACGTTACCTTATATAACAAGCGCTTTGAGGACTCCGGTAAACATTCATCAGCACACTCGGGATGTGAGGAGAGCTACTATAACCTACCACTTAACGCCCTTTTCAGGGCGCACAAAAGAGTATACTTACTCACTGTGGCCATTCATCAACAACTGAGTTATTGATAATGGGACTGTTGTTTTTTATTAGTTCTTCATTATTTTTGGGTAAGTGCTACATCTGAAGATTTAAAAAACTGTGGTTTATTTTTCCACAACTGTGTCTTTTGTTGCCTAAAACGTGCATAGTTATCCTCTGAGCAGTCAAAAATGGCCATCCGGTTACTAGGACTAGTGTCAACAAATGTTTGAGCTTAGCAATCAGCTCGGACGAAACTTACAACTCGCTAAGAGCAGGTAAGATCAACAGCTGACAATTGTAATAAAGTGTGTTTCGCTGACGTCACCATCTAAATTTTATGGCAAGACTGTTTTGATTAGGACAATTTTGTGTGGGGTCTGTCTTGTCGGTACAGTTTGTGTTTAGAATACCTGTTTACAGAAAAGACTTTGGGGGTAAACCCTGTGGAATAATCTGCATCCAGAGCTATCTCCGGTCGTCTCCACTTATTTCTTGTCACTGGCCCAAGGCAGCTAGGGACCAGAGAGTGAGGTTGATGACCAGTGCAGTTACTTTCTCACTATAATCCAAATAAAGAGCACTTTCCATCATCAAGGCAAAACCGTCTGATGTTGTCGCCCTCATCGCTTGCGATGGGCAACTAACTAAATAATTTAATCTTGTAAAATATCTTCTCGAGGTAATTCTGTTTGTGACATGTCTTGTCGGGGTAATTCTGTGATATGTCTTGTCGAGACAGTTGTGTATGTAGGAACTGTCTGATCTGGCCAATTTTCGTGTGAGAGTCATTGTCAGGGTAGGTGTCTGTGGACTATCTTGTCGGGGCAGTTGTGTGTGTGGACTGTCTTGTTGTTGTAGATGTGTGTGTGGACTGTCTTGTTGTTGTAGTTGTGTGTGTGGACTGTCTTGTTGTTGTAGTTGTGTGTGTGTGGACTGTCTTGTTGTTGTAGTTGTATGTGGACTGTCTTGTTGTTGTAGTTGTGTGTGTGGACTGTCTTGTTGTAGTTGTGTGTGTGGACTGTCTTGTTGTTGTAGTTGTGTGTGTGGACTGTCTTATTGTTGTAGTTGTGTGTGTGGAATGTCTTGTTGTTGTAGTTGTAGGTGTGGACCGTCTTGTTGTTGTAGTTGTGTGTGTGGACTGTCTTGTTGTTGTAGTTGTGTGTGTGGACTGTCTTGTTGTTGTAGTTGTGTGTGTGCGCGGACTGTCTTGTTGTTGTAGTTGTGTGTGTAATGTCTTGTTGTTGTAGTTGTGTGTGTGGAATGTCTTGTTGTTGTAATTGTGTGTGTGTGGACTATCTTATTGTTGTAATTGTGTGTGTGGAATGTCTTGTTGTTGTAGTTGTGTGTGCGGACTGTCTTGTTGTTGTAGTTGTGTGTGTGGACTGTCTTGTTGTTGTAGTTGTGTGTGTGTGTTGACTGTCTTGTTATTGTAGTTGTGTGTGTGGACTGTCTTGTTGTTGTAGTTGTGTGTGGACTGTCTTGTTGTTGTAGTTGTGTGTGGACTGTCTTGTTGTTGTAGTTGTGTGTGTGTGTGGACTGTCTTGTTGTTGTAGTTGTGTGTGTGTGTGGACTGTCTTGTTGTTGTAGTTGTGTGTGTGGACTGTCTTGTTGTTGTAGTTGTGTGTGTGGACTGTCTTGTTGTTGTAGTTGTGTGTGTGTGTGGACTGTCTTGTTGTTGTAGTTGTGTGTGTGGACTGTCTTATTGTTGTAGTTGTGTGTGTGGAATGTCTTGTTGTTGGAGTTTTGTGTGTGTACTGTCTTGTTGTTGTAGTTGTGTGTATGTGGACTGTCTTGTTGTTGTAGTTGTGTGTGTGGAATGTCTTGTTGTTGTAGTTGTGTGTGTGGAATGTCTTGTTGTTGTAGTTGTGTGTGTGGAATGTCTTATTGTTGTAGTTGTGTGTGTGGACTGTCTTGTTGTTGTTGTTGTGTGTGTGGACTGTCTTGTTGTTGTAGTTGTGTGTGGACTGTCTTGTTGTTGTAGTTGTGTGTGTGTGTGGACTGTCTTGTTGTTGTAGTTGTGTGTGTGTGTGGACTGTCTTGTTGTTGTAGTTGTGTGTGTGGACTGTCTTATTGTTGTAGTTGTATGTGTGGAATGTCTTGTTGTTGTAGTTTTGTGTGTGTACTGTCTTGTTGTTGTAGTTGTGTGTGTATGTGGACTGTCTTGTTGTTGTAGTTGTGTGTGTGGAAAGTCTTGTTGTTGTAGTTGTGTGTGTGGAATGTCTTGTTGTTGTAGTTGTGTGTGTGGACTGTCTTATTGTTGTAGTTGTGTGTGTGAACTGTCTTGTCGGAAAAGTTATGTGTCCGATGTGTTTCTGCGGGGTTTCCTTTTTATTAAAAATTTGCTTTGTGTGGAAGATGTTTTGCTGCAGGGATTGTTAAGTGTATGAAGAGGAATTGTTTTGATTGAGGGCTGTATATTGTGGACATCATTTTGTGTGTGGTTGTCCTGTCGGGGCAGTTTTATGTTTCGGATTTTTTAGTGAGGGCTCTTTGTTTGTGAGGTGTCTTGCCGGGGCAGTTCTGTATGACAGATGTCTTGCACAGTTGTTCTGTATGTCAGATGTCTTGTCGAAGTTGTTCTGCATGTCAGATGTCTTGCCACAGTTGTTCTGTATGTCAGATGTCTTGTCGGAGTTGTTCTGTATGTCAGATGTCTTGCCACAGTTGTTCTGTATGGCAGATGTCTTGCCACAGTTGTTCTGTATGGCAGATGTCTTGCACAGTTGTTCTGTATGTCAGATGTCTTGCACAGTTGTTCTGTATGTCAGATGTCTTGTCGGAGTTGTTCTGTATGTCAGATGTCTTGCACAGTTGTTCTGTATGGCAGATGTCTTGCCACAGTTGTTCTGTATGTCAGATGTCTTGTCGGAGTTGTTCTGTATGTCAGATGTCTTGCCACAGTTGTTCTGTATGTCAGATGTCTTGTCGGAGTTGTTCTGTATGTCAGATGTCTTGTCGGAGTTGTTCTGTATGTCCGATGTCTTGTCACAATTATGTGTGTCACATGTCTTGCCACAGTTCTGTATGCCAGATGTATTGTCACAGTTGTGTGTGTCAGATGTCTTGTCACAGTTGTGTGTGTCAGATGTCTTGCCACAGTTCTGTATGCCAGATGTATTGTCACAGTTGTGTGTGTCAGATGTCTTGTCACAGTTGTGTGTGTCAGATGTCTTGTCACAGTTGTGTGTGTCAGATGTCTTGTCACAGTTGTGTGTGTCAGATGTCTTGTCACAGTTGTGTGTGTCAGATGTCTTGTCACAAATGTGTGTGTTAGATATCTTGTCGGAGTTGTTCTCTGTGTCGGCTGTCTTGACATAGTTGTTCTGTGCGTCAGATGTCATGTGGTTTCTCTATGTCTCAGGTGTCTTGTCAAGGTGGCTGTGTCTGTCGGTTGCCTTGTCAAGGTGGTTGTGTCTGTCGGCTGCCTTGTCAAGGTTATTGTGTGTCGGGTGTTATGTCAGGGTTGTTGTGTGTGGGCTGCCTTGTCAAGGTGGTTGTGTCTGTCGGCTACCTTGTCAAGGTTATTGTGTGTCGGGTGTCATGTCAGGGTTGTTGTGTGTCGGGTATTATGTCAAGGTTGTTGTGTGTTGGGTGTTATGTCAGGGTTGTTGTGTGTCGGGGGTTATGTCAGGGTTGTTGTGTGTCGGGTATCATGTCAGGGTTGTTGTGTGTGTCAGATGTCTTGTTGTAGCGGTTGTTTGATTTTGGTATATTTGTGGGCTTGTTTATTAATGCTCTGTATTGTGTGTGGACTGTATTGTGTGTGAACTGTATTGTGTGTTGACTGTATTGTATGTGGACTGTATTGTGTGCTGACTGTATTGTATGTGGACTGTATTGTGTGCTGACTGTATTGTGTGTGGACTGTATTGTGTGTTGACTGTATTGTGTGTGGACTGTATTGTGTGTGGACTGTATTGTGTGCTGACTGTATTGTGTGTGGACTGTATTGTGTGTTGACTGTATTGTGTGTGGACTGTATTGTGTGTGGACTGTATTGTGTGTTGACTGTATTGTGTGTTGACTGTATTGTGTGTGGACAGTATTGTGTGCTGACTGTATTGTGTGTGGACTGTATTGTGTGTTAACTGTATTGTGTGTGGACTGTATTGTGTGTTGACTGTATTGTGTGTGGACTGTATTGTGTGTTGACTGTATTGTGTGTGGACTGTATTGTGTGTGGACTGTATTGTGTGTGGACTGTATTGTGTGTTGACTGTATTGTGTGTGGACTGTATTGTGTGTGGACTGTATTGTGTGTGGACTGTATTGTGTGTGGACTGTATTGTGTGTGGATTGTATTGTGTGTGGACTGTATTGTGTGTGGACTGTATTGTGTGTAAGCTGTTTTATTTATTGTCTATTCAGTGTGCATTATCTTTTTGTTTATGGGCTATTTGTGTTGTGGGCTGTTTTATGTGTAGGCTGTGTAATGTGTGGACTGTTTTGCATGCGGGATGCTCTGTGTTTAGGCTGTTTGTGTGTGATCTGTCTGTGTGTGCGCTGTTTGTATATGGACTGTTTTGTCCATGAGCTGTTTTATGTGTGGACTGTCTTAACTGTTTTTAGCTACGGTAAATCTTTGCTCTAGTGTTTAAGTCTATTAAGACGCACTCGCACATCGGTTAACCACGCTCCAAGAAATTGGTTGTGTACAGACTCTGCAGAGTCGTCTAAACCAGTACAAAGACGTTAAGTTAGACTTGCGAAATAAGAGGTGAGATGGTGAACAAGAAGACATTGAAATCATAGACTGTGATTAAAAAAGGGAGCTATTCAGACTGTCAAAAGAGACCAGGGGGGACGGCGTGGCCTAGTGGTTAAGTGGCACGGCTCACGACCCGAAGGTGCTGGGTTCGATCCCCAACACAGCACCGGCCGTTACCCCGGGGAAGCAAACCCTTAGAAAATGCAGGAGGAAGCAGACCCTTACATAAAATGCGTGCTGAAGTCGGATACACTGGGCCGACAGGCGCAAAATAAAAACACAGTGCAACGCACACCGCCTTGGGGATTAGAGAAAATAAGGCGAACGCAAAAAAAAAAAAAAAAAAAAAAAAGAGACCAGGACCAACCAAACTATGCATATCATACTCTTCACTGGCAGGGACAGATCACCATTCTTGGTCTCAGGACAAGGCACACAAAAAGTAAAATCTTCAACTGTCTGCTTTACAATTGTGCAAACGTAGGCTGAGAAAACAGACTGTTGAACATGTCTTACCAGTTTGGGAACATATATGGGCCATACATGCAACCCGGTGAATGAGCTGGCAGTAGCTAGCGACTCATAGCTGGGTTTGCATCTGGGTCAATGAACTAGAGCTGACCAAGACCTTTCAAGCGGCAGCAACTAGTGCAGTCTGGCTAAGAGAGAAGGAAGCGCAATTGAAGAGCAGCCCTGGTACCCAAAAACAACGCTAGCTGTGTCGGATCAAAGGCAGATATTTCACAGTCTCGCTGTAAACTATGATACAACGTCACGACGTCCTTTCTATGACATACGCAGAAGAAGGCCACAAAAGATACACTAAACCAATAATTAAACAGTAGACTCACACTTGCAAGAAACTCAAGTTGAAATCGAGCTCATCACAGAAGCTAATCTCATCTGGGCAAACATAATAGACACGATCACCAAAAGAAGAAGTAGCAAGTGCTCTGGCACTCAGCCACTCCGACCCTCTGTGTTTAAATATGCATTAAGCCATATAAGACACAGCGATCGTAATTGATTGCGTGAGAATTGGAGTCTGTAAACATTCCCTCACTGGATCACTGTTTGTTAATCATCACGTTAGGTCAGACTGCGACCATTAAAACAATAGTCCGTACATGGCGGTGTCGCCGCTTTTCTGTCTGACGTCTTAGACCAGAAGGTGTCTCCATTTGGTCTGAAGCTTAGATAATGTTCTTGAAATGTTGACAAAGGTACAGCCCTTTCAACTTCAGACATAGTCTCATAGGTTATAGAAGTATAATGAAGATAAATTATATATATATATATATTTATATATATATCCTCCGCTACAAAGATGATTACAAGCATGACCTGAAAGCGTTGTAAATGAACACCTGCAGCTGGGAGGAACTTGTCAAACTTGTTTTGGGTGGAAGTTGGATCAATCATATTCTTTGTGATCAGTTGCAATTGTTGTTGTGTATTATGTGGGATCTGCAAGAAAAGGAGTGAGTCGGTAAAGAGATGAACACAAAAGACAACATAACAATAATATGAAATGACACTAATAGATAATAGTTGTCCATCACAAGTGATGAAGACCACTCTCTTTGTTCAGCCGTGTGGACAGTGGTATCTCTTGCTGTGTCCGCTGAAATGGGTGACTTGCGCGTTTATTTGGATTAAAGTGAGGAAGAAACTGCGCCTTTTGTCAACCTCACTCACAGAGCCTAAGCTACCTTTTGCCAGTGGCAAGACATTTATCGAGACGACTGGAGATAGCATAGGATGCAGAATTTGCCTCAGGGTTACCACCGAAGCCTTTCCGTAAACATGTAACCCGCAGGGTAGAAAGGTGGGATGGTATCTAACGCAGTTTGTCGTGCCTTTTCGATAACCACAAGAGGTCGTATGGACAACACTCAGCGTGTGAGTGGGTCTGGCATCTCTCCCCAGCTGTATTGAACTCATCATAGTAGCATCTAAAATTCCCACACGCCAAATTCGCGAAGGTGAACCGGCAGAACTAACCCGTGAAATACGTCACAGGTATAAGCGTAGTGCCAGAAATGAAATGACACTAGATTATTACTAATACACATATCCAAAAGGCCTTTTGTATATCAAGGGGATCATACTATTTAAGACCAGTTTCAATTTAGTGGGTGTTTTTATATTGTTGTTTCTTACTATGAAGAGGATTTGTAGAATATGAGGGCACGAAAATAGATCTACACAGAAAGGATTCTTTAATGAAATTGAAGGTTGAACAGACATCAGAAACATCTATTAAAAGGTAGGCAAGGATTTTCAACAAGAAATAGTACCACTTATACATTTCCCATAACCAGTGCTTTTTTTGTTCTAGGGATACGCCGCATCTCCACCTTTAATAAATATTTAGTTCAAGTTTTTAAAATTGTACATATTTCGTTAAAATATTTAGTTATTTGTAATCAATCAGTGTTGCGTGGCTGAAAAAAAACAACACAGTAAACCAAGTTTTTTTCTTTAAAAAAACGCATAGCTCATATCAATGGATTTAGTATCCATGCATAGCCAGATAAGTGCCACAGCTTATCAGCTATATAAAACACTTATTTAAACATTACACATGTACGTGTTTGTTATCTATCTATTTTTCTATCTATCTATCTATCTATCTATCTATCTATCTATCTATCTATCTATCTATCTATCTATCTATCTATCCATCCATCCATCCATCCATTAATCTATCTATCTATCCATCTATCTATCTATTTACCTATCAATCTATTTATCTATATCTATCTGTTAATCTACCTGTCTATCTATTTACATTTCTATCTATCTATATATCTAAATATATATATATATATATATATATATATATATATAT
Source organism: Ariolimax columbianus (assembly GCA_036924085.1). Classification (NCBI taxonomy): domain Eukaryota; kingdom Metazoa; phylum Mollusca; class Gastropoda; order Stylommatophora; family Arionidae; genus Ariolimax; species Ariolimax columbianus. Next base: position 118,813,708 of record JAVGWX010000001.1, on the reverse strand, counting down.
ATATATATATATATATATATATTTATATATATATATACATATATATTTTTTTATATTTATTTATCTCTCACTCTATCTATTTATCTATAAATCTATTCATCTATTTATGTTCATCGAGTGCCAAATATGGCACAAAAGGCAGAACTCAATGCTCTCCAGGTAGATCTCTATGATGACACCCGTTGTAGTTCTTGTATGCTGATATACATCACAGTGACCTCTGTTAGTGCTTGCCCCGAGTAGTGTCTCTGCTGGTCTGTCTTTCTGCCTACTGCCACTTGGTCTCCCCATAATTGTTTGGACTGGAAGTCTGATGCTTTTCATTCTAAGAATGTCTCCGAAATACCCACAAAGTTTCTTTTCTCCTCTGATGACAGGGTACATATTACTGTTTGGTCTCTAATCTTATCTGTTTATCTTAAATTCTTTTCGTCGAATATTCAAAAATTGCCTAAGAAATTTATTGTCAAATATATTCTGCCTATTCTCAAGAGGTTGGGTAATTCACCACATTTAGTTTGATGTATTTGCTCAGTGTTTTCTAGCTCCAGATATTTGTTTATTGTTAAACACCAAGAAGGCGATGGCACGAAAATGTCAATGAACGCTTGAACATGACTCTGTAGCATACTGAAGATTTGGCAAGAGGTCGAGTTTCTTTCACACGTGCCGGGATGGGAGCGATGTTCTGTAAAGGACACGCTACATGATGATGATGGCTAAAGACAAATGAGGTGAAACCAATTTCAGTGCAGATTCCACTTGCTGCCTCACAATTTTGTTCAATTTTGTTGCTTAAGTAGATTAAATGTTCAATTTTCTGTAGTATATTTCAATTCAGATTTATATCAGCGACTTCGTTTGTGAGATTCATGATTCGTGTTTTCGAAGCATTTATCTGCAGATCGGTCTGTTCGGATAGCTGGCAGAGTCAAAGGATGTGGTGATGTGGGCATAGCTACGCATCGCCCAGTCATCTATGGCTATACTAAATAAAAGTGGTGATATAATGCAGCCTTGCTTTAATCCACTTCGGACTACATCCTGCATCTTGCAAAACCCTGTTCAGGACTTGCTGGCGCGAGATTGAGAACGTTCAGGGCTTGGTAGCGGGAGATTGAGAATGTTCAGGGCTTGGTAGCTGGAGGTTGAGAACGTTCAGGGCTTGGTAGCGGCAGATTGAGAATGTTCAGGGCTTGGTAGCGTGAGGTTGAGAACGTTCAGGGATTGGTAGCGTGAGGTTGAGAACGTTCAGGGCTTGGTAGCTGGAGGTTGAGAACGTTCAGGGCTTGGTAGCGACAGATTGAGAACGTTCAGGGCTTGGTAGCTGGAGGTTGAGAACGTTCAGGGCTTCGTAGCGTGAGGTTGAGAACGTTCAGGGCTTGGTAGCGGGAGATTGAGAACAAACGCAGAAGAAGAAGAAGACATGCAACTATGCAGATGTATCATCAGAGATCCACGCTTCAGTGCATAGTGCTTTAATGACATTAAAATACTTTTGTAGATAGCCATAGTTGTAAACTATTTTCCAAAGTTGTTAACGGTGAAGAATGTCAAACGCCTTTTGGAAATCAATGAAGTTGATGACAATTGTGTACAGTGTGTCTACAGATTATTCTAATTTTATTCTAAGCTTTTGTGTGTCGTTGGGAATAATTAGTGAGCTAGATAAAAGAAGTCCCCACACTCACTGTAATATACATACACCTTCCTTTTTTTGTATTAGACTATTTACTTCGATATGCGCACATCTACATATTTATAAATTTATAAGTATATACAAACATATACCTGCACAACATAATCACAAGTTTATTTATATATACTGGTCAGTCTCGAGAGACATGGACTTTCCGCTAGAGACGGATCTTAATCAGTACTTGCCCTTGCTTTCGCCGCACACGGTTGGAGTTTACATCCCAGCGCATCTTGGTTTTCCCTGCCTACAAGCGAGCACTCAAAGCCTACCTACAGACGGTTCTGTCTTTAACAAGTTCCTCCCAGTTGCAGGTGTTCACATCCAACGCTTTCAGGTCACGCTTGCAAACATCTTTGTAGCAGAGGATATATATATATATAACTTATCTTCACTATACTGGTTCAGAAGGCTCTACAGAGTCTGTATATAATCAGTCCATTCCTCTCCACCGATACTAAAAATCACTGTGATCATCCAAGTTTGGTTTTTTTAATGCATTAACTGATTCTGTATCCACCACATCCTGTAGCAATGCACTCCAAGCATTCACCGCTCTCTGACTAAGATAAATATTTCTTAATATCTAATCTGGAGTGATTGAGGGAGTGAGTGAGTGAATGAGTGAGTGAGAGAGGGAGGGAGTGAGTGAGTGAGTGAGTGAGTGAGAGAGGGAGTGAGTGAGTGAATGAGTGAGGGAGTGAGTGAGTGAGTGAGGGAGTGAGATTATCGTTTTTGTTTGTATATACATTTTGTTAAACAGCTCAGTATTTCAATCTGTAAAATATCTTGTCCTGTCACATATACGTCTATGTTCCAGCTATTTAGCTAAGTAATGAGATTGACTCTTGTAGCTATCGCTGGCATTCTAGCCGGAAGTTGCTGATTGTGTTATATTTGCTGCAGCCATAACATGTTGGCTCTCCTAGAGTTAATGAGGCTTTTCCCAAGTCTGAGGCGTGGCCACTTCTTGTTTGTTAGAATGTTTAGCACGTCCTTGATTTAGCAATTATTGATGGATTCCTTGTCTGACTGCGTACGAAGAAGAAGAAGAAGAAGAAGAAGAAGAAGAAGAAGAAGAAGAAGATGGATTCCTTAAGTAGGTTTCTCAGCGTTTAGTCTTCTTCCTGCTTTTTCTTTACGATTCTATCCCTCCCTTCTTTATCTTCTTCTTCGTCGTCTTCGGTGCTGTCAGCTCATTCAGTGTGCTGATGTTAGCTCATTCACTGTGCTGCTGTTAGCTCATTCACTGTGCTGCTGTTAGCTCATTCACTGTGCTGCTGTTAGCTCATTCACTGTGCTGCTGTTAGCTCATTCACTGTGCTGCTGTTAGCTCATTCACTGTGCTGCTGTTAGCTCATTCACCGTGCTGCTGTTAGCTCATTCACTGTGCTATTATCAGCTCATTCACTGTGCTGCTGTCAGCTCATTCAGTGTGCTGCTGTCAGCTCATTCACTGTGCTGCTGTCAACTCATTCACTGTGCTGTTGTCAACTCATTCACTGTGCTACTGTCAACTCATTCACTGTACTACTGTCAGCCCATTCACTGTGCTACTGTCAGCTCATTCACTGTGCTATTTTTAGCTCATTCACTGTGCTGCTGTCAGCCAATTCACTGTGCTGCTATCAGCTCACTCACTGTGCTACTGTCAGCTCATTCACTGTGCTGTTATCAGATAATTCACTGTGCTGCTGTCAACTCATTCACTGTGCTGCTGTCAGCTCACTCACTGTGCTGCTGTCAGCTCATTCACTGTGCTGTTGTCAGACAATTCACTGTGCTGCTGTTTACTCATTCGCTGTGCTGCTGTCAGCTCACTCACTGTGCTGCTATCAGCTCACTCACTTTGCTGTCAGCTTATCTACTACTGCCTTTCGGTTCCATGATATAATTATGTGTGTACGTATTGTAGTATTAGAGGGTAGGGTGAACGGCAGTCGTTCAAGAGACAGACAACGTTATAAGTGGGCGGATAACGTCATGAGATGGGCTGGAAAGATCTCCATTATAGCAATAGTACGCTGGAAATCCATTGCATTCGACCTTCGCTGCAGAGATGACACTTGAACTGCGTTGCAATAGTTTTCTTCCTGCCTTCGTGTGATATTTATTAATTTTTTTTATTTTTATTTTGCGTGACTGATGGCTTTGGGCAGTTTTGTCTAATGATTTAATTGTAACTCCTTCTTTCAGAGATCCAGTGGTATTATCCCTATTACATTCCAAAGTCTTCTACTGAATGTTCTCTTTGGTTTACTAACTATTATCGAGCGTGTTTGATTCTAGATCCCATCTAGCTTTTCTTTGTTGCTAGCGGCTGTTAAGTCACATTCTACACTTGCATATATTCATTTTGTTCTGTGACGAATTACTTCATAGAGGATAAGCATTGTCCTTGAACTACCTACATCCATTTCCTTTGAGGTATTGCATCATCTTAATTGTTCCTCTGCAGCTATCTACTTATTTGTCTAAGTGGTTTTTCCAATTCAATTTTTTAGTTAGTGTCATTTCTGGCAATTTTATATAATGCACTGTTTTGGTAGCTTATCTTAGTGTCATTTCTGGCAATTTTATATAATGCACTGTTTTGGTAGCTTATCTTAGTGTCATTCCTGGCAATTTTATATAATGCACTATTTTGGTAGCTTATCTTAGTGTCATTCCTGGCAATTTTATGTAATGCACTATTTTGGTAGCTTATCTTAGTGTCATTCCTGGCAATTTTATATAATGCACTATTTTGGTAGCTTATCTTAGTGTCATTTCTGGCAATTTTATATAATGCACTATTTTTGTAGCTTATCTTAGTGTCATTCCTGGCAATTTTATATAATGCACTACTTTGGTAGCTTATCTTAGTGTCATTCCTGGCAATTTAATATAATGCACTATTTTAGTAGCTTATCTTAGTGTCATTCCTGGCAATTTTATATAATGCACTATTTTGGTAGCTTATCTTAGTGTCATTCCTGGCAATTTTATATAATGCACTATTTTAGTAGCTTATCTTAGTGTCATTCCTGGCAATTTTATATAATGCACTATTTTGGTAGCCTATCTTAGTCATTTCTGGCAATTTTATATAATGCACTATTTTGGTAGCTTATCTTAGTGTCATTCCTGGCAGTTTTATATAATGCACTATTTTAGTAGCTTATCTTAGTGTCATTTCTGGCAATTTTATATAATGCACTGTTTTGGTAGCTTATCTTAGTGTCATTTCTGGCAATTTTATATAATGCACTATTTTTTAGCTTATCTTAGTGTCATTTCTGGCAATTTTATATAGTGCACTATTTTGGTAGCTTATCTTAGTGTTATTCCTGGCAATTTTATATAATGCACTATTTTGGTAGCTTATCTTAGTGTCATTTCTTGCAATTTTATATAATGCACTATTTTGGTAGCTTATCTTAGTGTCATTTCTGGCAATTTTATATAATGCACTGTTTTGGTAGCTTATCTTAGTGTCATTCCTGGCAATTTTATATAATGCACTATTTCGGGAGCTTATCTTAGTGTCATTCCTGGCAATTTTAAATAATGCACTATTTTGGTAGCTTATCTTAGTGTCATTTCTGGCAATTTTATATAATGCACTATTTTGGTAGCTTATCTTAGTGTCATTTCTTGCAATTTTATATAATGCACTATTTTGGTAGCTTATCTTAGTGTCATTTCTGGCAATTTTATATAATGCACTATTTTGGTAGCTTATCTTAGTGTCATTCCTGGCAATTTTATATAATGCACTGTTTTGGTAGCTTATCTTAGTTTCATTTCTGGCAATTTTATATAATGCACTATTTTTGTAGCTTATCTTAGTGTCATTTCTGGCAATTTTATATAGTGCACTATTTTGGTAGCTTATCTTAGTGTCATTTCTGGCAATTTTATATAATGCACTATTTTGGTAGCTTATCTTAGTGTCATTTCTTGCAATTTTATATAATGCACTATTTTGGTAGCTTATCTTAGTGTCATTTCTGGCAATTTTATATAATGCACTATTTTGGTAGCTTATCTTAGTGTCATTCCTGGCAATTTTATATAATGCACTGTTTTGGTAGCTTATCTTAGTTTCATTTCTGGCAATTTTATATAATGCACTATTTTTGTAGCTTATCTTAGTGTCATTTCTGGCAATTTTATATAGTGCACTATTTTGGTAGCTTATCTTAGTGTCATTCCTGGCAATTTTATATAATGCACTATTTTGGTAGCTTATCTTAGTGTCATTTCTGGCAATTTTATATAATGCACTATTTTGGTAGCTTATCTTAGTGTCATTTCTGGCAATTTTTTATAATGCACTGTTTTGGTAGCTTATCTTAGTGTCATTCCTGGCAATTTCATATAATGCACTATTTTAGTAGCTTATCTTAGTGTCATTTCTGGCAATTTTATATAATGCACTATTTTGGTAGCTTATCTTAGTGTCATTTCTTGCAATTTTATATAATGCACTATTTTGGTAGCTTATCTTAGTGTAATTTCTGGCAATTTTATATAATGCACTATTTTGGTAGCTTCTCTTAGTGTCATTCCTGGCAATTTTATATAATGCACTATTTTGGTAGCTTATCTTAGTGTCATTCCTGGCAATTTTATATAATGCACTATTTTGGTAGCTTATCTTAGTGTCATTCCTGGCAATTTTATAAAATGCACCATTTTGGTAGCTTATCTTAGTGTCATTCCTGGCAATTTTATATAATGCACTATTTTAGTAGCTTATCTGTTGTGCCAATTTTGAGTTCTTAGTGGCTCGTTCTGGAATCAATTTCTATAGATTCGCTAACATTTAGTTCAAATCTCCATTTCGATATTCATTCTGTTGATTTGTCTTCCACTCGGGATTATAGTTTCCTGTACATTAGGGGCAGATTTGTGCATGTTCCAGAATGCTGAGTCATCTGCAAATTGCGAAAGTCTATTTTTGAGTTCTGTGAATTCCTTACCAAGATCATTGACCAATATTGTAAATTATCTTGGTGAGAATCCTTGGGTGGGGGGGGGGGGGGGGAGATGCAGCAGTGCGGTAGCTGACAGCAGCCAGCGGGCTCATCCATGGCTGCTTGCATCAGGCTCAGGGAGCCATCGCTGGCTGCTTGCATCAGGATCGGGGAACCAGCGCTGGCTCCTTGCATCCGGCTCAGGGAACCATCGCTGGCTGCTTGCATCAGGGTCAGGGGACAATATATGACCAAGACTCTATTCAGCTTCCGCGTGACGACCTTGAAAACAGGCTGCACTAGTTACTAGTTTAGTCTGACGAAGGGATACGGATTGCAGTGGGAAGGCAATCCTGTTACTCTAAAAAAGACCAGCTGAAATTAGATATGTCGGTCCGAATGGCGCAGATATCGCAGCCTATAAACTATAACGTCCTTTTCAGTACGAATGCCGAAGAAGAAGAAGAAGAAGAAGAAGAAGAAGAAAAAAGAAGTGAAGAATTCGTTTTGTTTCTGCCATAGCAGTAAGACAGGTAACCATTTACAGCTGGATATAATAGACCGTGTCGTAACCTGGAATTGGACCTGGCATCTCTAACCTAAATCTAAGCCAGGTACCCATTCACAGTTGGATCAAATGGATTTTGTCCATAACCAGTATTAACCTGGTACCGTAGTCCTAAAAGTAAGCCTAGTATCAATTTACAGCTAGATCGAATTTGATCGTGTCGAGACCGAAAATCAAATCCAGTACTTTTAGTACAAGAAGACACGCTTTAACCACTATTCTACTCTGCTCCAAATAATGACATAAACTGACGTAGAACTTGTTTGTTCAAGCTTCTATTGACCTTTTTTTAATGACAGTCACTAACAGCGTCACACAGCCCACATCCTACATGACAGACGGTCAATGAGTGTCCACTTCAGGTCTGACAGTATGACCAACTGTGTGACACTAAGTGGCCACGTCAAACGCTTTTGGTCACATGTCAGGTGTGTCCGCGCTGGTGAATAATTGTTGGATGGTTGAAACAATCTACTGTACTGGTTAACTTTTTCTCATCCGGTCGTTCTCTTGCTATTTCATTCTCTCTCTCCTTTTCTCTCTCCTCCTTCCCCTTGTCGTCCTCATCATCCATCTGTCCATATGACTCTCCGTGTCTTGTCTTCGCTTTCGTTCTTTGTAACAAAATTCTTAAACTTTTAAAATGACTAAGAAAAATATATTTTACAACTTTCACTACGGCGTTCGTTTCTACTGCTGTCATTCACCGAAAGGAAACATACGGCTTAGGAGTAAAGTAAAGATCGTTTGGCTTGGATTCGTTCGTTATCATTCTCCCGCTACCAAACCCTAAAAGGGCTTAAGTAGCAGAATGTAGTCCAGAGAACGGAATGCGTTGTGTCGTAGTTTACAGCTTGACTGCCTTATGTGCCCCTTTCGGTCCGACACATCCGACTTCAGCAAGCATTTTTTGAGTACCGGGTTAGCATTCCCTCTTCGATCCCTTCTCCTTAGCCAGTCTGTCCTGCTGCAGCCTGTTATCCAGGATCACCGCGTGGAGGTGTAGAAGGGTCTTGGCAGCTATGGTTCGCTGGCCCTGACGCTAGCAGTCAGCTATGGGTCGCTGACCACTGCAACTAAACGCGCTGCTCAGCATGTTGATCCGGTAAATATCGTATGACCCTGTAGTCTCCACGGAGTGTGCAAGCTAGGTATTTATTTTACTTCAGATGGAGAAAAGGGGCTGAAGATACAGCCGTGAAGTAGCTGAAAACAGTTAGTGACTCATTCGTGGCTGATTACATCAGCGTCTGCGAACCACAACTGACCAAGACTTTATTCTGTCTACAAGTGGCGGCCCTGGAAAAAGTCTGTACTGGTGTAGTCTGGCTAAGAGAAAAGGGATCGCAATGGGCAGGCAAACTCGGTACCCAAAAATGCCAGCTGAAATCGAATGTGATGAGCCGAAAGGCGAAGAAGAAGAAAATACATACCTTGTATCTACAAAACATTCAAAATGTAATTGTTTACCATGTTACATATTTTCACAAAATGATGACTATTAACCCACACACGAAAATCGTGAAGCTGTGATTACATGCTGGAACAGTTCAAGTAACGAAAGTTAATCAAAGGACAATGAGAGGAGGTAACGGGAGAAGACAAAATCAAAGGAAGGAATTGATGATAGTGGTCCCATATTTTTTTTCTCAAACACTATGGTAGATGAAGATACTGAGCAGTGCACGAGCTGTACGGTCAGCGACCCAAAACTATTTGCTAGCGTCAGGGCCAGCGACCCAGAGCGGACTGCTAGCGTCAGGGTCAGCAACCCAGAGCTATCTGCTAGCGTCAGGGATAGCGACCCAGAGCTGACTGCTAGCGTCATAGTCAGCAACCCAGAGCTATCTGCTTAGGTCAGGGCAAGCGACTCAGAGCTGCTAAGACCCTTCTCCACCTCTATGTGGTGACCCTTGATAACAGGCTGCAGCAGGGCAGACTGCCTAAGGAGAAGCGATCGAAGAGGGAAGGCTTACCAGGTACACAAAAATGCAATTCTAATGTTGGATGTATCGAACAGAAATGTGCAAATATCGTAGACAAGCTGTAAACAACGACACAACCCATTCCGTTCTCGGAACTACATTCTGCTACTTGCAGAGTCCTTTTCGGGGCTTGGTAGCGGGAACGACATAGGAAAATGCGAATCTAAAGATGTGAGAATAGCCACACGCAATGAAAGTACAACAGACAGTTCGGTATTTGGTAGACAGACGATAAACTCATAGAAGACCTGGATTTCGCAGATGATCTGGCACTCCAGAATTCTAATGTATCAGAAGTGCAGGAGAAGATTGATCAACTCTGCCACATAGTCAAACAGATATGCTTTGAGATACATGCTTCCAAAACTAAAGCCATGGATCGCCAACACACAGAGACCAATGTGCGGCGCAATGATCAAGTGACGCAGAAAGTTGAGAAAATCACATATTTAGGCAGCAAAATGACGCAAAACGGGTAAGCAACAAAGCAAATTCACTCCCGAATCACATTGGATTCCAATGCCTTCAACCAATAACGAATTTTTGAGAAATTAAATCTCTACGTAAACGTATCAAACTTAGGATACTTAACTGTAGCGTTATCTTAGTACTCACATATGGTTGTAAAAGCTGGAAAATTACATAAAACACTTGAAAATATGTCGAATTCATTTGAAAATAAATGCATTAGACGTCTGTTGGGCAATGACTGGAAAGAATTAATGACTAATGATGCAAATACGACTTCTGGCCACCCAAAATAATGTTTCTAATGTCATCAGGAAGAAACGTTGGATGTTTCACAGATTCCCCGTAGTCATTTTACGGAACCCCCATAGACTTTTCACATCACAAAAGTAGATCTTTCTCAGAGCCTCAGTAAACCTTTCACAAAACCCGAGTAAACGGTTCACAGAACCCCCGGTAAACTTTTCACAGAACCCCAATAAACTTTTCACAGAACCCCAGTAAACTTTTCACAGAACCCCAGTAAACCGTTCACAGAACCCCAGTAAATATTTCACAGAACCCCAGTAAACTTTTCACAGAACCTCAGTAAACTTTTCACAGAACCCCAGTATACTTTTCACAGACCCCCAGTAAACCTTTCACAGAACAACTTTAGACTTTTCACAGATCCAATATAAACCTTTCACAGAACCCCGTAAACCTTTCACAGACCCCCAGTAAACCTTTCACAGAACAACATTAGACTTTTCCCAAATCCACTATAGACCTTTCCCAAAACCACAAGGAACGTTTAAAAGAAACATAAGAGTCCCGCGAAATCCCATTTAAGAAACCCTGCACAAATGGCTTGGACCCACGTTTTCATAATAAACAAACCGTAGGTGTGGCTGCATGCTTCGCAGGAAAAGGTAATGAAGACCAGAAAAGGAACAAGTTCCCTTCAACAGATTTTGAACTGAAGGTCACATGATGTGTGAATCCCAAGGCCTGTTACTGGGCAGAAAGAATAGTACCACTGCAATCTACTAAACTGTCGTAAATGGGACCTTTCGAGAGATTTCATGAACAGGTCATATGGTAAAACTAAGTGTTACAGAAATCACTGGTAAGAAGCACGTATCAGAGTAACTGCAGTAATGACCACACACTGCGATTGGAGGAAAAATAAGAACGTTCATTTCTATTAAGAATTGATATGTTCTAGGAATACTTGAAATACTTGGAGTCCTGGTATTCAAACAGGCATGGTGTTAATGGCTGTTTCCAGGTAGCCGAAGGCTATCCATAGTAAGTAGTTTAAACTTCCTGCGGCTTACTAGGCCTGGGGGAAGGTACACAAAATTTATGTAGGCTTTTAACTAGAATTTTGAATTTTACCCAGGCAGCGGCCGTCAAGTATACTTTTTTCCATTTCTAACTGCCAAGGGATTTTTAACGTGCTCGATATTAAACACAGTAGTCCGATCTCACTACCCAGAGATCAGGGGAATTTTAGCCAGAGGATCCACTTGAAAAAAAATTCGGTCTCCACCGTGATTCGAACCCGTGACCTCCAGTACTCGCGTGTACACCTTACCTCGAGACCACTGATCATCTGTAATATGTTCATTTCTCGATGTGACGTCTTGCAAATTACTAAGTTTGGAGTAAGCTAGGTGACGTATTTAGTTAGCATTTCATTCACTTTGGAATTGTTTGCCTGGATTGCAACTAACAGACTGCTATTTTCCATTTTCAAATCACAGGTCCTTTGGTCCCAGAGCGTGTACACAGTACCTTCGAGCATATGATTTATGTGGACGAGTGATAACGTACTAGTCTCTCAAAGCGATGAACGAAACGAGGACGATCGAATCCCGCAAGTGTCAAGAGACCCCTAGTCTCAAGGGGTGGTAAAACCAAAGTGCCTGCATCCTGAGTTACCTTCAGTCATCTTGACTGATCGTCTTGCCGCTAGTCCAATGTAGCTTGGGACGAAATAGTGAGGTTGATGACCAGCGCAATTTTATTCCCACTATAATCCAAATAAAACGTAAGTTACATCATTAAGACCAACTTCAAATCGACTGAAGATGTGGCCATTATGGTTGCGAAAAGCAACTAATTTTGTTAAGGCACTTCATGTCACCTTTGTGGAGACCATGATTTACTTGAAACCTTCTGGTTTCGAACAGGCACAGCTTCGTGCTTTTGTTCTCTACTTGAGGGGCGAGTGTCTTACTTCTCTGTTATACCAGCCCACACTTCGCTCCTATTGAAGTACACAATTAAAGATATCTTCTTCTTCTTCGTTCGTTCTCAATCTCCCACTACCAAATCCTGAAAGGGCTTAAGTAGCAGAATGTAGTCCAGAGAACGGAATGCGTTGTGTCGTAGTTTACAGCTTGGCTGCGATATTTGCACCTTTCGGTCCAACACATCCGACTTCAGCAATCATTTATTTACCGGGTTAGCATTCCCTCTTCGATCTCTTCTCCTTAGCCAGTCTGTCCTGCTGCAGCCTGTTATCCAGGATCACCGCGTGGAGGTGTAGAAGAGTCTTGGCAGCTATGATTCGCTGGCCCTGACGCTAGATGTCAGCTATGGGTCGCTGACCACTGCAGCATCTTGATCCCCAATTAAAGATATGATAAGGATAATTATGATGATAGTGGGGGAGGTGGTGATGGTGATGATGATGGTTGTAGTAATAATAATGATTACGATAGTTGCAACGGTAGTGGTAATGATGGTGATAGTAACGGTAGTGGTAATGATGGTGATAGTAATGGTTGTGGTAATGATGGTGATAGTAATGGTTGTGGTGATGATGATGATGTCGATGATGATGAGTCAGGACATTCCTACTTCAAGGACACACGTGGCATTCGCCTTGGGCCCCCGTAATTCAAACAGCTGAGTGGGGAATATATCATCAACTGTTGATTATCAGTTTGAATTCACTCAAAAAATCGTTGAAGAAAGGGAGTCTTCCCCAATGATGAAATCGCTCTCAGGGTGTTCGTTCATGTACGTGATATTGGCCGATTGAACAGGGAAATGCTTGTTTTCAAAATTGAATTTGATAAAGAATAAATTTCTCAGCACAATGAGGCAGCAGCCTTTGAACTGGCTTTCACTTACGTGCATGACAAATAACAATCTTAAGGTCATTGACCTCAAACCAATTATAGAATAATCCCCAACAAAGATATTTTGCCTATGATTGTTATGATTCATTAAATCATATATTATTAATTTATTTATTCTGCACGGTTTACCAATTAACTACAATTTATGTATTCAAAAGTTTGACTTTTTCAAGTTATAATATTCACAAGATTATGTTGATTAATCCTCGCGTCACATCTCGTTTTATTGTGTTTAAACATTGATTCTGTTGAAAGTACAAATAAATCAAAAGGTTTAATTTTATTGAATATTAATATTTTTATTACCGTGAACAAGAGACGGCGCGGACTAGTGGTTAAGGGACACGGCTCACAACTCGAAGTGCTGAGTTCACTTCCCCACCCGTTACCCCGGGGAAGAAAACCCTTAGAAAATGCAGGAGAAAGCAGGCCCTTGCATAAAATGAATGCCGAAGTTAGATGTACTTGGGCCGACAGGCGCAAAATAAAAACATAGTGCAGAGCACACCGCCTTGAGGAATAGAGAAATAAGGTGAAATAACAAAAACAACAAAAACAATTTCCCGTGAAGGGATGGGTAGAGGCCCCAGTGCATTAATGTTTCCACTATCTACAATGCTGTTTCGACGGCCATTATGATTGTAGGTAAAAGTGGTCGTGCTGATGAGGGTGTTGGTGGTAGTGTTGATGGTGGTTTTAGGATAATGAAAAAGGTTGTGGTAGTGGTTATGATGATGCTGATGTTGTTCATGCCAGTCGTGGTTGTGACGGTAGTCGTGGGGATAGTGATGGTGCTAGAATTGATGCAACTCTTCACGAGTAGTTTAGACATACAAGTTTACTATTAACAGTTCCCGCGCATTCATTGTGGAAACATTCAGTTAATGTGCACTCCGTCACTGGCCGGTGTCAGCTCTGAGATTAGCCCCGGATTATTTGAACAGTTCCAGATAAGAATTCCGCAAGCATGTTACACCGGGAAGTGGTGTAAACAAAACTTGTAAATCCTGATAGCAGTGTAGAGAAACATCCTTAAACCTGCTTGCTTGTCCGTCAATCAACCTTGTGCCGCTGAGCTGAGTTATCGGTTTCTTAAGAGTCTTATCAACGCAGGGAAGACCTCAAAGACATCTTGTTTTGGAAATTTAAAAGTAAATTCGCAGCTGAAGTTTGGTCTTAGCATTTTTTTAAAAAGGAAATTTGCAGCTTACATCAGGTATTAGTATTTGAAGAAAAGTAAATTTGCAGCTTACATCAGGTATTAGTAGTTTAAGAAATGTAAATTTGCAGCTTACATCAGGTATTAGTAGTTAAAGAAATGTAAATGTGCCGCTTACATCAGGTATCAGTATTTAAAGAAATGTAAATTTGCAGCTTAAATCAGGTATTAGTAGTTAAAGAAAAGCACATTTTCAGCTTTAATCTGGTCTTAGAATTTTAAAAAGAAATAAGTTTGCATATTTACATCTTATATTAGCATTTAAAAGTAAATTTGCATTGACGTCTGCACTGGTATCGAAAAGTTTGACTGATTTCATATTTGTTCACTTAAAAATGTGTACTCTTTGTCAATACTTTGAAGCTGTACTTTACCAACAATTTGACTTCTTGTTAAAGGGAAGTAAAACTGGTTACAGATTAATTGGCCTAGTCTTTGTCAAAGTTTTAGAAATTATTAGCAATTAATATTGTTTTATTTTGATACCTGGATGGGGATCAAGATGATGAGCAGCACATGAGCTGCAGTGGTTAGCGACCCACAGCTGACTGCTAGCGTCAGGGCCAGCGAACCCTAGATGCCAAGACCCTTCTACACGTCCACGCGGTGATCCTGGATAACAGGCTGCAGCAGGGCAGACTGGCTAGGGAGAAGGGATCGAAGAGGGAATGCTAACCCGGTACTCAAAAAATGCTTGCTGTGTTGGACCGAAAGGTGCAAATATCGCAGCGAAGCTGTAAACTACGACACAACGCATTCCGTTCTCTGGACTACATTCTGCTACTTAAGACCTTTCAGGGTTTGGTAGTGGGAGATTGAGAACGAAAGAAGAAGAAGAAGAAGATACCGGGATGATGAGTCTATCCTTCTATCAGGCGCGTCAACTGGGCAGTTGATAGCTAAATGGCTACTGAATTTGAAGGTTAGCTTTCAATGGTCAATTTACAACAACAAAAAGTCTATAATTCGGCCCAAAATGAGGTATCTAACAAAACACTTACTCATAAATATGTTTGAAGCTATGAACATACATATTTTCTAAATGAATAATGTTGGAGAAGAAATAAATTGACATAATGTTCTGATAATAACATTGTTTACATTTCGGTGTGATTGTTAGTTTTGTGAGCATTGTGTTTTTAAAAAATGTTTGATGTCCATATGATTTTCGTTGATGTAAACTTGAAATTGCTCGGAAAAGGTGACTCCATAAGATAAATGTGATAGTTCGAACTTTGAAATCTGTAATGTCTCTTTTGTTAAACCATTATGTTTCTCCTTTGATTCTTGTGTTATATAAATTGTCTTCTTAATCTCTTACTAAACCAAATAATTTGTAACCTAAGCCTACAAGCCCCCCTTATCACATTCCAGAAGCCCACCATTACCAGGACTCACTTTTCGTCTTCTACCGTGTACCAGATAAAATAAGTTATTCGTTATTCTACAACATCAAATCAGTCAATAAGTAGGTCACAAATGGATATTTTTAACAAGAAAATGAGATACAAACTTGAAAACTATTCATTATTGCACTAGCATTGTCTCTTATGCCTTAACACATTCCTCTTCAATATTGATACACATTACCCATCACTGAATCGGTGCACTTAAACCTGCAGCAAAGAAGTCTTTGATATTCTGACTCAGCCACATGCGCACCCCGTCCAATCGCTTCCTCCTCGATATGTCCACTTGCTTGGTTTTATTTAATACGTGTAAGCTACAACTGCAACTGTCCTCTTGTCTAGGCATCCTGTTTGCTACGGATTTGCAATCATTCACGTTGTCGATCCAGTGAGAAACACATGTTTTAACTACAGATGGTCCACTCACGGGAACCATGTACCTGAGCATATTTTTTTTTTTTTTTTTTTTTTTTTTTTTTTTTTTTTTTTTTTTTTTTTTTTTTTTTTTTTTTTTTGCGTTCGCCTTATTTCTCTAATCCCCAAGGCGGTGTGCGTTGCACTGTAGTTTTTATTTTGCGCCTGTCGGCCCAATGCATCCGACTTCAGCATGCATTTTATGTAAGGGTCTGCTTCCTCCTGCATTTTCTAAGGGTTTGCTTCCCCGGGGTAACGGCAGGTGCTGTGATGGGGATCGAACCCAGCACCTTCGGATTGTGAGCCGTGCCACTTATCCACTAGGCCACGCCGTCCCCTTCCTGAGCATATGAAATTGCTGAATTTAACAGCAATATTTATTTACAAGATGCAGTTATCAGCCCCATCACATCTTTCTTTAGTTCGCTTTTGCGACATGCTTGTAATGTACCAACCCAAGTATCACTCAGTATTATATATATATATATATATATGTATATATATCTTCATCTTCACCATGATGTAGCATTTCTTTTGCAGAACGTCGCTCCCATAACATCCTGTCTGAAAGATACTCGATCTCTTGCCAGATCTCCAGACTCCTTCAGGGGCATGCTAAAGGATTCCTTGACATCTTGGTGCCATCGCTTCCTTCGCCTGCCTCTGCTTCTCTTGTCCGGTATCACGCCTTTCAGTAACGTTTTCTCAACACCGGTTGTCTTTTCACGTGGCCAAAGTATTTCAAGTTTTTGTTCATGATGGAATTTAAGAACTAGTTCTTTTCTATGCCCAAATGTTGTTGAATGTCTATTTTTTTCCTTTTTTCAGTTCATGGTATTTCTGAGGACCTTTCTATAACATGTCGATTTGATGAACTCCATTTTATTTCTTGAGGTTTCAGTATCTGTCCGTGTTTCACAGCCGTATGCTGCCACTGGAAAAACACAGGTTATCAAAATGCTAACTTTTGTTGGTTTGCTGGTATTCTGTCATAGTTTCCTCAGGTTGTGTAACCCCTGCATTGATATTTTCAATCTTCTGAATTTCTTTTGAGCAGTCACCAGTTCTGGAGCTCTGGTACTAGAAGTTTGTGACTTGTTCTATTTCCACACTCCCGAATTTGAATTTATGTTGTCTTTTTGTTTCGTCGGTGGTCATTGTCTTGATTTTTGTTTATGTTTACAAAACATAAATTGTAACTTATGGTTCAGCGAAAGGTCTCCATAGGTTCCGTGAGATGCCCATTTCAAATAAGATAAACGGGGCAAACGACCCCCCACGAATGAGATTAGATTTGCATATTTATATATCCTCTATGGACAGATAGCCATTGAAGTTTGAAGAAACGAACGTCCCATACTGCGATTCAATGACGAATGCGAGAGGGAATTGAAGTCAAGCGATATCCCATCCAGGGCTGGGGAAAGAATTGCCCAGTTTTGAGATAAGTCAGTTGGAAGGGCATAGTGGCTGCTAATGCTGGTTGAGGTCTTCTGGCTGCTGACGCTCGAATGGGTCTTCTGGCTGCTGACGCTCGTATAGATCTTCTGGCTGCTGACGCTCGTAGACGTCTTCTTGCTGCTGACGCTCGTAGTGGTCTTTTGGCTGCTGACGCTCGTATGGGTCTTCTGGCTGCTGACGCTCGTAGAGGTCTTCTGGCTACGGAGAAAAGAGAAAGACTGAAGGGATCAGGGAACAATCAGGCAAGCCCGCCTCCTCAGCATGGTTGCACGATCTGTAGCAGCAACTGTCACTCACGGATCGGCCTTTACAGTCATAAAAAACAGTGTCGCAATACATGAAACAGAGCAGGACAAAACTCACAGGGTGCCACGCGCATGTTCTATAGAGACTGGGACAGTTTGATGATTATATATATATATATATATATATATATATATATATATATATATATATATATATATATATATATATATATATATATAATGATAAGCTGACATGTTATGACTAGAAAATATACCATATTAACTGCATACTGACATTCATTGGTGCTCACTCTGTGTCCATAATTTGGAGCTCAGTGTATTTTAAAAAATTACCTGCATTTTATTTATTTCTTCCTTTATGTTTCTTCGGTGCTCGCTCTAACAAAAAAAACGTTGTGTCGTTGTTTACAGCGAGGCTGCAATATCTTCGCCTTTCGGCCTGACACATCCAGTTTCAGGACAATCTATAATATTTCTGACAGATGTCCAATCAACACTACAAGCACTGAAGTCCGGAAAACTGCCTGGCCAACAGATTCTATTGTCTGAACTTAAGTAAGGGGCGAAATATTGTCACGCAATTGATAAATTATCTCTGCGGAATACCAGAAAGTGAGAGAGCAGACCGACTGGCAAATGAGCGTCCTGCAGACCATCAGCCGTTTTCACCGACTACATACCAACAGAAGAAAATGATGGTCAAATCAATCAAAAAGCCATCACTATTAACACAAAACGTTTTCTATAAGATGAAAAGAGAAAAATAAATTGTTGTGTTCGGTCTTTCAACAGGACACAACCAACTCCACAGCCGCATGTACACAACATTTAAGATTGAGAACTCAGCTTCGTGCACATGACAGGCACGCCAGGCTGCAGATGGCAAACTTCAGAACTGCCCATAACATTATATACAGAAAAAAACCTAGCCCAAAGAAACATCCTTTTAAGAGAGACTTTATGGACCTATATGTCAAATATAAACGACATTGAAATTTATACAAGAGACAACTTTGCAGATATAGACATAATATTTTCAAGCAAACGCAAGAAGAGAAAGAGGCACAATATTTGAATGGCCGGTTTTACATTATATCTTCCATTGCTTTTCTCTCAGCCACATACTATTTCCATGACTCAAACATAGCCACCTCTTGAGTGTGTGAAAACGTTTTTCACATTGACTATTTCCATGACTCAAACATAGCCATCTCTTGAGTGTGTGAAAACGTTTTTCAAATTGACTATTTCCATGACTCAAAGATAGCCATCTCTTGAGTGTGTGAAAACGTTTTTCAAACTGACAATTTTCATGACTCAAATATAGCCATCTGTTGAGTGTGTGGAAACGTTTTTCAAATTGACTATTTCCATGACTCAAATATAGCCATCTCTTGAGTGTGTGAAATCGTTTTTCAAATTGACTATTTCCATGACTCAAATATAGCCATCTATTGAGTGTGTGAAAACGTTTTTTCAAATTAACTATTTCCAAGACTCAAACATAGCCTTCTCTTGAGTGTGTGAAAACGTTTCTCAAATTGACTATTTCCATGACTCAAACATAGCCATCTCTTGAGTGTGTGAAAACGTTTTTCAAATTGACTATTTCCATGACTCAAATATAGCCATCTTTTGAGTGTGTGAAAACGTTTTTCAAATTGACTATTTCCATGACTCAAATATAGCCATCTCTTGAGTGTGTGAAAACGTTATTCAAATTAACTATTTCCATGACTCAAACATAGCCATCTGTTGAGTGTGTGGAAACGTTTTTCAAATTGAATATTTCCATGACTCAAACATTGCCATCTTATGAGTGTGTGAAAACATTTTTCACATTAACTATTTCCATGACTCAAATATAGCCCTCTCGCACGTGTGGCAAACCGTTTTTCACGTTGACTATTTCCATGACTCAAATATAGCCCTCTCACACGTGTGGCAAAACGTTATTCACATTGACTATTTTAATGACTCAAATATGACCCTCTCGCACGTGTGGCAAGACTTTTCCCATTGACTATTTCCATGACTCAAATATAACCCTCTCGTACGTGTGGCAAGACTTTTCCCATTGACTATTTCCATGACTCAAATATAGCCCTCCTTCGAGTGTTCAGGTTTGTTTTGTTGGTTGACTGTTCTCAGGGTGAAGGTTCGCATCAATTCTGATTACATCAGGACGCTCTAGTCAGTGTGTGTATATGTATGTGCGTGTGGATGTGTGTGGATGTGTGTGTGTGGATTTGTGTGTGGGGGGTATGTGTCTATGTATGTGTGTGTGTGTGTGGATGTGTGTGTATGGATGTGTGTATGTGTGGATGTGTGTGTGTGTGTGAATGTGTGCATATGTATGTGTGTGTAGATGTGTGTGTGGAACTGTGTGTGGATGTGTATGTGTGGATGTGCGTGTGGATGTGTGTGTTGATGTGTGTGTGGATGTTCGTGTGGATGTGTGTGTGGATGTGTGTATGTATGTGCGTGTAGATGTGTGTGGATGTGTGTGAGTGTGGATGTGTGTATGTGGATGTGTGTGTGGATGTGTATGTGTGGATGTGTATGTGTGTGTCAATACATGTGTGTATGCATGTGCGTTTGTGTCAGGAGAAGCGTGTGTGAGGATGCGTGTGTCTGAGTGTGTGTGGATGTGTGTGTGTGGATGCGTGTGTCTGAGTGTGTGTGGATGTGTGTGTGTGTGGATGCGTGTGTCTGAGTGTGTGTTGATGCGTGTGTGTATGGGTGAGTGAGTAGGTGTGGATGTGTGAGCGTCTGTACATCGATGTGTGTGAGGCTGCGTTTGCGTGTAAACATGTGTGTATGCTTGCGTGTTTATTTGTGTCTGAAGATGCGTGTGTGTATGTGCGTGGATGCGTATTTGTGAATGTGTGTGTGTCGATACGTGTGTGTATGGTCATTGAACAAAAGGTTGGTACAAGCGTTTGACATTGATCATTTTAACCTGTTACAGTTCATCTTCACATTGTTCGTCTGCTCTCAAATAACAACGCCTGCTCCCATTGGAAGTCTCACTTGTGCTTCTCTCACGCCAAACACTTTTACTCTGCTTGTCTCATTGTGTCGACCCTCTTGGAGTACGTGTTATAAATTGTAATTGTAACGAACTGTGCGCGGCATTGACCAAATATTTTAAGGCAGAGCAATCGTGTTTTGTTCCCTCAGTTTCCTCGGAAAGACCCTCTTTGTGTGAACTGGGCACTGCTTGTTTGATTTGCTGTATTTCTCTTCAACCGCGCTTCTGGCATTACTCTCTATAAGACTTCAGACAGTACATACAAATTGTGTTTTATGGTAGATACCCCATTCTCCGTCAGCTTCTGCTTTCTGCATGTTCTCCTCTTTCGACAAATGAAGGGAAACTCGAGCCCTCTCCGTCGACCAAACAACATCTGTGTAAACAACTCGTGGCCCCAGGCGCTGGCAGACAGAAACTGGTCTGGATTATAAAATAAACCTCTAGTTCTTCTAGAAGATAAATAAACCTCTAGTTCTTCGGGAAGATAGATTTTTGTTCTCGTTTTTCTATCGCCTCTTTTGTGTTATCACAGTAGTTCTCAATCTTCTTTTTGCCGTGGACCCCTTGGCTGATTGTTGAAATATATAGACCACTTTGGTAGTCTGGTGATGTCTGTAGACTACTGTAGTTGGCTGGTGATATCTAAAGACTACTCTGGTTGTATGGTAACGTCTAAATACTACCTTTGGTTGGCTAGTGAAGTCTATATACCACTTTTGTTGTCTGGTGAGGTCTATAGACTTCTTTGACAGGACTGGCGTAGTCTATATACCCCTTTTCTTGTCTGGTGAAGTCTATAGACTTCTTTGATAGAACTGGGGAAGTCTAAATACCAGTGTTATTGTCTGGTGAGGTATATAGACTACTTTGACAAGACTGGGGGAGTCTTCTTCTTCTTCTTCTGCGTACACAGTCAGACAGTAACCATTATTTTCTCGAAAAAAGCGGCGGTCATCCTGAGACTCTCGCCACTACCATAGAGCTTGTCTTGCAGTTCCACTGGCAATGGCCACATCTGCTCTCTCTGATCCTCGTATGTCGGGCAGTTCTGCAGCAGATGTTCAGTGGTCATTTTACCAGTACCGCACGGGCATTCGTCGGTACACCCTATCTTCAATTTGTTGAATAGGTGGTACCTCAGTCTGTTGTGGCCAGTGCGAAGTCTGAAGACAACGACCTGCTCTCTTCGGTTCAACTGGTAATAGGCATCATTTTTGGTGTAACCAGTATGTTCGGTTTCCCATTTGGTCATGTATCTGGCTTTGATAAGCCGTTTTGACTCTTCGTACGTCATATTGGTATCTGGTTGTGGTAGCCTTGCACCTTCTTTTGCCAGTCTGTCTGCCTCCTCGTTGCCTTGGATGTTGCAGTGTGACGGAACCCACTGTACCACTACCCTTTTTGGTGCGGACTGCTGGCACAGTTTGCAGAGTGCTGCTCTTAAGTCATTAAGCTCAGTGTTTTTCTGGCTTTTTAGCGCTGTGACTACTTCGAGAGCATCTGTCAGCAGGACTATATGGCTCTCATTTTCACTGTGTGTTACCATTTCTTCCACTGCCGCCCTCAGTGCCTCTGCCTCTGCTCTGAAATTGCTTGTGTACTTACCAGTAGCGAATGACAGTGTTATTTTTCTGCCATTTGGTAGGTTCAGGAATGCTCCTGCCCCTCCGTTCTGTGTAGTGTTTGTTACAGAACCGTCGGTGTATGCATGGGTCCAGTCCATGCTTGGGTAGCTTTTCGTTATGAAGCTTAGGGTAGTGTCTCTCCTTTCTTTTTCACTCTGGCAGTTTTTGTTTTCAATACCTGGTATATTTTCTACCACCTCTGGAAATATATCCTGCCTCCAAGTAGGTTTTCGTACAGTAGTGATGGGTTTTGGTGTTGTTAGTGCGTTTATGGGATCTTCGTGCATCTTTGCTTTGGCTATTTCTGCAAAGTTTCTCCGCTTTAGTTTCCCATTTCCCAAATTGTTTAGTCTCTGGTACATTGGATGGTCCGTCAGTCTTCTGAGTTTCTCTGACTGCAGCTGGGCTCTGCAGTCTCTTCTATCGGTCATGGATTGCAGTTTTGTAATCTTTTCAAGTTCTACAATTGGCGTTGACTTCATGCCACCTGTTATAATTCTCATGGCTTGGTTTTGAAGTTTGTTAACTTTATCGAAGTTCGCCTTCGCTGCGGTTGTCCATGCCGCAATGCCATACTCGAGAACTGGTCTCACTCTTCCAGTGTACAGTTTCTTTAGTATGCCTTCGTCTGCTCCCCAGCTTGTGCCAGCAAGTTTCCTCATGATCGCCATTCTTTCTCTGGCTTTCATTCGGTTTCTCTCAATCTGACTTTTCCATGTCATGCGCCGATCAAATGTGACTCCCAGATAGGTTGGGTTGTCGTTTGGCTGCAGGATTTTGCCATTTAGCCTTAATTTGGTACTTTGGGGTTTTAATGAGAGCGAGAATATTGTGCACGTGGTTTTCTCCTCGTTTATTTTGACCAGCCATGAGTTCGCCCATTCTTCCAGCGATGTTAGGGCCGTCTGCATCCGATTTCTTGCTATGGTGAGATTCTTTTCAGAGGTCCACATAGCCAGATCGTCTGCAAACATTGAGCTATGGACTCTTCTTGGTATATTCTCTGTAATATCGTTTATATATACCAGGAAGAGTGTGGGTGACAATACTCCCCCTTGGGGTACTCCCTGCTCGAGTGTCACCTTTTTGCTCATCTGCCCTTGTACTTGGACTCTGGCCGTTCTTTGTTTGAGGTAGTGGTTGATCCACTTGTACATCTTCCCACAGACATCACTTCTTCTTAGCTTCTGGGGGAGTCTGAATACCATGTTTATTGTCTGGTGAGGTATATAGACTTCTTTGACAGGACCGGGGAAGTCTGAATACCATGTTTATTGTCTGGTGAGGTATATAGACTTCTTTGACAGGACCGGGGAAGTCTGAATACCATGTTTATTGTCTGGTGAGGTATATAGACTTCTTTGACAGGACTGGGGAAGTCGATTTGTCAGTTTAGTTGTATGATGTCTATAGACTTCTTTTACTATCTGATGAAGTCTATAGACTCATATGGGATTTCTTAAAGCATAAATACTCATTTAGTTGTCCGGTCTAGCATATATATTCCTTTGAGAGTATTCTAAAGCCTTTAGACTCATGAAGTTTATGGATTCTTTATCAGTTTGATGAAGCTTTTTATACCTTTATAGCGGGCTTTGGTGAAGTCTAGGAATTCTTATAGCAGTCTGCTGAAGCCTTGAGACAGCTAAAGCAGTCTAATGAAGTTCGGTGATCTGTTTAGGTATCTGTAAAAGCGTACATTTCTCATTGACAGCTTTATATAGTCTTCAGATCCCGTCTTAGAAAAATGTTTTCCAGCATAGAAAAAAGGCCGTAGAACTAAGAAGGAAATCCATTATATTGTAATAATTATCATGTGATGTGTCTACTTACTTATATTCCTGGTCCCGGGCATCACGTCAGATTTGTTTTCAATGTTTAGCAATAGGGATTTCCGTCTATAGTTCTTTACATCCATATTGCAAATTCCCAGAAGGTTTGGACAGATCATCTTGCATTACTTCCCAATCGTATGTTTCAGCATCCTTATAACACGATCTGTTCTTCATGTGTTACACGTTGTTGGATAGGACGTCACTACAGATTGCGCACCGTCCTTGGTTGCTATGCACGACCAGAATCTCCCCTAAGCCATGGGTTAACAGCGTCTTCTAATCGACGAATGGGATCTGCTGCTGTCTAGGGGTACGGCATTCTCCTCTTAAATCGTCAAGGAAACAGCGCACGATAGACTCCCACAAGTTTCAAGTGACCCCTGGTCTAACGGATTGTACGACCTGAATGTATGCATCTTGAGCTACTTCCAGTTGTCTTGATTGTATGTCATGTCACTGGTTCCCGGTAACTCAGGACGAGAGAGTGAGATGTCCAGCGCAACTTCTTTCTCACTATAATCCAAATTCAGAGCGTTACATCTTTAGGACGAGGACAGTCTTATGATGTCGCCATCTTCGCTTGCGATGAGCAACTTACTAACTTACTTACTACTCATCTCGCGGTTCGATTAAGGGGATTTAAGTCACTTCAGTTCATTTTTCTATGCAGCGTTTTACGGGACATAGTCTGGAATGGCTGTGTTGACTGTAAGATACTTCGTCTAGATTTCAATCCTATGCATTGCACGTGGTGTCAAAACATATATCTTGAGTCGTTTATTTGCTTTTCTCTATGGATTTCTGTTGGAACACTTTTTCGTGTCTCATGTGGTACAATGCAAATTATACTGGTACCTTATTCAGATGAAGTCGTTTTACGCATTCTGTAACTATCTGGCCTGTCTCATTTTTTGCTTAATCAATAAGTTTGACATGTGCATAGTTTTTCTAAACTGGCACTGCGTATTCAGCTACAGAGAAATACAAGACGAGAGATGATGTTCGGGTGACACCTGGCTGTGCTCCCCATGTTGTTCCAGTCATGGACAGAAATAGATGACCTTGATAGTTGCTATCTGTCCATGCTGTGTACTCATTATTAAGCTTAGTCTTAGTCTGTTCTTCTACATAGGCGGATGTCCCTGTGTACTCATTATTAAGCTTAGTCTTAGTCTGTTCTTCTACATAGGCGGATGTCCCTGTGTACTCATTATTAAGCTTAGTCTTAGTCTGTTCTTCTACATAGGCGGATGTCCCTGTGTACTCATTATTTAGCTTAGTCTTAGTCTGTTCTTCTACATAGGCGGATGTCCATGTGTACTCATTATTAAGCTTAGTCTTAGTCTGTTCTTCTACATAGGCGGATGTCCCTGTGAACTCATTATTAAGCTTAGTCTTAGTCTGTTCTTCTACATAGGCGGATGTCCCTGTGTACTCATTATTAAGCTTAGTCTTAGTCTGTTCTTCTACATAGGCGGATGTCCCTGTGTACTCATTATTAAGCTTAGTCTTAGTCTGTTCTTCTACATAGGCGGATGTCCCTGTGTACTCATTATTAAGCTTAGTCTTAGTCTGTTCTTCTACATAGGCGGATGCGGATGTCCCTGTGCAGATCCAAGCTCTGGCGTGAGCTGGATGTAGTCGGGAGGATAATTTTCTGCTTAGTGGCATAGGCTCGAGAAGCTTATTACTCCGCTGTGTTGGTACAAGTGGCGCGGAGGGTGAGTAACAGATGTGGGAGTTCATCTTAGTAGACTGAAAGACTAGAGCAAAGTAGACCCGCAGCATGTTAGACGCCATCCATGCTGCTCTTAACAAACCACCTAACCAAGGCTGGCTTGTAACCACACCCCCCCTTCCCCCCCCCCCCCCGTCCCCCCGTCTCCTTCCGCACTTACATAGCAGAGATGTTAGGAATGAGGTGTTAGCAACTACATTGTACTACAACTTTGCTGTTTGTGAGGTTGCCTACCCAGTTATGCAGGGGCAGGTAAAATATACTCACCAAGACCGGCATCTCCTTTCCACACAGTCTACCCGGAAACAGGCTGTTTTATGACCGACTGGCTAACGAGCTGGGATATCGACGTGATTCGGGTAGTAATGAACGACAGACAGATAAAGTAAAGAATAGCAGAACTGTCTGTAGGTCCCCGGTCCATCTTCATCAGCACTCTCGGGATCTGAGGAAAGTTACTGTAGCCTGCCACCTAATGCCCTTTTGGGGCGCACAAAGAGGAAAGCTACTGAGGCCTGCCACCTAATGCCCTTTTAGGGCGCACAAAGAGGAAAGTTACTGTAGCCTGCCACCTAATGCCCTTTTGGAGCGCACAAAGAGGAAAGCTACTGAGGCCTGCCATATAATGCCCTTTTAGGGCGCACAAAGAGGAAAGCTACTGTAGCCTGTCACCTAATGCCCTTTTAGGGCGCACAAAGAGGAAAGCTACTGAAGCCTGCCACCTAATGCCCTTTTAGGGCGCACAAAAGAGGAAAGTTACTGTAGCCTGCCACCTAACGCCCTTTTAGGGCGCACAAAAGAGGAAAGTTACTGTAGCCTGCCACTTAACGCCCTTTTAGGGCGCACAAAAGAAGAAGTTACTCATAGTGGATTTTCCACAACAACAGCAACCCAGTTATACAACAGCTTCCCAGTTATCTTCCTCGCTTTCTCACAGGGAGCCATGTACCCACAGAGCGGACGCTCTACCCACTCTGCTTCTCAGACATTCAAAATAATATTCGTGCTCTATCATTCATTCATTAATCAATCAAAACATTGTCTTATCCCTGTGCAGAGAAGATCTTCAACAAGTACATGCCAAGTCCTCCAAAACGTTGATCTGTCCATCTCTATTGTATTTTATGTGGCCTAAAGTTTATTCAAGATAAGGCATGCAGCCCTGTGCCCAACTCTCCTTAAAAAATATATTGAAAAATTAGTTAAATTGTTGTCGTTTAATTAGATTTAACCTTCAGCAGACTTAACCACTTTTCAGACCTTCAGCAGACTTAACCGCTGTTTGGATCTTCAGTAGACAGCCACTATTCGGTTCTTCAAAAGACCTAACCGCTGATCGGACCTTCAACAAACCTAACAGCTGTTCGGACCTTCAATAGACTTAACGACTGCTCGGACCTTCAGCAGACAACCACTAGTCGGACCTTCAATGGACCTAACAGTTGTTCGGACCTTCAGCAGACAACCCCCAAGTCGGACCTTCAACAGACCTAACCGCTGGTCGAACATTTAGCAGACCTAACCGCTGGTCGGACCTTCAACAGACCTACCCGCTGGTCGGACCTTCAACAGACCTAACCGCTGGTGGGACCTTGAGCAGACTTGAGGAAATGCGGTGTTTAATATTGCAGTATTATAATCCCCTGCTTGTGTGAGATGTGGGTCTCCAGTTCCCTTCCTCGCTGTCTTTTCCTCCACCCAACCGTAATTCAGGCACCCATTTACAACATGATTTACTGTAGCGTGACGGATGCTGTAGTTGAACCATGCACCTTTCCTGTGAAAAACGAACGCTCTACCACTACATTAACCAGACGCTCATTATGTTGTATACAATCATTGAGGAAATGCTCAATTTCATAAAGAGGTCCGTGAAAATACAGACAATATTTCTTTCCCATCATTCGTCTTCTTGACCCGCTTCTATAAAGTCCGCTTGAATTAGTTTAAAGAGTAGTGGTGAATGTGTTAAGACACGACACTGGAGAAGGCCATATGTGCTTTCCTGGCATCTCGAGCACGTTTGTAGCAGATGCTGAACCGTTATTTGATCTATACTACAGTTAGCGTACGATTAGCGTTGGGGTAGAGCACTCGCTTTTCGTGGCAAAGGTACGGAGTACGAATACCAATATATGTAAGCTCAAACTAGCATGGGTACCTGGCATACGACTAGAAACGTAACATGGTCCGAGGAAAAGAAATAGTCACCGTACGTTATACAAGAGGTGACTTAGTATAACGTTTCTAACAACTTCATTCCCCGACAGTAGTCTAACTACTATGGGACAAACCTTGACTTGTATACTGAAGTCTCTAACAACTTCATTCCCCGACAGTAGTGTAACTACTATGGGACAAACCTTGACTTAGTATAACGTCTCTAACAACTTCATTCCCCGACAGTAGTGTAACTACTATGGGACAAACCTTGACTTAGTATAACGTCTCTAACAACTTCATTCCCCGACAGTAGTCTAACTACTATGGGACAAACCTTGACTTGTATACTGAAGTCTCTAACAACTTCATTCCCCGACAGTAGTGTAACTACTATGGGACAAACCTTGACTTAGTATAACGTCTTTAACAACTTCATTCCCCGACAGTAGTCTAACTACTATGGGACAAACCTTGACTTGTATACTGAAGTCTCTAACGACTTCATTCCCCGACAGTAGTGTAACTACTAGGAGACAAGCCTTGACTTGTATACTGAAGTCTCTAACAACTTCATTCCCCGACAGTAGTGTAACTACTATGAGACAAACCTTACTTTTACAGTTACATATTCCGTGAGATTACCAGTGCGCTGTACTATGGACGAAAGATTAGGCCACTGATCCCAGCATTTCATATCTTAGTAGTGATGTGCATGACCCTGGCAACCTTATCATGTAAAAACAAAGCACAGCGTAAACCACATCTACACGATAACATACATGTTTCTTTCAACTGTACACCCATGCTCCTACTGGGATGAAAAGTTATAGGATGATATAGCAACATTTCAACATTTCGACGGTTGCTATCATTAGTTTGCTGATTAGGTGTTATGTCCGTCTATCTCAGGTGTGCACGACATGTGAATGTTATAACTGATCCCCCTTCGTTAATTTCACGAACACACCCACTCCATCATATGAATCTATCTTAAAACGTTATGGGGGCCGCAGAACTCCATGTTAAGACCTCCTGCTGATTCATGAGCCACTCTGCTCGATATGCTGGGGGGCGGGGGAGGGGCTCACCCTGTAGGCTCTTTATCGTCAAGTCAGAATATCCTTTGTATATACAGTTAAACCAGAGCATGAGAATGGATGAGGAGATATAAAGTCAATTAAACGATAGTCAGGGGCGGCTTACCGTCGTAAAAAACATGTTTGTACACACGACACAGATTGATAGTATTGAAGGTATCTGATACAGTATTGGGCTCATTTACATGATGATATTACAAGACAATTCAGGAAAGTGTCAGCAGACTTGCCAACAACGAAGGGAGCTATTACAGTTTGATTAGACATCTTTAAGTGTGTTCCTTCCTCTTCATCTTCTTCTCTTTCGTCCTGAAAAGGCGGTGCCGTTACGTTGTGGAGCAGTTAACTTTAGAAACCTCAATGGCTGCCAAATTGGACATGGCGGAATTCTAACCTGGTGCGGTGTGATTGAGAAATAGACGTTTCACCCCAAGGCCACTCTGCCCCATTTGTACATATAACTTCCCATAAATCTTAGAGACTTCCTGTAAGAATACCAACAGCGTCTATGTCTCTATGCTTCGCAAGATGAGAAAAGAGAGAAAGACGAAAACATATTTGCATCTTTGATCTGAACACAAGGTTTTCGGGCATCAATGCTTCGATATGATCTCACTTCCATGTTTTTTTTCCACATTTGCAAAACTCATTAATCATGCATTGTTGTTCTTGATTTATACAAGCTAGTCAAAAGACACCGTAAAAGGAGTTAGAAACCAGGTAAAATGCAAATGGTTGACAGAAATGACCAATCTTGATGGGATATCAAATCTTTGCCAGGTTGGCGTCCTCATTCGACCAAAAGCAGATTTCGTATTTGTTTGAGAATAGTACGGTTGAAGGTCATTCCCCCCCTCTCCCTCCCCCAGGCAAAATCCGCATTCAGCCCGACACATGCGATTATAGCACGGAATTTTTGGGACCGAGTCTATCTTTGCTCTTATTCACTTAGCCAGATAAGAGAAGTGCAGCCTGTTTCCTGGGCCGTCACCTGGAGGCGGATTAGGGTTTCGTTCGCCGTGGTTCGCTGACCCTGATGCAAGCAGCTAGCTATCAGTCGCTGGCTGCTGTCAGCAAGTTTTCACTGTGTGTCCTCTTTAGCCTCAAGTTGATAGACGTTGACATAGAAACACTAGTCTGACCAGTTCAACAATATGGCAAGGAAGACGGTCAACGGTGGAGTTAATAAGCAACACTTAGAACTGGAAACTATTAAAATCAATTATCCCTTACATCAGTCTGCATGGCACACCAAGATAATGATTGTTCGACAGATCCCATCTGTTGAGATCACAGTCATCCCTTCACTGAAGGTCGGCGGCAACTGATCTGCAAATTATACGTCCTTCACAATATAAAACCTTGTTGCTTGTCAATCTCTTGATGCTGTAAACGTTGTTTGCTTGTCAATCTCTTAATGCTATAAACGTTGTTGCTTGTCAATCTCATAATGCTATAAACGTTGTTGCTTGTCAATCTCTTGATGCTATAAACGTTGTTGTTTGTCAATCTCTTGATGTTATAAATCTTGTTGCTGGCCAATCTCTTGATGCTATCCTTCAACATATAACGTCTACATGTATTTTCTGCCCTGGTATGCAAATGTATTTTTAAGTATTTAAATATTGCAAAAATATCCCTATCTGACTGATTTTTTTTTTTTTTTTGCTTAGATGTTTGCCTCACTAGTTTCTACTGGCGGAGGCGCGCCATTTTCCACCCCAGACCGTAGTCAATTGGGCGATATCAGGACGCATAAACCAGTGCTTGGATGCATGTGTGCATCTGTATGTACCTATGCTAGGTTTGTGCGCCCTCAGAAGCTAGCCCAACCAAAGTGCTATGGAAGGGCTTTACCACGAGGGCGCGTGTGAAAGTTGTGCAAGGGTGTGACTGTGGGACAGAGTCAAATGAAACAGAGTGCGTTAATTCTTTTTATAGCCCACATCTCTTCAAAACTCCCTTAAGCTCAAACCTCTTCAAAACTCCCTTAAGCTCAAACCTCTTCAAAACTCCCTTTTGCCCAAACCTCTTCAAAACTCCCTTTAGCTCAAACCTCTTCAAAACTCCCTTTAGCTCAAACCTCTTCAAAACTCCCTTAAGCTCAAACCTCTTCAAAACTCCCTTTTGCCCAAACCTCTTCAAAACTCCCTTTAGCCCAACCATCTTCAAAACTCCCTTTAGTCCCGATCTCTTCAAAACTCCTTTTAGCACTCAGTTCAGTTTATCCTGTAACCCATCAGGTCGTTGGGGCACACTTGAAGACATTCCCAAAATCCCACGCCATTTTTCTCTGTCTGCCGCCGCCTGTCGTATCTCACCGGGACGAAGGCCTGACCACTCAGTGATGCTGTCCACCCACCTCTTCCTTGGACGTCCTCGCCCTCTCTGTCCCGGTACGGAACCAAAGTGTATCGAGTTGGTAATTCCGTTGGACCTCGCCATCTTTCGTCTTTTGATTGTTGTGAACATATCTTCAAAAGGGCCAATAGCATTTTCAACTCTCTGTCGTATTTCTACGTTCGTGACACGATCTTTAAATGTAACATTTACGAGTTTTCTATAGCACCTCATTTCCATTGCATGTATTCTGCCCTGGATATCTGATGTAATGGCCCAGATCTCGCAGACATACAGAAATATTGAGATCACCAAAGAGCGCATTAGTCTAACTTTTATGCCGAGGGCGAGCCGCTTGTCTTGCCATATAGGTTTCAACCGAGTAAGCGCCGCTGTTGTTTGTGCTATTCTTGCAATTACCTCTGGTTGCGATCCCTCTTCACTGATCAATGATCCCATATATTTGAAACGTTGTACCACCTCAAGTTCCTGCCATTTGCCTCTATTACAGATTTAAA
This sequence comes from Ariolimax columbianus, assembly GCA_036924085.1. Lineage (NCBI taxonomy): Eukaryota > Metazoa > Mollusca > Gastropoda > Stylommatophora > Arionidae > Ariolimax > Ariolimax columbianus. The sequence continues at coordinate 118,781,774 of JAVGWX010000001.1, read as the reverse complement.
CCCCTCTATGTTATTAGCACTAACTTCTTCAAAACTCCCTTTAGTTCTAATCTCTTCAAAACTCCATTTTGTCCCAATCTCTTCAAAACTCTCTTCAGTCCTAATCTCTTCAAAACTCTCTTCAGTCCTAATCTCTTCAAAACTCCATTTTGTCCCAATCTCTTCAAAACTCTCTTCAGTCCTAATCTCTTCAAAACTCCATTTTGTCCCAATCTCTTCAAAACTCTCTTCAGTTCTAATCTCTTCAAAACTCTCTTCAATCCTAATCTCTTCAAAACTCTCTTCAGTTCTAATTTCTTCAAAACTCTCTTCAGTCCCAATCTCTTCAAAACTCTCTTCAGTTCTAATCTCTTCAAAACTCTCTTCAGTCCTAATCTCTTCAAAACTCTCTTCAGTTCTAATTTCTTCAAAACTCTCTTCAGTCCTGATCTCTTCAAAACTCTCTTCAGTCCTAATCTCTTCAAAACTCTATTCAGTCCTAATCTCTTCAAAACTCTCTTCAGTCCTAATCTCTTCAAAACTCTATTCAGTCCTAATCTCTTCAAAACTCCTTCTAATCCTACACTCAACAACAAATCATAAAGCCAAGAAAAAGTTAACCATTTGTCTAAAACCAAGGAAAATTCAACCATCAGTCTAAAACCAAGAAATATTCAACTATCGGCCTAAAACCAAGAAAAGTCAACCACAGATCCTAAAACCAAGAAAAAGTCAACCATTGGTCTAAAACCAAGAAAAAGTCAACCATCAGTGTAAACCCAAGAAAAAGTAAACCATTGGGCTAAAACCAAGAAAAAGTCAACCACAGACCCTAAGACCAAGAAAAAGTCAACCATCGGCCTAAAACTAAGAAAAAGTCAACCATCAGTCTAAACCAAAGAAAAAGTCAACCATCAGTGTAAACCCAAGAAAAAGTAAACCAATGGTCTAAAACCAAGAAAAAGTCAACCACAGACCCTAAGACCAAGAAAAAGTGAACCAATGGTCTAAAACCAAGAAAAAGTAAACTATCGGTCTAAAGCCAAGAAAAAGTCAACCATCGATCTAACGGGAAGGCAAAGCAAGACATCATTATAAAGAGAGCTAAACTATTAAAAAACGGCAAAGAAACGTGTCATAAATATCTCGCAATAATAAAAAGAACAGGACGTAACTCAAGATCAGCGGTGCCTCTAGCCGATTTTGTACTCTCCAGCCGGAGGACACCCTCTAATCATGAAATTATTCAGTACAGCAAGCAAACCTGTCTTAATGAAAGTGAATCTGTCAGTTTTTCTTTGATTTATATAACTCCCTCTTGATTTTCATACAGGTTCTGGAATAATGTAATGATTGGTCTCGCAATATTTGTTTTTCTTACCATCTAAACACCTTTGTTCCAGGGGAGTCAATCAAAGGCTTTCCCGAAGTAAAAAAACCCAGATAAATAGTGGTCGTTCTTATTGCACATTCTTGATACAGAAGCAACAATGATCCGATGGCATCCCAGTAACTCGGGCCCTGCGAAATTCAGGCTGGGTTTCTTATTGCGCCTTTTCTATCTTGCCATGGATTCTATTTTTATTCTTATAGAAATTTAGATGCATGTTATATTAAGCTTACCGTTCGGAATTAAACGCATTCTATTTCAATAGATGTTTGGGTAAAATCATTATTATTGGCGTGTGTTCTTTTGGCCTTATTCCCTTGTTGTAAATATCATTCATAGGCTTAAGAAATGAAAGTTGTGTAGTGTCAGTCCGGCTGCTTTGGGGAGCTCGATAAGCGTTTCATATATCTATGAGGATCAAGATGCTGAGCACCCCATGAGCTGCAGTGGTCAGCGACCCATAGCTGACTGCTAGCGTCAGGGACAGCGAACCATAGCTGCCAAGACCCTTCTACACCTCCACGCGGTGATCCTTGATAACAGGCTGCAGCAGGGCAGACTGGCTAAGGAGAAGGGATCGAAGAGGGAATGCTAACCCGGTACTCAAAAAATGCTTGCTGAAGTCGGATGTGTTGGACCGAAAGGTGCAAATATCGCAGCCTAGCTGTAAACTACAACACAACGCATTCCGTTCTCTGGACTACATTCTGCTACTTAAGCCCTTTCAGGGTTTGGTAGTGGGAGATTGAGAACGAACGAAGAAGAAGAAGAAGAAGATATATCTCTGGCTCTCTATTGTTCTGTATTAAGTAAAATGCCTTATTAAATTATTTTCTGGTTACAAGGTAATCTCTGGTCCACCAAACGCGTGACATGTAATGGTTTTTTTTAGCCTGATACAGATTCGTATACAATTCCTTAACATATTCTCTCTATCTGTCTGTCTTTTTTATTGTTGTTGTTGTTGCTCTCAGGGTATGTTATTTGTTTTCATTATTGCCATTAATCATCTGTGTCCTTATTTTTACTAAAGGATTGTTTCACTTATGTACTTGTTAGAATTTTCCATTCTTTTCAAATCTTGAATTTCCTTGCATCTGTCTATCCACAATTTTTCACGTCCCGTCTTACATTCTCAGTTTAATTCATTCTTTACAATTTTGCTTAGCAGTGACTTGTTTTGTATTACTATTCTTCCAGGTGCGTCTTTTCTTCGTTGTGCTTAGTGTTTCAGTTGTTACACTTGGTTTCTTGTTTTCTGCTCTCAGCTTTCTCAATGTTATCTCAGCTGTCTATTTTACTGCCTCTTTTATATTCTGTCACTGTTGATTTAGATCATGTGTGTCTTGTTGTTTCCCTATGGAGTTTCGGAAGTTAACTCTTTTTTTCCAGTACTTAAATTCCACGACGCTGGTCAAAATAAACGAGGAGAAAACCACGTGCACAATATTCTCGCTCTCATTAAAACCCCAAAGTACTAAATTAAGCCTAAATGGCAAAATCCTGCAGCCAAACGACAACCCAACCTATCTGGGAGTCACATTTGATCGGCGCATGACATGGAAAAGTCAGATTGAGAGAAACCGAATGAAAGCCAGAGAAAGAATGGCGATCATGAGGAAACTTGCTGGCACAAGCTGGGGAGCAGACGAAGGCATACTAAAGAAACTGTACACTGGAAGAGTGAGACCAGTTCTCGAGTATGGCATCGCGGCATGGACAACAGCAGCGAAGGCGAACTTCGATAAAGTTAACAAACTTCAAAACCAAGCCATGAGAATCATAACAGGTGGCATGAAGTCAACGCCAATTGTAGAACTTGAAAAGATTACAAAACTGCAATCCATGACCGACAGAAGAGACTGCAGAGCCCAGCTGCAGTCAGAGAAACTCCGAAGACTGACGGACCATCCAATGTACCAGAGGCTAAACAATTTGGGAACTGGGAAACTAAAGCGGAGAAACTTTGCAGAAATAGCCAAAGCAAAGATGCACGAAGATCCCATAAACGCACTAACAACACCAAAACCCATCACTACTGTACGAAAACCTACTTGGAGGCAGGATATATTTCCAGAGGTGGTAGAAAATATACCAGGTATTGCAAACAAAAACTGCCAGACCGGAAAAGAAAGGAGAGACACTACCCTAAGCTTCATAACGAAAAGCTACCCAAGCATGGACTGGACCCATGTATACACCGACGGTTCTGTAACAAACACTACACAGAACGGAGGGGCAGGAGCATTCCTGAACCTACCAAATGGCAGAAAAATAACACTGTCATTCGCTACTGGTAAGTACACAAGCAATTTCAGAGCGGAGGCAGAGGCACTGAGGGCGGCAGTGGAAGAAATGGCAACACACAGTGAAAATGAGAGCCACATAGTCTTGCTGACAGATGCTCTCGCCGTAGTCACAGCGCTAAAAAGCCAGAAAAACACTGAGCTTAATGACTTAAGAGCAGCACTCTGCAAACTGTGCCAGCTGTCCGCACCAAAAAGGGTAGTGGTACAGTGGGTTCCGTCACACTGCAACATCCAAGGCAACGAGGAGGCAGACAGACTGGCAAAAGAAGGTGCAAGGCTACCACAAACAGATACCAGTATGACGTACGAAGAGTCAAAACGGCTTATCAAAGCCAGGTACATTACCAAATGGGAAACCGAACATACTGGTTACACCAAAAACGATGCCTATTACCAGTTGAACCGAAGAGAGCAGGTCGTTGTCTTCAGACTTCGCACTGGCCACAATAGACTGAGGTACCACCTATTCAACAAATTGAAGATAGGGTGTACCGACGAATGCCCGTGCGGTACTGGTAAAATGACCACTGAACATCTGCTGCAGAACTGCCCGACATACGGGGATCAGAGAGAGCAGATGTGGCCATTGCCAGTGGAACTGCAAGACAAGCTCTATGGTAGTGGCGAGAGTCTCAGGATGACCGCCGCTTTTTTCGAAAAAATAATGGTTACTGTCTGACTGTGTACGCAGAAGAAGAAGAAGAAGAGGAAGAATTCCACGATGCTAGAATTTGTGATTTCCCGGGTTTTTTCCAATCGCATTTGGCATTTCATAATAAGAAAATTGTGATCAGTATCAGCCTCGGCACCAGGGTAAGCAATAGGTTTTGTGTTACTTCGTTTATATATTTTGTTGTCATCGTGATGTAACCTATTTGATATCTCCCCCAGATTCCCTGGGCTATTCCATGTGTTTTTCCTTCTATTCGGAACTTGATTACATGTGTTTTTCCTTCTATTCGAAACTTGATTCCCTATGTTTTTCCTTCTATTCGGAACTTGATTCTATGTGTTTTTCCTTCTATTCGGAACTTGATTCCATGTGTTTTTCCTTCTATTCGGAACTTGATTCCATGTGTTTTTCCTTCTATTCGGAACTTGATTCCATGTGTTATTCCTTCTATTCGGAACTTAATTCCATGTGTTTTTCCTTCTATTCGGAACTTGATTCCATGTGTTTTTCCTTCTATTCGGAACTTGATTCCAGGTGGTTGTTATAATGTAGTTGTCCTGGTAACAAAAGTCGACTATTCCTCTTTCATTCATAGTTTCCAACCAATACAATTGTACTACATCGTGTGAAAAGTAATTTCGAACTTCATGGAAAATAATCCTGGAAAACAAGTCAAAGTGATTTCCTGCAGCCCACCAAGTCTCACAAACATCTGAAATAAATAACATGAAATCCAACACTATTTTTTTCTTTCTGCCGCCATCCAATTTTCAAAGATGCCATAAAAACTAACCAAATACATTTTCAGACACAAATCAAATGAAAAAAAAATAAAGCCTAATGAAACGTCATTGGTCAAACACGTGAAGAAAAAAAAGCTAACATATTTCCTAAAATTTGGCTTTACATAGCCATGTTGGCAGCCCTGTGTTAAACTGTAACCTTACTTAAGTGGGCGAATGAGCGATTTCACCTTGACATTCCCATAATAGCTTCACTAACAGGTGCGATCAATGCGCAGTAACTCATTCCTCCTGCTCTGTAAACAAAAGAATTTGGCAAAAGGAAGAAAGTCTTGGATGTTCAACTGGATCGTCTGATCTATCCGTTCTGGAAATGGTGGCCGGGAAAGGTACAAAAACACGTATTTTTTTCTTACATTAGAAATGACTTTGGTTGTATTGTTTCGTTTCTCCGGCTTTAAACATGTGTAAGTAATTCGGGTAAATGGAGTTCACTAGTTGAGAAGTCAGTGTCTGAACGGTTTGGTTCAGTTCAGTTAAGTTGCAATATCATTATTGAAGGTCAGTTGCAATATCAACATTGAAGGTCAGTTGTAATATCAACATTGAAGGTCAGTTGTAATATCAACATTGAAGGTCAGTTGTAATATCAACATTGAAGGTCAGTTGCAATCTCAACATTGAAGGTCAGTTGCAATCTCAACATTGAAGGTCAGTTGTAATATCAACATTGAAGGTCAGTTGTAATATCAACATTGAAGGTCAGTTGTAATATCAACATTGAAGGTCAGTTGCAATCTCAACATTGAAGGTCAGTTGCAATCTCAACATTGAAGGTCAGTTACAATCTCAACATTGAAGGTCAGTTACAATGGGCCCCTTGCGTACTTTGTCTCCTATCTTGATTTGACAGCCTGCTAGACTTTTCCGCGCTCATTGTTTGATGTATATCCTCCCACTTAAAGAATCGTTCTCCCCTCGAACGTCTGCCCTCCACCTACCCTCCCAGCATTGATGGATAGCGGGCTGCATGTATCAGGGACAAAGACCATATTTCGCCCCAAGTTGAAACAGGCTGCATTAGTGCACTCTGGTTAAGAGAAATGGGATCCCAGAGGAAAGTCAAACTTGATCTTAAAAATGCCGTGTTGAAACCAGTTGTGTCTGGTCGAAAGACGCGGATATCGCAGCCTCGCTGTAAACTGTGACAGAACATCACAACGTCATTCTCAGGACGAACGTCAAAGAAAAAGAAGAAGAAGGAGAAGAAGAAGAAGAAGAAGAAGAAGAAGAAGAAGAAGAAGAAGAAGAAGAAAAAGAAGAAGAAGAAGAAATGTCTTTTTATGTGACCAACATATCTTAACTGTTGTTCAAGTCTCTGTGCATTGCTAATGTCTCCAAGACTTCTTCACTATTCTGAAGCGCTTGGTTACCGAGCTCCAGACCGAGAATAAGGTTAGGTTTAAAATAACTTCAGTACGGTTCAGGACTAACATATAAACACACACACACACATCCATGCACTGGTCAATACGTCCCTGACATAAACTAGAAGACTACGGTCTGGCGTTGAAAGCGCCGTGCCTTCGCCAGTAGAATCTAAAAAGCCAAATCTTTAAACCAAAAAAGAAGTTTATCTATCAAAGGTGATATTTTTTTACAGTAAGCTTAACTTAACATATTTTCAAATCGGGCCAAAGGGCAGGAGCCCATAGGCCGCTGGATAAATAACCAACCAAAATTCACTGGTTTAGAAGACTTCAGAGTTTGTATACAACCACTTTCTTTTAATTCACTTAATCTAAAAGCTATTCACATCCTTTTTCACTGATACCTGGACTTGCTCACTCACCTTACCTGTATGATCTATTATAACCCGTAGGTTCCTTTCCTTTTCTATATTTCTAATATTGTTCTCTTCCATTCTGTAATGTTCCATATTGGATCTACCGTTGTTGGATGACTGTACATTTATCCACTTTAAACTCCATTTGCCAGCTCGCAGAGCATTCCCGAATTTTATCTAAATCCTACCTCAAAATATCCACCTCTGCTTTAGATAAGACATTTCTGCATTGTCCTACCATCCTGTACACAACGCGCCGACTGCATGATTCCCCATTTCCTAAATCCACTGGCATACCCTAACAATGGGAATATACTTGTGAACAATGCAATTATATTTGTTGTTTTATATGAACCTTATCAAATGCCATTCGGTGCTCTAATATAGCCACAACATTCCTGTAGAGGGTCAAAGTCAAGTTGCAGGTTCATTCCCAATGCAAAGACTGGTGGTTGGTATGCCATATTAGAAACCTCTCCATGTGTTTGTTCATTGTTCGTGTCTCTACACTTATACAGTAATGATGGATTTGGTCGCTGTAGCCGAGAGGCAAGGCTCTAGTCTATCAAAGCGATGAACGGAAACGTCGGGGGTTTGAGTCCAGCATGTTTCAAGCGACACCTGTTCTCAAAGGAGGTGGGACCAGAGTTCCTTAACACTGAATTACCTCCAGTCGTATCGACTTATCACCTTGCCACTGGCCCAATGTAGTTTGGGACCAGTCAGTGAGGCTGATGGCCAGCGCAGTTCCGTCCACGCTATAATGCAAATACGGTACTAGTTACATTATCAAGATCAAAAATCCGCCTGATTGTGTAGTCATCATCGGTTGTGATGGGCAACTAACTAACTACTCTCATTTGTGTTTTGTTAATGACGTGTTTGGATGTCAATATTTGACTTATATTTATGAAAACAGATTGGTGAATTACATATTTTGATGTCAATATATGAATTCGGTTGGTGAAAACAGATTGGTGAATGACGTGTTTTGATATCAATGTTTGACTTCTGTTGGTGAAAACAGATTTGGTCATTGTTATTGTTTTTATGATATCCATTTCACATCTTCCATCCTCTGTTATTATATTTCCAAGATAAGAGAAACTCGTGATTTGTTCTTGTGTCACATCATCTATTGTAATCTGTAGAGTATATTTCTTCTTCTCCTTCTTCTTCTTCTTCTTCTTCTTCTTCTTCTTCTTCTTCTTCTTCTTCTTCTTCGTACGCTGTCAGACATCAATCTGTATTTTTTCGAAAAAAGCAGCGGTCATCCTGAGGCTGTCGACACTGCCATAGAGCTTTCTAGTGTTGCCACTGGTGATGGCCACATCTGCTTTCTCTGATCCTCGTATATCGGGCAGTTTTGCAGCAAATGTTCAGCGGTCATTTTCCCGGTACCACACGAGCATTCGTCAGTGCCACCTAACTTCAATTTATTGAATGGGTGTTCCCTCAGTCTATTGTGGCCTGTGCGAAGTCTGAAGACCACGACCTGCTCTCTTCTGTTCAACTGGTAATAGGCATCGTTTTTTGTGTAGCCAGTATGTTCTGATTCCCATTTGGTCATTTATCTAGTTCTAATAAGCCTTTTTGACTCTTCGTAGGTCACACTAGGGTCTGGTTGTGGTAGTCTTGCACCTTCTTTTGCCAGTCTATCTGCCTCCTCGTTGCCTTGGATGTTACAATGGGATGGAACCCACTGTACCACTACTCTCATTGGTGCGGACTGCTGACATAGTTGACAGAGTACTGCTCTTAAATCATTAAGTTCAGTATTTTTCTGGCTTTTTAGTGCTGTGACAACGGCCAGGGCATCTGTAAACAGGACTATATGGCTTTCATTTCTTTTGCCTGTCACCATTTCTCCTACTGCAGCCCTCAGTGCCTCTGAAATTGCTTGAGTATTTTCCAGTTGCCACTGACAGTGTTATTTTTCTACCATTTGGTGGGCTCAGGAATACCCCTGCCCGTCCGTTCTGTGTTGTGTTTGTTACAGAACTGTCGGTGTATACATGGATCCAGTCCATGCTTGGGTAGTTTTTTCGTTATGTACCTCATGGTTATGTCTCTTCTTTCTTTTTCAGTCTGGCTGTTCTTGTTTCCAATACCTGGTATATTTTCTACCACCTCCGGAAATATATGAGGCCTCCAGGTAGGCTTGCGTACAGTAGGGATGGGCTTTGGTGTTGTTAATGCGTTCATAGATTCTTTGCTCATCTTTGCTTTGGCTATTTCTGCAAAGTTTCTACGCTTTAGTTTCCCATTTCCAAAATTATTTAATCTCTGATGCATTGGATGGTCTGTCAGTCTTCTGAGTTTCTCTGCTTGCTGCTGGGCTCTGCAGTCTCTTCTGTCGGTCATGGATTGCAGATTTGTAATCTTTTCAAGTTCTACAATTGACGTTGACTTCATGCCTCCTGTTATAACTCTCATGGCTTGGTTTTGAAGTTTGCTAATTTTGTCAAAGTTTGCCTTTGCTGCTGTTGTCCATGCCGCAATGCCATACTCGAGAACTGGTCTCACTCTTCCAGTGTACAGTTTCTTTAGTATACTTTCGTCTGCTCCCCAGCTTGTGCCAGCAAGTTTCCTCATGATTGCTATTCTTTGTCTGGCTCTCAATCCTTTTTTCTCGATCTGACTTTCCCATGTCATGCGCCGATCAAATGTGACTCCCAGGTAGTTTGGGTTGACGTTTGGCTGCAGGTATTTGCCGTTAAGACTTATTTTGGTATTTTGGGGTTTGTTTGAAAGCGAGAATATCGTACATGTTGTTTTTTCCTCATTTATTTTGACCAGCCATGAGTTCGCCCACTCCTCCAGCGATGTTAGTGCCTGCTGCATCCGATTACTTGCTATGGTGAGATTCTTTTCAGAGGTCCACATAGCCAGATCGTCTGCAAACATTGAGCTATGGACTCTTCTTGGTATATTCTCTGTGATGTTATTTATATACACCAGGAGTATATTTCGAGTCTTCTTATCTAATTATCACAGTGTTAATGCTCAATTCATACACCGGACTATTGTACTTTACCTGAATAACCAATTCCTGTAATTCTTGTTCCTCTTGAGCTAACAGAAATGTATCATTAGCAAAGCTAAGATGATTTATGGAGACTGCACCGATAATCAGTCCTAGTATTTCCTCAATCGTTTCCAAAATGTGTTATGTGTCAATGTTAAACAAACAAGGGGGAAATACAAATCCTTGTCGCACTGTTTTTATTATATAAATATGATGAGTAAAACCTGACACATTCTCTCAGAAAAGGTTACTCAATATTCTTGTTTCTTATCCATCTTACCCATATTTCCCACACGTAACTAGTTGCCCAATCGCATCTCTATTAAGGGCCTTTTTAAAATTTCCTATGAGATACAAATAAATGTTTATTATGTACTTCTATATATTATTCCGCAAGTGTTTTTGTAAAGATAATTGCTTCTCTTGTTTTGATGTTCATCGAAATCAAAGTTATCTCATGGAACTAAGTTGTCCCCTCTACGTCTAATTCACTCCTGTATAATTCTGAGGAGTATCTAAACAAGTTGTTTCATCTGGCTGGCTGTTCTAAAATTACGAGGTTAATTTGTCAGTCTTATGACTGCCCAAAATATATATGTGTTCCATGACATTAACCCCTCTCCCAACCAATACCCCCAAAAAACTTTTAAGTAATAAAAACAAGCTAATTATCCTTAAAATTAAATATAAACTATCAAAGTCAGGAAATAATAAAGGACTTTTAAAGAACCCCACATAAAAAAAGGCAAAGGCCGCCGTCTATTGTAGACGATGATGGCATAATTAATTTTGCTAGCGCTATTTTTAGTTAGGATTAACTGCGCTTTTTATCCTCACTCTCTCGTCTCGAGCCGCCCGACCCCAGTGAAAAAGACCGTGGAGGGCGGAGTCGAACCCACACCACCTGATCACGAGGCCGACGGCTTAACCACTTCGACGCGGAATCCCCACATGCTGTAATAAATATTAGACTCATGCACAATTTAATAAGATTGAAAAACTGGGAGATTCCATGAAAAATATTTAGAAAACAACATTCTTCAGGGCTTTTTTATATGACATGGAAAGCTTAAATGTTGTCTTTTAGGAACCAACCGATTTCTGCAGTTTGTTGTCAAGTTCATAAGAGCATACAATTGTGCTCGCAAACCTAAGTTGCTGCAAATGGGCTGCAGTATTTATGTCGCTTACACATGTGCAATGTTAAGTCGCTGCAGTTTCTGACACCCAAGACGATGCGAGATCTGTCATGTCTTGAAATTCCATTCATTCTTCCCAGGTGAAGAGAAGTTCAAGCAGTGCTTTTGCCAATCTTTCAGGCTCTTCAGCCACACAAATAAGTTGACTGTTTAAGGGATTTACAATCTAACTGACAGTATGTGGAAAGCTCTGGAAAGTAACCAGAGAACAATTGTTTTTTTTTAGTTTTGTCAGATAATGCCTTGTAACTGACTTCTTTATGTGACAAAGACCTGACATCTTTACAATCTTCCAAAAACTCTGCTAACTTTGGAAAGCGGATATCCTGTTTTGTTCCACTGTCTCATTCCAGAAAAGAAGCTTTGATACAAATGTTGAAATGTTTTATCTTTCCATGACTGAGTGTTTCCCTTGCAATTCCTTGTACAATGAAATTGCATGCCAAAAGATATAAACTAAATATATGTTCTGTAACTTCTCGTGTACTTTCTCCTGCTTATAACATAATCAATAACGGTAAAAAGCAGTCATACAGTCAAGCCTATGCCACTAATCTCTGAGAACAAAGTAATCGGTTTGCAATCGTTGGCCTCAAGATGATCCAGTCCCTAGCGGTAAATTTCCCAGATGTAAATGTGCTCCAATTGTATATGCCCCAGCTGTTAATAGTCGAACTGTAAATTTCCCAGCTGTAAATGTGCCCCAACTGTAAATGTGCTCCAACTGTAAATACCCCAGCTGTACATTGTCCAGCTGGAAATACCGCCCCAACAGTAAATTGCCCAGCTGTAAATTATCCAGCTGTAAATGGCTCAACTATAAATGTAAAATCTGTAAATGGTTCAGAGGTAAATAATCAAGCTGTAAATGGTCCAGTTGTGAATGGTGTAACTATACATGGTCCAGCTGTAAATGGTGCAGCTATAAAGGGTCTAGCTATACATGGTTCAGCGGTAAATGGTCTAGCTATACATGGTCCTGCTGTAAATGGTACAGCTGTAAATGGTCTAGCTATACATGGTCCAGCTGTAAATGGTACAGCTGTAAATGGTCTAGCTATACATGGTCCAGCTGTAAATGGTACAGCTGTAAATGGTTTAGCTATACATGGTCCAGTTGTAAATGGTACAGCTGTAAATGGTCTAGCTATACATGGTCCAGCTGTAAAAAGTATAGCTGTAAATGTTCTAGCTATACATGGTTCAACTGTAAATGGTACAGCTGTAAATGTTCTAGCAATACATGGTTGAACTGTAAAGGTCTAGCCATAAATGGTCCATCTGTAAATGGTTTAGTCGTAAATGTATACCTGACTTACAATTATGGAGGACAGTGTAGCCTATATGGTGATAGCAGAACAGATGGAGGTACATTAGGAAGACAAAAGAAACGATAGAGACTTCTTGAAAGAGTCTCCGAAAATCTTCAGCATTGATATCATCTCTTGTAAGATGTTTGGACAGAACCGTTTCACCTGGCGCTTTAGCATCACCAAAGGTGCTCAGATTGCAGAGCGAATCTCCATCGCGGAGGCTCAGAGTAAGCGTGCTGCCCGAAAGAACAGAACTCGCGATGACTGCACAGCCGACTCCTCAATCGAGTGCCCTGGACAAAGCAAAGTCTGCCATATCAAGGTTGGTCTCTTTAGCCATTTGGAAGCACATCTCGCAGCACAAGTCTGATGCTGTCCGCATCTTTGCGTGCTATGGTCAACTATTATAGGAACAGAAGCAGTTGACCCGGATATATTCCCATAAGACGACCAAACAATCTCATTGCCGGTTTTACTGTGATCTCAACAAAGGAAGTAATTTTCATAACATTTATTATGTCATCATTTCTCACTCCATCTCTGCTGGTGAGATTGGTGAAATTACGGACCCTTTCATTGTACACGTTGTAAGCTTAATCTCCTGTGCCGATTATAAGAATCATATCTGACACAGGTAGAACAGAGTTGTTACAAATATATGGTACCTGCTGTTCATTTGTTCCCAAGCTGATCTTCCGATGTTTAAGTAGTGGTCTTTTATTTGTGACTTTCACTCCAGTAATTTGAAGGGCATGGCCGTTTTAGTTTCTCTTATTCTAACCCTTTAAAAAGACGCTTACATGCAATTGATGGCAATGCCTGGTTCAAATCAATGGTTTAACATGATGTGGTTGCCAGTTTCGATCCCAACACTCTTTAGTTGTCTGTGACAACAGCTGAGAAGATGACAGTTGTCATAGTCTTGTCATTCGGGCACCACACAGGTGTTAAGTGTTACTGACAGTTGATCATTTAAAAGGACATGGGCTATTATATTTAGCATCATTTTTTTTAATGTAGTGTTCCATGTTCTGTAAAACACTCTTCCCAGATATTTAAACTCATGGCAATGTTTGACACTAATAATAATGTTCATCTAGGCGTCTGAGGTCCGTTGCGTCGGTTGGCAACATCCATGACCCACAGCTGTGGCGTGGTTCCAGGTCTCGTCCAGGGCGGAGGTTGTTACTTGCTGGGGTCATACTGTTCGGGGACGGCCTCTTCTGCGTCTCCAGTCGGAGGCTTTTGGCGTTGAGGAACGATTTATGTAGTATCGTGTGGGCAGTGGCTTCCTGGTCCAGCCGTACAACATGACCGAACAATGAAACTCGGCGCCGGTCAACTGTTTCTGAGATTGGATGGAGGCCTGTTTTAGCAGAGACCTCCACGTTGCGGATGTAGTCATGCCATCGGATGACCAGAATACGCCGCTGCCTGCACACGTGAAAGACCTTCTAGTCTCGACATGTCATGTTTCAGCAATGTCCAAGTTTCGAAGCCGTAAAGCAAGACTGGGACCACGCAGGACTGGTAGATGCAGATTTTTGTCCCAAGTGAGATCTTGTCATTTTTCCACACACGTCGGAGGTCGTGCATATCGGACGCAGCTAGTCCGATCCGCTTTGACATATCGGGACCGCTGCGCACATCGGAAGATATGCTACCGAGATAGATGAATTTGTTGGTGCCCTCCCCAGTGTGACCTTGAGTTTCAACACCCTGAGGTGCTGTGTCGGAAATGAGGTTCTGAACTTTGGTCTTGACCCAGAATATAGACAGGCCTAGGGAGGGCGTTTCCCTGCCTAACGTTACCAGAGAGCGCTGCAGCGCAGATCTGTTTGTGCCGAACAGGAAAATGTCGCCCGCGTAAACTAAATCAGTTAAGATTGACAAATCAATAGCTATACCCTCCTGATCCACGTTGAGACGGTCAAGAAGTCAGTGGACTGCCCGGCAGAAAAGGTCGGTGGCAAGAACACATCACTGTCTGACACCCGAGATCGTGGGAAATCTGATAGAGAGAGTGCCACCCAATCGAATGCTGGCACCGGTATCCTTGTGTAGCTTCTTGATCAAGTTCAACAGGAGTGCTGGGATGCCTATTCCGTGGAGGACTTTCTATAAAGCCGGAAGATCAACCGAGTCGAAGGCGGACTTCAAGTCCACGTATTCAGCGGACAAGTAGTGGTTGAAGGCACGATGCAGTTCGGCAAGGAGGCGCAGAGCAAGGATAGCATCGGTTGTAGAACGGCCCTGGGTGAAGCCAGTCTGTTCTGGGCGACATTCTGTGCTCAAGAGAGGCTTGCGTCTAGCCAGAAACACGTGTGCAAACACCTTCCCCGGTACTGAGAGTAGTGTTATAGGCCTGTAATTACTGCAGTCTTTGTGACTCCCCTTGCCTTTGTACAGAGAGACGACGATTCGATCGCGCCAGTCGGCCGTCCTCCATACTTGCAGGAATAAATGATGGAGGGCAGAGCTGAGCTGGTCGATGGTATGTTTCAACAGTTTTGGTGGGATGTGGTCCCGATCTGCCGCTCGTCCATCTCTGAGTTTCCGAATAGCAGCAACGACTTCAGCTGTAGTAGATGGGTCTATGTTGATTTACGTATCTGTGGGAGGATCCGGAGATTCAACAGACAGATCGGGATATGTCGTTGCTGGTGGATGGTTAAGATCATGCGTGTAGTGTTCCTTCCATCTGTTCACTACCTCTTCGTCCGACGAGTACAATAGAGCTGACAATAACCATTTTTTTTCCTCTCAAATTTCTACATATGCACTTTACTTTACTTTACTGTCATTCAGTGAGATCGGAAATGTCCTGGGTCTTCGGCATTCACACCCAACGATGTATCCTTTGAGTCCGCTGGCAAAAATTAATCACTAACAATGAGATCTCCTGACGGATACAGCTCAAGAGCCTTTCTTTGATCTTATGGCGCGCCTTTCTCATGACGTTCCGGCTCAGCCTCTATACTTGTCCCTGGAAGAGACGGGAAAAGACCGCACCCGTCGTAGATTCGGTCAATGTGGCCGCCAGTGCAACACCTGACTGAGACACATCGTCTGTACTCTATCTGATCTGTATGCTGCCCTTAATTCTGCCATCAACCATGGTCATGGACTTTCAGTACAACAGGACCTGGTTGACTAGGCTGATTACTTTACTTCAGTGGCTTTCTCAACAACAAGACACACTGAAAGTCTGTTGAGTATCGAGCGCACGTATATGTTGGAAATAAGGCTGTAGAAATAGTACATAATGTAAGACGCAGGAATAAACGAGTGAACAACTTGCTTTTATTGGATTGAGAATAAGAAGAAAGAAAAGGTGAATGAGAACGTCTACTTGTCCTGTGCTCATTAGCCTGGTTTCCATTAGAAATGTTGCCCAGACAGCGGCTAACTGGCTGCTGGTTTTCCTGAGAAATGTTGCCCAGACAGCGGCCAACTAGCTGCTGGTTTCCCTTAGAAATGTTGTCCAGACAGCGGCTAACTGGCTGCTGGTTTCCCTGAGAAATGTTGCACAGACAGCGGCCAACTAGCTGCTGGTTTCCCTTAGAAATATTGTCCAGACAGCGGCTAACTGGCTGCTGGTTTCCCTGAGCAATGTTGTCCAGACAGCGGCTAACTGGCTGCTGGTTTCCCTGAGAAATGTTGCCCAGACAGCGGCTAACTGGCTGCTGGTTTCCCTGAGAAATGTTGCCCAGATAGCGGCTAACTGACTGCTGGTTTCCCTTAGAAATGTTGCCCGGACAGCGGCTAACTAGCTTTTCGTTTAGATTGACAACTACCAAAGGTTCTTTTACGTGCACATCGTGTACATGGACATCCAAGTTTATCGTCTGTCTCCGATAGGACGAGGTGTAGACTCCACCTTCCTTGAGACCTGTGTATTTGATAAATTTGCAGAATTCCAACCACCCACCACTTCGAGCTTCCGTACGTTCGTTTCCATACATTCGGATCAGCGAGCGCCTTACCTCTCAGTTGTACAACCCTCCTCTTCCCCACACCTTCCCCCAAACCTATCCAACCTCTCAACCAATATCAACTCATTTCCTTTTATTCCACTCTAACTAAGAAACCTTCAATGCAGATCTAAAAAATCATTCCTTTGGCCTGAAGAATAGGACCACTGTACCTATATGCATACCATAAAAGGGGACTTAAGAGAGTTGTAGGTGGGGGTAGCAACCTCACCATGTAAAACAAACTGTTAATAAAACTCAGCTCCGTCAGCACACAAAGGGGCAAGCTTCCTGGCGGCCCTATGCTTCAGAGGGACCGAAACAGAACAGAATAAGCCGAACAAGGAAACCAGTGATAGTACAAAAAGCCTTCCTTCCTGGAATCAGCTGATGCAGCAATTCTAGAAATCATCTGTAATATAAAACCGCTTAGCATGTACAGAAATGTGCACGGCAGTCCGCGTCTTCGTGGACGCATTTGGACCATATGGTCGGCTACGTGTCCATGTTCCCACATACAGGTTATCGTTACAGTGTTATACAAAATAGGAGTTCCAAGAGGAGGATACATTTTGCTAAGGAACAAAGACCTCTCGACTCTGTAGTCGCTGCACAGTGTGCACAAAAATGTTTTTATTTTATCGCCGACAGAAACAAAAAATGTTTACCTCGGTTTTGAACTCGCGCTTTACCTACCAGGAGACTGGAATTCCATCAGCTCGGCCCCTCGTTTCTCACTAACGTGCGTAACATACATAAACAAGAAAGATCAATGATAAAGGTTGTCGAATAGCAGCTACTGCAGTCAGGGATGATGTGTTAGCCCTCATTGTAGTATATCATATTCTTTCGGGAGGCTGCGTGGCTTAGGGGTGAAGCGTCCGTTTCACAATTCCAGCGCACCCTGTTCGAATCACGTTTGTGCCCAGCTTGGCAGACATGGGTTTATTTAGGTCCTCCACGTACGGAAAGTAATGGCAACCTACCGTACTGCATACTAGCCAAGAAACTTATAACAGCCAAATAGGTTGGCGGTTGAAAGAAGCGGCGTTCTGCAAAGGACATGCTACTGACATATTCTTTCTGTGACGTGGGGTGACCAGTTACTGTCCCGCAGCTGCATTTCTTTCAGTGATAATGAGACAGACGGTTGTAGTAATGAGAAAGATGGTTGTAGTAATGAGAAAGGTGGTTGTAGTAATGAGAAAGGTGGTTGTGGTAATGAGAAAGGTGGTTGTAGTAAAGAGAAAGGTGGTTGTAGTAATGAGAAAGGTGGTTGTAGTAATGAGAAAGGTGGTTGTAGTAATGAGAAAGGTGGTTGTAGTAATGAGAAAGATGGTTGTAGTAATGAGAAAGATGGTTGTAGTAATGAGAAAGGTGGTTGTAGTAATGAGAAAGGTGGTTGTAGTAATGAGAAAGATGGTTGTAGTAATGAGAAAGGTGGTTGTAGTAATGAGAAAGGTGGTTGTAGTAATGAGAAAGGTGGTTGTTGTAATGAGAAAGGTGGTTGTAGTAATGAGAAAGGTGGTTGTAGTAATGAGAAAGATGGTTGTAGTAATGAGAAAGGTGGTTGTAGTAATGAGAAAGGTGGTTGTAGTAATGAGAAAGGTGGTTGTAGTAATGAGAAAGGTGGTTGTAGTAATGGGAAAGGTGGTTGTAGTAATGAGAAAGGTGGTTGTAGTAATGAGAAAGATGGTTGTAGTAATGAGAAAGGTGGTTGTAGTAATGAGAAAGGTGGTTGTAGTAATGAGAAAGGTGGTTGTAGTAATGAGAAAGGTGGTTGTAGTAATGAGAAAGGTGGTTGTAGTAATGAGAAAGGTGGTTGTAGTAATGAGAAAGGTGGTTGTAGTAATGAGAAAGGTGGTTGTAGTAATGAGAAAGGTGGTTGTAGTAATGCGAAAGGTGGTTGTAGTAATGAGAAAGGTGGTTGTAGTAATGAGAAAGGTGGTTGTAGTAATGAGAAAGGTGGTTGTAGTAATGAGAAAGGTGGTTGTAGTAATGAGAAAGATGGTTGTAGTAATGAGAAAGATGGTTGTAGTAATGAGAAAGATGGTTGTAGTAATGAGAAAGGTGGTTGTAGTAATGAGAAAGATGGTTGTAGTAATGAGAAAGGTGGTTGTAGTAATGAGAAAGGTGGTTGTAGTAATGAGATAGACGGTTGTAGTAATGAGAAAGGTGGTTGTAGTAATGCGAAAGGTGGTTGTAGTAATGAGAAAGGTGGTTGTAGTAATGCGAAAGGTGGTTGTAGTAATGCGAAAGGTGGTTGTAGTAATGAGAAAGGTGGTTGTAGTAATGAGAAAGATGGTTGTAGTAATGAGAAAGGTGGTTGTAGTAATGAGAAAGGTGGTTGTAGTAATGAGAAAGATGGTTGTAGTAATGCGAAAGGTGGTTGTGGTAATGCGAAAGGTGGTTGTAGTAATGAGAAAGGTGGTTGTAGTAATGAGAAAGATGACGGGTAATGATAAAGATGGCTTTAGTAATCAGAAAGATCATTGAAAAAATGAGAAACATGATCGTTTTCCAAACACTAAGCCAGGTACCCAACTACACCTCGATGGAATGAAGTGCGTCCCTAAATGAAAGTGAATCTTTCAAAGTGAGAAACAAGACTTCGGACATGTATGTAAGTAAAATACATTTATCCACTTGTCTCAACTCCCGTCGCCCTATTAGTTGAAGGAAAAGTCCACACTATATTTCGCTCACGCTAAACAGCCGCTAGGAAAGACTGATTCCAACCATTTACAATGCGGTTTCACAACATTAGTTCTTGCATAATGAGATCGCCAGCCCATTGACAAACCTATTTAGTCACATCTAACGGCTTGTAGTGAAGGCAACAGTGGACTTTTCTTACCACTCAGGAGCGAAAACATTAATTTGTGCTTCCAAATATTCAAACATGCATGACTTGACATTTTGGTACGTGCACAAATGCATTCATACATGTACGACGAATGCACACATGCATTCATACATGTACGACGAATGCACACATGCATTCATGTTATGTTTGTTGTTCGTCCATCACGAGTGATGAGTACCTTTACTTTTTTCACCTAGCCAGTCCTACCAGTCGAGTATTATGTAAATTCGGGTTGTGGATGGGTGCGGAGATGGCTGACGAGTCCGTTTTGGGATCTGCATACTCGCAGGAAGTGAAAGCATAGAAAGTTCGCTTCGCGAGACGGGGATCATGATTGTCAGCAAATTTATTTCATCCGCTTTATTCCTCAGCCAGGAGTCCCGCAACTGAGCCAGCTTTTTGACTGTAGTTTAGCTTGTCAGCGGATTAACGCTCTCCACTTAACCCCTTGTTTGTCGTCACAGGACTCGACTGTGTTAGTACTGGATAAATGAAAAGAGAATGACTTGTGTAATGAATTGGATTTAAGTGAGGAATGGTTCAGCGGTTCGTCGATCTCACTCTCACGCCCGAGCCCAACTTTAACCAGTGGCAAGACAAGTCAGGACGACTGGATATGGACTCCGGTGCAGTGGGTGACCACGGCTGCTCAAGTGTCGTGCCGTGTTCCGTGCGGTCCACATCGCTCAGCACATTTGCTGTCGTGGTAACCTGATGTCGAGTTTCCTGCTTAGCTGGATGGGCTTGAGCAGGGCAGAGCAAATCTAAAAAAGCTTTCCATGTTCTTGGCTTCCTATTTTTTCTTTTACGACCTCTCCTGCCATTTTCTTTCAGTTCGTTTGTTTGGTTCTCTCACTGACAAGGACTCCGAGGTAGGCAGGACGTCTTGCCACCTCCAGTGGTAACGAGTGACCCCTACACACCTCCGGTCTAAGTGTCAGCAAGGTGCCTCGAGAGAACGTGTCCATTTTCGCTGGACGGCCCAGAAATTTTGCGCTCACGCGTTGTCGGGAATAGGGGACGATAGGCTTAGAGTTCGACCACAGCTAGAATTCGGAACATTATCAAATAGGTGTATCTTATTACACATATACCAACTGTAGTACGGTCCTCGTGTGGTGTTCCGTCGATAAAACACTTCTTGAACTCATTCTAGTTTTGGAAGAACATAAAATATCACAGAATACCCGATGCTGACGTGTCAGCGGCCATCAGCGGCCAGTCACGGCGCTCGACCGGAAGTTTACATGCATTCATACGTGTACGACGCATGCACACGTCACATACACTACACATACCTTCTCCATCAGACAAACACCAACTATACATTATGTAATGAATGACAATCTCATTATGTAAATATGCGGCACTGATAGTTTGGTCTGAAAGGTTAAAATAGCCAAGTGGATGTAATTAAGTCTGAAGTCTATGTTTACTTTAGATAATGTCATCGCGGACATTAACGAATGAAAACTCATAAACATCCATCTATCTACATCATATGAGCATAAGAAGGGATTTTTGTTTTTTTCTAGATAAGCTCTCGGAAATTGATAATTGACTAATGAGTATATGCACTAACACATAGCACTGCATCTACATACAAGCTGATAAATTCACATTTATAAAAAGACATGGAGACACACATACATAAGAATACACAAATGTATGTATAAACCAAATATATTGTTGTAGTAATGAAACATTATTTATTTTATTCTATCTTGTACAAAGAAAACTAAGATAATGACAACTGATAAGACAAAACTTCAACCCAAAATTGAGATAACTGGCGAAGAGATTGAAAATGTTGCACATTTTGAATATCTGATATAAATGCTAAACAACAATGGAAACTTTACAGAGGAAGTAAGAAGACGGCTGACTAAGACAATTCAGAAGATTTGGAATATGCAGAAATTATGGCATAATACAAAGAACCAAAACTAAAGATGCTAAGAACATGCAATTTTCCTATGGCAACCTATGGATGTGAAACATGGACGATTACAAAAGCAATAAGAGTAAAAATCGGGGCTTTTGAAACACAGCTACAGAAGAGTCCTGGAAATCCCGTGGACAAAGAAAGAAACAAATCTATCTGGCAATACCTGAATATAGAGGAGAATTGGCTCATAAAGGATGCAATGACCCGAAAACTGAGCTTTTTGGACACGTCAGACGACACAACGGATGGGAGATGGGGGTTAGGGAGGGCATAGTCACTGGAAAGAAAAGCAGGGGCCGACAGAGAAGACGATGGACACAGGACATCAAGGAGGCGCTAGATTTGATCTTGGAACATGCTGGGGAGACTGGAGGAAGACAGTTTCATACAGACAGGCTGTCATGAGAGCAACGTCCTGCAAAGAACATGCCCTATGATGATGATGATGATGATGACGTACATGTTTTGGTGTGTACACATGCATGTTGAAATCTCCAGGGGTTACTTTTCCAATCTTCACACTACGTTTATTTCCGCATGTGGATTTGGCTTGGCTTGGCTTCGTTCGTTATAAATCTCCCGCTACCAAACCCTAAAAGGGCTTAAGTAGCAGAATGTAGTCCAGAGAACGGAATGCGTTGTGTCGTAGTTTACAGCTTGACTGCGATATGTGCACCTTTCGGCTTAACACATCCGACTTCAGCAAGCATTTTTTTAGTACCGGGTTAGCATTCACTCTTCGATCCCTTCTCCTTAGCCAGTCTGTCCTGCTGCAGCCTGTTATCCAGGATCACCGCTTGGAGGTGTAGAAGAGTCTTGGCAGCTCTGTTTCGTTGGCCCTGACGCTAGCAGTCAGCTATGGGTCGCTGACCACTGCAGCTCATGCGCTGCCAGCATGTGGATTTGACGGTTCATTGGAGACACCTTTTGAAATAGTTGCTGTCTCTTTTCTTATTGCAGTTTTGGTCTCATTTATGAAGAGGTTTGTCAGGAGTCAATAGTGGAACAAGTGTGAAACAGAGCATCTAGGCTATCTGACACAAGTATAACTTATGGAGAGATTTGACAGGAGTAGATACAAGAACAAGTCCCGAGCCTATCAATACTGCACCAGTTCTCTTCTGTCATATTCTAGTATACAGACTAGGTTCGCATTTGGCTATTTCTAAAGTGATATGTTTACCATGCAGCTTGCTTTCTTCAACAGAAAATTAACCTTGTGTTTCCCAAGTAGTCTGCCGGGGTCTTTGTGTATGACAAGGACAAGAATAGCACCACTGCCACACAGAGAGCATATAGTAAGAGGTGACTAACTGTGTGATACAGCATAACACCGACCATGGTTAGGTGGTTTGTTTATAGCAGCATAGATGGTGCCTAACAGGCTGCGTGTCCACTTTGTTCTAGTGTTTGAGTCTATTATGATAGACTCGCAGATCGGTTAACCACTCTCCGCGGCGCTTGTCCCAACACAGCGAAATAATTAACTGCTCGAGCCTAGCCCACTAAGCAGGAAATCCTCATCCCGACTACATTCAGCTCATACTGAAGCTGAGACCTGCAAAGGGGCATTCGCCTTCGTAGAAGTAAAAGTCGACTTAGAACTAGAACGCTCTCGGATCCCAGTATCCCAGGTAGCGATTGGATCTAAGAGTAATCAGATAGGTACATACTGATCAATGTGGTAGCGAAGAGTAATTGGGTTCAGGTGAAAATATTGATTAAATTGAGAACGAAGAGTAGTCAGGTTCAGGTGAAATATACTGATTGAGGTAGGAACAAACAGTAGTCAGAGTCTGGTGAAACATGTTGATAAAGGTAGAAGGAAAGAGTAATTAGGGTCAGGGGAAACATATTGATTAAATAAAGAACGAAGAATAATTGAGATCAGCTGAAACTATTGATTAAGGTGGGAACGAAGAGTAGTCAGGTTCAGGTGAAATATACTGATTGAGGTAGGAACAAACAGTAGTCAGTCTGGTGAAACATGTTGATAAAGGTAGAAGGAAAGAGTAGTTGGGGTCAGGGGAAACATATTGATTAAGGTAGGAACAAAGAGTAGCGGAGCGCGTGGCCGAATGGTTTCGAGGCCTGCCTGCTGACAAAGAGGGCAGCAGTTTGAATCCCCGGTATGGCATATGTTGTTGTTTAACTGTTGGGGGTGAAATAAACAAACATAGCTAGCACACGACGTGGCGACAGCAGTGGCGAAACGGTCTGTAGTCACCAGCCTTCAAATCCCCTCGACTACCCCAGACTTTGCGAAAAATGTCGTATGACAGTGACAAAGAGTAGTCAGAATAAAGTGAAACATATTGATTACGGTGGAAGGAAAGAGTGATTGGAGTCAGGTGAAACTTATTGATAAAACATATTGGAAGGTAAGAGTAGGCAGGCTCAGGAAAAACGTATAGGTAGGAACGAAGAGTTGTGTCGTAGTTTACAGCAAGGCTGCGATGTCTTCGCCTTTCGGTCCGACACATCCGGTTTCAGTTGGCTTCTTTTGTGTAGCGGATGTGGCTTACCGCTGCGATCCTTTTTCTCTTGGTAAGACTACACTAGTGCAGCCTGTTCCCAGGGCCACTCTTGGAGGCGAAATATGGTCTTAGTCAGCTCTGGTTCGCTGACGCTCATACAATTAGTCAGCTCTGGTTCCCTGACTGTTGTCAGATCATTGACTGCGCTGCTTCCTGGACCACACCCCCTCCCCTTTTTCAACATCATCATCAAGTGACGGCTCATCATCGAAGGTTGACGGTAATGGATCTACAGCTGGCTCTGTACCGAGCCAGGTCAGTACACTCAGTCAGACTGTGTCCCGATCACATCTTGATGTTGTCTGTCTATCTGTACCTCACCAGGTCAGTACTCTCAGTCATACTGTGTCCCGATCACATCTTCATGTTGTCTGTCTATCTGTACCTCACCAGGTCAGTACTCTCAGTCATACTGTGTCCCGATCACATCTTGATGTCTGTTCATCTGTACATCAGCAGGTCAGTACACTCAGTCATACTGTGTTCCGATCACATCTTGATGTTGTCTGTCCATCTGTACCTCAGCAGGTCAGTACTCTCAGTCATACTGTGTCCCGATCAAATCTTGATGTCTGTTCATCTGTACCTCACCAGGTCAGTACTCTCAGTCATACTGTGTCCCGATCACATCTTGATATCTGTTCATTTGTACCTCAGCAGGTCAGTACTCTCAGTCAGACTGTGTTCCGATCACATCTTGATGTTGTCTGTCCATCTGTACCTCACCAGATCAGTACTCTAGTCAGACTGTGTTCCGATCACATCTTGATGTTGTCTGTCCTTCTGTACCTCAGCAGGTCAGTACTCTCAGTCAGACTGTGTCCCGATCACATCTTGATGTCTGTTCATCTGTACCTCAGCAGGTCAGTACTCTCAGTCAAACTGTGTCCCGATCACATCTTGATGTCTGTTCATCTGTACCTCACCAGGTCAGTACTCTCAGTCATACTGTGTCCCGATCACATCTTGATGTCTGTTCATCTGTACCTCAGCAGGTCAGTACTCTCAGTCATACTGTGTCCCGATCACATCTTGATGTCTGTTCATCTGTACCTCACCAGGTCAGTACTCTCAGTCATACTGTGTCCCGATCACATCTTGATGTCTGTTCATCTGTACCTCAGCAGGTCAGTACTCTCAGTCAGACTGTGTTCCGATCACATCTTGATGTTGTCTGTCCATCTGTACCTCAGCAGGTCAGTACTCTCAGTCAGACTGTGTTCCGATCACATCTTGATGTCTGTTCATCTGTACCTGCCAAGGTCAGTACTCTCAGTCATACTGTGTCCCGATCACATCTTGATGTCTGTTCATCTGTACATCAGCAGGTCAGTACACTCAGTCATACTGTGTTCCGATCACATCTTGATGTTGTCTGTCCATCTGTACCTCAGCAGGTCAGTACTCTCAGTCAGACTGTGTTCCGATCACATCTTGATGTTGTCTGTCCATCTGTACCTCAGCAGGTCAGTACTCTCAGTCAGACTGTGTTCCGATCACATCTTGATGTTGTCTGTCCATCTGTACCTCATCAGATCAGTACTCTCAGTCAGACTGTGTTCCGATCACATCTTGATGTTGTCTGTCCATCTGTACCTCAGCAGGTCAGTACTCTCAGTCAGACTGTGTCCCGATCACATCTTGATGTCTGTTCATATGTACCTCAGCAGGTCAGTACTCTCAGTCATACTGTGTCCCGATCACATCTTGATGTCTGTTCATATGTACCTCACCAGGTCAGTACTCTCAGTCATACTGTGTCCCGATCACATCTTGATATCTGTTCATTTGTACCTCAGCAGGTCAGTACTCTCAGTCAGACGGTGTTCCGATCACATCTTGATGTCTGTTCATCTGTACCTCAGCAGGTCAGTACTCTCAGTAAGACTGTGTTCCGATCACATCTTCATGTCTGTTCATCTGTACCTCACCAGGTCAGTACTCTCAGTCATACTATGTCCCGATCACATCTTGATGTCTGTTCATCTGTACCTCAGCAGGTCAGTACTCTCAGTCAGACTGTTTTCCGATCACATCTTGATGTTGTCTGTCCATCTGTACCTCAGCAGGTCAGTACTCTCAGTCAGACTGTGTCCCGATCACATCTTGATGTTGTCTGTCCATCTGTACCTCACCAGGTCAGTACTCTCAGTCAGACTGCATTCCGATCACATCTTGATGTTGTCTGTCCATCTGTACCTCACCAGGTCAGTACTCTCAGTCAGACTGTATTCCGATCACATCTTGATGTTGTCTGTCCATCTGTACCTCAGCAGGTCAGTACTCTCAGTCATACTGTGTCCCGATCACATCTTGATGTCTGTTCATCTGTACCTCACCAGGTCAGTACTCTCAGTCATACTGTGTCCCGATCACATCTTGATGTCTGTTCATATGTACCTCACCAGGTCAGTACTCTCAGTCATACTGTGTCCCGATCACATCTTGATATCTGTTCATTTGTACCTCAGCAGGTCAGTACTCTCAGTCAGACGGTGTTCCGATCACATCTTGATGTCTGTTCATCTGTACCTCAGCAGGTCAGTACTCTCAGTAAGACTGTGTTCCGATCACATCTTCATGTCTGTTCATCTGTACCTCACCAGGTCAGTACTCTCAGTCATACTGTGTCCCGATCACATCTTGATGTCTGTCCATCTGTAACTCACCAGGTCAGTACTCTCAGTCAGACTGTATTCCGATCACATCTTGATGTTGTCTGTCCATCTGTACCTCACCAGGTCAGTACTGTCAGTCATACTGTGTCCCGATCACATCTTGATGTCTGTTCATCTGTACCTCAGCAGGTCAGTACTCTCAGTCAGACTGTATTCCGATCACATCTTGATGTTGTCTGTCCATCTGTACCTCAGCAGGTCAGTACTCTCAGTCAGACTGTGTCCCGATCACATCTTGATGTCTGTTCATCTGTACCTCAGCAGGTCAGTACTCTCAGTCATACTGTGTCCCGATCACATCTTGATGTCTGTTCATCTGTACCTCACCAGGTCAGTACTCTCAGTCATACTGTGTCCCGATCACATCTTGATGTCTGTTCATCTGTACCTCAGCAGGTCAGTACTCTCAGTCATACTGTGTCCCGATCACATCTTGATGTCTGTTCATCTGTACCTCACCAGGTCAGTACTCTCAGTCATACTGTGTCCCGATCAAATCTTGATGTCTGTTCATCTGTACCTCACCAGGTCAGTACTCTCAGTCAGACTGTGTTCCGATCACATCTTGATGTTGTCTGTCCATCTGTACCTCACCAGATCAGTACTCTCAGTCAGACTGTGTTCCGATCACATCTTGATGTTGTCTGTCCATCTGTACCTCAGCAGGTCAGTACTCTCAGTCAGACTGTATTCCGATCACATCTTGATGTTGTCTGTCCATCTGTACCTCAGCAGGTCAGTACTCTCAGTCATACTGTGTCCCGATCACATCTTGATGTCTGTTCATCTGTACCTCAGCAGGTCAGTACTCTCAGTCATACTGTGTTCCGATCACATCTTGATGTTGTCTGTCCATCTGTACCTCACCAGATCAGTACTCTCAGTCAGACTGTGTTCCGATCACATCTTGATGTTGTCTGTCCATCTGTACCTCAGCAGGTCAGTACTCTCAGTCAGACTTTGACCCGATCACATCTTGATGTCTGTTCATATGTACCTCAGCAGGTCAGTACTCTCAGTCAGACTGTGTCCCGATCACATCTTGATGTCTGTTCATCTGTACCTCACCAGGTCAGTACTCTCAATCATACTGTGTCCCGATCACATCTTGATGTCTGTTCATCTGTACCTCACCAGGTCAGTACTCTCAGTCATACTGTGTCCCGATCACATCTTGATGTCTGTTCATCTGTACCTCAGCAGGTCAGTACTCTCAGTCAGACTGTGTTCCGATCACATCTTGATGTTGTCTGTACATCTGTACCTCTACCACCATATGGCTCTCTTTCCTTCCACTCCTCCTTCAATATAACCTATAGCATACTATCATGTCTCTTGATATGACCAAAATCGTTTGGTTTTTTTTCTGCCTTCTATTTCATTCAGAAGCTTTAGTTGTTTCAGGACCTCACTATTTGTTTTCCTATCTTTCTAAGAAACTCCTCCACGTCTTCTGAAAACCCACATTTTATATGCTACAATTCACTTCGCCATTTTCTTTGTCCAGGTTTCTACTCCATACAATAGAACAGAATGCACATATCATTTAGTCTAATTATTTAGTTTCTGAGATATCTGCTTGGAGAGAAATATATGTCGCATATCCAACCATCCGTCATCGTCTCTTACGACATGCTTAGTAAGTTTACAGTTTTGTTATTTTGTATCCACTTTCGGGTCTTGACAACACCCTGCTGCTACGTTATGTTATTTTTTGTTATATTATTTCATTTTATTTTATTAAGCAATAATTAGTGAAAATCGAAAGTGTGAAATTCAAATACAGATGCGTTGCAAAGTTTAAAAGAGAGCCAACATCTGAACCATTTGGGATGTGTTTGTTAAAGCCTAATGTTCCAGTCAAATCTAACAAGAAAGGTATTGGTAGTGATGTTGTAACTTGGTGAGTTTTAAATGTATTCTTCGCCATTACAGTTCGCTTAATGATCTCCCTTTCACAAGTGCCATCCTCCGTTCTTAGCTGGTCAAGATATAAATAGCTTGACACATGTTCCCTGCTTGTTATATACGGATACTTGTTGAAGCGTCATGTCTAGTTCTCAAACATACCATTGATCCGAATACAAGTTTGTGATTTGTTCGATATCCTTAGCGTACAGATTGATATCCTACTGACATTTTATTAACTATCCATGTTTGGCGTTATCAAACGCTTTAGTGTAATCAATGAAGCAATTATATAAGTCCTTTTGCACCTTTACGTATTTTGACACAATCACTCTCATACAGAAATCCATTCTCTTGTTCCGCTTTTCTGCTCCTCACCGACTTCTTGGATAATCTTCCCTTTAATTATTTTTTGTATGATTTTAAGTAGTATTTTGTGACATGGTTCTTCAAACTTATAGTCCGAACATCCGTACAATCTCCCGTTTTGGTCTTCTAAGGCAACCTTCTGAACTCAGAAATTGTTAGCTCCTGTGGTAAATGTCCTTCTGTGTATATGTCGTTGCAAATATCTGTGACTCTATCATCACCAAATTCTTTCAGTGCTTATACCTTTTCTACGATTTTCTTGTCCAACCTGTTTACTTTTCTTCAATATTTGAATAGTTCTGTTCAACATCTGATTTAAGAGGCATGCGGTATCTTTTACTTCGAGATTACTGCATATTTCATCATAAATTAAAGAAAGCTGCATCTTTCATCATTAATTAAAGAAAGCATCAACATATTAATGTTGACCTTTTTGTTATTTCTGTTGTCTCAAACAACATATTTCCTTCTTTGTCTTTAATACAGCTCCCACATTTGCGGACTTTTTTTTCGTCCTGTCCAATTTTTTATTTCCTCCTTAAAGGAAATGAAGAAAATTCGGCCTGCTGGTCCTGAAAGAAAGAAAATATAGCTTGTAAGCCTTGAAGGAAGTGAAGAAAATACGGGTTGAAGGACCTGAAGGAAGTTCAGGAAATATAGCTTGCAGGTCTTGAAGTAAGTTGTGAAAATATAGCTTGCAGGCTCTAAATGAAATGAAGAAAATATAGTTCGCAGGCCCTGAAGGGAGTGAAGAATATATAGCTTGAAGGCCCTAGATGAAGTGGAGGAAATATAGCTTGTATATCTTGAAGGAAATGGAGAAAATATAGCTTGTAGGCCCTGGAGAAATTAGGAAAATATTGCTTGCAGGCCCTGAAGAAATTAGGAAAATTTAGCTTGCAGGACCTGAAGGAACTGGAGGAAATATAGCTGGCAGGTCCTGAAGGAACTGGAGGAAATATAGCTGGCAGGTCCTGAAGGAAGTGGGAGAAATATAGCTTGAAGGTCTTGAAAGAAGGGGAGGAAATATAGCGTGTAGGCTCTAAAGGAAGTGAAGGAAATATGGTTTGTATGCCCTGAAGGAAGTGAAGGAAATATGGTTTGTATGCCCTGAAGGAAGTGAAGAAAATTTGGTTTGTATGCCCTGAAGGAAGTGAAGGAAATATGGTTTGTATGCCCTGAAGGAAGTGAAGAAAATATGGTTTGTATGCCCTGAAGGAAGTGAAGGAAATATGGTTTGTATGCCCTGAAGAAAGTGAAGGAAATATGGTTTGTATGCCCTGAAGGAAGTGAAGGAAATATGGTGTGTATGCCCTGAAGGAAGTGAAGGAAATATGGTTTGTATGCCCTGAAGGAAGTGAAGGAAATATTTCTTGCAGACCATGAAAGAAGTGCGGGATATATAGCTTGCGGGCCTTGAAGGAAGTAAAGCAAATACAGATTGCGGGCCTTGAAGGAAGTAAAGCAAATACAGATTGCGGGCCTTGAAAGAAGTAAAGCAAATACAGATTGCGGGCCTTGAAGGAAGTAAAGCAAATACAGATTGCGGGCCTTGAAGGAAGTAAAGCAAATACAGATTGAAGGCCTTGAAGGAAGTAAAGCAAATACAGATTGCGGGCCTTGAAGGAAGTAAAGCAAATACAGATTGAAGGCCTTGAAGGAAGTAAAGCAAATACAGATTGCAGGCCTTGAAGGAAGTAATGCAAATAAAGATTGAAGGCCTTCAAGGAAGTAAAGAAAATATAGATTGCAGATCTTGAAGAATGCGTTGTGTTGTATTGTTCAGCTCCACTGCGATATTTGCACCTTTTCGGCTCGACACATCCGACTTCACTAGGCATTTTTTGGGTACTGGGTTAGCCTTCCCTTTTCGATCATTTATCCTTAGCCAGAATGTTATGTTGCAGTCTTTTATCCAGAATCACCACGGGGGAGGTGTAGAAGTGTCTTGGCAGCTCTGCTTCGCTGGCCCTGACACTACCAATCAGCTTTCTATCACTTGCCGCTCAACATCTTTATCCTTTGCTGCCACCAAAGTAAGTAAGTAAGTAAGTATGTATGTTTGTCCATGGTCTTTTCAAAACCGATAGCATCAGTGCCAACCTCCAAAGCAAAGATGAGCGAAGACCCTATGAACACATTAACAAGACCAAAGCCCATCCCTACTGTACGCATACCTACCTGGAAGCAGCATATCATTCCGGAGGTGGTAGAAAACATACCAGGTATTGGAAACAAGAACAGCCAAACTGAAAAAGAAAGAAGAGACATAACCCTGAGGTACAAAACGAAAAACTACCCAAGCATAGACTGGACCCATGCATACACCGACGGTTCTGTAACAAACACAACACAGAACGGAGGGGCAGGTGTATTGCTGAGCCTACCAATTGATAGAAAAATAACAGTCAGTGGCAATTGGAAAATTCTCAAGCAATTTCAGAGCGGAGGCAGAGGCACTGAGGGCTGCAGTAGAAGCAATGCTGACATGCGAAAGAAAAGATAGCCAGATAGTCCTGTTTACAGATGCACTGGCCGTAGTCACAGGACTAAAAAGCCAGAAAAATACTGCTTAATGATTTAAGAGTAGTACTCTGTCAACTATGGCAGCAGTCCGCACCAAAGAGAGTAGTGGTACAGTGGGTTCCAGCCCACTGTAACATCCAAGGTAACAAGGAGGCAGACAGACTGGCAAAAGAAGGTGTAAGACTACCACAACCAGATTCTAGTGTGATCTACGAAGAGTCCAAAAGGCTTATTAGGGCCAGATACATGGCCAAATGGGAACAAGAACATACTGGCAACACAAAAAATGATGCCTACTGCCAGTTGAACAGAAGAGAGTAGGTCGTGGTTTTCAGACTCCGCACAGGTCACAACAGACTGAGGTACAGCCTATTCAATAAATTGAAGATAGGTGGCACTGACGAATGCACTTGTGGTACCGGGAAAATGACCGGTGAACATCTGTTGCAAAACTGCCCTACATACAAGGACCAGAGAAAGTACATGTGGCCATCACCAGTGGCAACACTAGACAAGCTCTATGGCAGTGTCGACAGCCTCCGGATGACCGCTGCTTTTTTTCGAAAAATTTCAGGCTGACGTTTGACAGCATACGAAGAAGAAGAAGAGGAAGAAGAAGAAGAAGAAGAAGAAGAAGAAGAAGAAGAAGAAGAAGAAGAAGAAGAAGAAGAAGAAGAAGAAGAAGAAGAAGAAGAAGAAGATTCCCAACCTCAGCATTTAGGTTTTCACTCTTTGCTTTTCCTTTCATCCATGATGTTTTATGAAGTCTGGTTTTTTTAAATTCCTCTCAGTCTTCTTTGTCTGATACAACATTGGATAATGTTTATCTTTATATTTTTTTTTTTTGGACAGTTTTATCCCATTGTACAAAAATGCATTCAGCGCTTATTTTGACAGTTTACACTTTCGCTATGTTGTGCTCCTTCTTCCGAGTGCCCTGAGGACCGCATCATTTCTTCTGTGCTAAGTTTTATTCTCTCCACTCCTTTTCATCTTGTTTCCACCAGTACCAGTATATCGGTTCTGTAATTCTTCAATCCTGCTGATATATATGCAGTTGTCCCCCTTCTCGTACAATGAACGAACGTTCCAGCAATCAAACATGGAGGTTTATCTCAAAGTAAACGTGTAAGTAGGCGATGCTTTCTGTGCATCGCGTCATTTGATCACTTGACAGATGACCTGCTTGTCTTGGATGGTTGGGATTCTTTTTTCTTCTTAGTTGACTTTTCCATACCTGTTGAAATTTCTGTGCCTTAGAATTGTTACAGGATAAGGTGGCAAGCCCCATATCCAACCATCCGTCATCGTCTCTTACGACATGCTTAGTAAGTTTACAGTTTGTTTTTTTTTTATCCACTTTCGGGTCTCGACAACACCCTGCTGCTACGTTATGTTATTTTTTGTTATATTATTTCATTTTATTTTATTAAGCAATAATTAGTGAAAATCGAAAGTGTGAAATTATAATACAGATGCGTTGCAAAGTTTAAAAGAGAGCCAACATCTGAACCATTTGGGATGTGTTTGTTAAAGCCCAATGTTCCAGTCAAATCTAACAAGAAAGGTATTGGTAGTGATGTTGTAACTTGGTGAGTCGCGGGTTTAATCAGTTCGGGCAACACGATTCTTTGTAAAGTCTCAACATCAATCCAGTTAGAGAACTAGAGGAATGTCCAGTCATTTAAATTTAACTTTTGGAATGTCAGAGTTCTGTGCCTGGCTTAATGGCAGTGCAGCAATATTGTAGTTTGATTGTATTAGTGTGAATGATCTATGACTGGCTTAAGTGAAGTCAGATTGTTGTTTGATTGCATGCGTGTGAGTGATCTATGACTGACAAGATCACGCGATGGTAAGACCAGATACATTAGCTTGGAACCCATCCCTGGCGCCATCGTGCTTCTATTGATAACCTTGGCTGCATACACCAACATGAGCTGTATCGGGCTTTTGTCCCTACTCTCTGTCCTGTTTTATTAAATAATAGCCTACCTCAGCGTCGCCCGGGAGATATATGCGATACCTGGTATGTGAAATAACGAGATACTAAACATGAGAACAAATATGCCGGCGGATTTCATAACCCACATACTAGAAGATTTCAAGGAAGATTAGCATTTTACAGCCATGGTTTTGTTCCCTGGGAAGTCGGAAGACCCATATAAATGTGCGACGACAGGAAAGCCCTTTTGTTTTGTCTGAACCAAAAGTGCTTTTATAGTCCCGATGGCATGACACTTTGTCGCTATAGATGTGTACGTCTCCTGAATGAATTTGGCGCTGAATACTTGTACGTCTTCAAAATTGTGCTAAAGCTGAATACTGTCATTTAGATACTGTATCGTTAGAGATGAATACTTTCTTTCTTTTTTACTTACTAACTTATTTATTTATTTATTTACTTACTTAGTCACCCGTATTCTACCCTTGGGTGCATAGGTCTACTAGAATGAGCGATAGACTCTTCTATCCGCTGTCTTCCTCTTGCTCTGGTTGCAGTCTAGTCTACAGTCTCTTATAGTTTGTCTTATGTTCTTCTCCCAATGGACTTTAGGTCGTCCTAGAAGTATGGATCCCTCTCGTGCTAGGAGTGGATCCTTGACTCTTTACTTCCCATGACTGCAGTGGTAGTCGATATCATCTTTTATTCTGCCGACAAAGTCAAACTACAACAGATGAGATTGGTTCCCTTGAGTCTGCATGAGATGGGTTGACATCTTGTCGTGTTATATGATTGTGGACCTTGTCTTCTATTGTTACTTGAACAGTGTTTCCTATTTATCTCATGTCTGACGGTTAGAACTGGCTTTTCTATGTTGTTGTCACTGTCCATGACTCACATCCATAAGCCAAGATTGGTACGCGTGCGTGGTGGTATACTTCTTCTTCTTCTTCTTCTTCGTACGCAGTCCATGTGATTTTAACTTTCGAAATAATCTTGTATGAGGTACTCTATCAAAGTCTTTTGCAAAACCTAGACAAATAACATTCACTGGCTCCCTTTTATCTATCATTTTAGCAATCTCCTCCGTGAATTATAATAGATTTCTTCTTCTTCTTCTTCTTCTTCTTCTTCTTCTTCTTCGTACGCAGTCAGACAGTAACCATTATTTTTTCGAAAAAAGCGGCGGTCATCCTGAGGCTGTCGACACTGCCATAGATCTTGTCTTGCAGTTCCACTGGTGATGGCCACATCTGCTCTCTCTGATCCTCGTATGTCGGGCAGTTCTGCAGCAGATGTTCAGCGGTCATTTTACCGGTACCGCACGGGCATTCGTCGGTACCACATATCTTCAATTTGTTGAATAGGTGGTACCTCAGTCTATTGTGGCCAGTGCGAAGTCTGAAGACAACGACCTGCTCTCTTCTGTTCAGCTGGTAATAGGCATCGTTTTTGGTGTAACCAGTATGTTCGGTTTCCCATTTGGTCATGTATCTGGCTTTGATAAGCCGTTTTGACTCTTCGTACGTCATACTAGTATCTGTTTGTGGTAGTCTTGCACCTTCTTTTGCCAGTCGGTCTGCCTCCTCGTTGTCTTGGATGTTGCAGTGTGATGGGACCCACTGTACCACTACCCTTTTTGGTGCGGACTGCTGGCACAGTTTGCAGAGTGCTGCTCTTAAGTCATTAAGCTCAGTGTTTTTCTGGCTTTTTAGCGCTGTGACTACGGCGAGAGCATCTGTAAGCAGGACTATATGGCTTTCATTTTCTTTGTGTGTCACCATTTCTTCGACTGCCGCCCTCAGTGCATCTGCCTCCGCTCTGAAATTGCTTGTGTACCTACCAGTAGCGAAGGACAGTGTTATTTTTCTGCCATTTGGTAGGTTCAGGAATTCTCCTGCCCCTATGTTCTGTGTAGTGTTTGTTACAGAACCGTCGGTGTATGCATGGGTCCAGTCCATGCTTGGGTAGTTTTTCGATATGAAGCTTAGGGTAGAATCTCTCCTTTCTTTTTCAGTCTGGCAGTTTTTGTTTCTAATACCTGGTATAATTTCTACCACCTCTGGAAATATATGCTGCCTCTAGGTAGGTTTTCGTACAGTAGGGATTGGCTTTGGTGTGGTTAGTGCGTTCATAGGGTCTTCGTGCATCTTTGCTTTGGCTATTTCTGCAAAGTTTCTTCGCTTTAGCTTCCCATTTCCGAAATTGTTTAGTCTCTGGTGCACTGGATGGTCAGTCAGTCTTCGGAGTTTCTCTGACTGCAGCTGGGCTCTGCAGTCTCTTCTATCGGTCATGGATTGTAGTTCTGTAATCTTTTCAAGTTCTACAATTGGCGTTGACTTCATGCCTCCTGTTATAACTCTCATGGCTTGGTTTTGAAGTTTGCTAACTTTATCGAAGTTAGCCTTTGCTGCTGTTGTCCATGCCGCAATGCCATACTCGAGAACTGGTCTCACTCTTCCAGTGTACAGTTTCTTTAGTATGCTTTCGTCTGCTCCCCAGCGTGTGCCAGCAAGTTTCCTCATGATTGCCATTCTTTCTCTGGCTCTCATTCGGTTTCTCTCGATCTGACTTTTCCATGTCATGCGCCGATCAAATGTGACTCCCAGATAATTTGGGTTGTCGTTTGGCTGGAGGAATTTGCCATTTAAACTTAATTTGGTATTTTGGGGTTTGATTGAAAGCGAGAATATTGTGCACGAGGTTTTCACCTCGTTTATTTTGACCAGCCATGAGTTCGCCCACTCTTCCAGCCATGTTAGGGTCTGCTGCATCCGATTTCTTGCTATGGTGAGATTCTTTTCAGAGGTCCACATAGCCAGATCGTCTGCAAACATTGAGCTATGGACTCTTCTTGGTATATTCTCTGTAATGTCGTTTATATACACCAGGAAGAGTGTGGGTGACAGTACTCCCCCTTGGGGTACTTCCTGCTCGAGTGTCACCTTTTTGCTCATCTGCCCTTGTACTTGGAATCTGGCCGTTCTGTTTTTGAGGTAGTGGTTGTACATTTTCCCACAAACATCACTTCTTCTTAGCTTGATTCTAAGTCCATCTTTCCAGACTTTGTCAAATGCCTTTTCCAGGTCCACCCAAACAGCTACTGTGTGTTTCTGTGCCTGGTAGGCATCTTCTATTTCCTGGGCTATGAGGATGATCTGGTCCTCAGTGGATCTGTGCTGTCTAAAGCCGGATTGCTGTGGAATTAGTATTCGTTTTTCTTCCAGATGCCACATCATTCTGGTATTTATCATACGTTCCATCAGTTTGCCGACACAGCTCAGTAGGCTGATAGGCCTGTATCCATTTGGATCTGTTTTGTCCTTTCCTGTTTTTGGTACTGGTACAAGTACTGCGTCTTTCCATGCCTGGGGTACAATTCCCCTTTTCCAGCTTTGGTTCAGGACCGATAGCAGTTTCCTCTTCGCTGTTTGGCCCAACCCCATCAGCATTTCGTTTGTTATCCCGTCTTTTCCGGGAGATTTCCTTTTCTTTAGTGTTCTCATGGCCTCTTCCATTTCGCTCATTGTTAATTTGGCCATCATATGCTCTTCAGATGCCGTATTGATGTTGTCGTGCCCCTTTTGCTCTTCACTAATGTCTTTATGCCTATCTGCAGGGACCTCGATGTGGTTTGCTCTGGCATAGTGATCGACAAAAGCGTTTGCAGCTTTTTTATCAGTGAGCAAGTTTTTGTACTGCTTGATGGTAATTTGTTTGTTTGAAGGGGTTTCGTCATTCATGGCTCTGACTAGCTTCCATAGCTTGTTCCCTTCTTTGTCCAGGTTTAGGCTTTCCGTTTTGTTTTTCCAGCTCTCTCTTGCTGTTTGCTTGAGAGTGTATTTGTATTTCGCCGTGGCGGCTTTGAGGGCGATGTTTGCCTCCATAGATTGTTCTTGCTCTGCCATGTTCCTAGCATTTGTTACTGCATCTTCCGCTTTCTGCAACTCATCATTCCAATAGAGCTTATAGTTTTTCCTAGCTCCTCTTGGGAGGTTTCAGTGGCGGCTTGCATTATTGCCTTGCTTAGACTTTCCACCATGGGCTTCATTTTGTTGTTTCGTGTGTTGATGGTTTCACACAGCCCATCTGTCAGGATTGCAAATCTGTCCCAGTCGGCTCGTTTATAATTCCAACGTGGGAGCGGTTTTGTTTCCTGTGGGCCTACTTCCATATCAAAGTCTAGCCTGATCGGTCTGTGGTCGCTACCTGCCAGTTGGTTTAGCACCTGGCGGTCTATTTTATGGTGTATGTCCTGTGTGGAGAAGGCCAAATCTGTAGTCGAGGTGGTACGCCATGTTCTAGAATAGAAACTAGGGCTATCCTCCGGCCTATTGATTAGGGAGAGATTTGTATCTATCTCCCAATCTTCCACTTCGTCACCTCTGCTGTCTGTGTCAGAGTATCCCCATCTCTCCGAGTGGCTGTTGAAATCTCCAACTACTATGCAGTTGGAGTCTTTTGACTTCCATACTCGAGAGCGATAGGTCTTTAGTGGTGGTATACAACTATCTTAGTTTTTTTTTTTTTAAATATTTTATAGTAAAACCCTAGGGGTGAGGCGTCCGTTTCATAATCCCAACGCATCAGGTTTGAATCACGCTGGTGTCCAGTTTGACAGACATGAGTTTTTCTTCGCTCCTCCACGTACAGAAAGTAATGGCAACCTACCGTACTGCACACTTGCCAAGACACTTATAACAGCCAAATAGGTTGGCGGTTGTATGAAGCGACGTTCTGCAAAGGACATGCTACTTTTTACTGTTTTTTAGAAATCCTGTAGTTGTGGTACGAACTTGTTAACGAGTCTTGTAGCCAACTCTTGTTTATTCCCTCCCTTCTGGTAAATTACAGTTCCAATGCATTTGAACTGTGTGACCTTTTCCAAAAGCTATTCAACCATAAAAATGTAATTCCTCTTGTCTTCTCTCGAGACCTCCATGGTTGTTGTTTTTCTTTAACTTCATATGGCCATCTCCTTTTTTGGCGTTCATCTTAAAAGGGACGTTGTGAAGTTGGGTCGTAGTTTACATCGAGGCTGGGATATCTGCTCCATTCGGGCCGACACATCCTGTTTCAACTGGGTTTTTCTTTTTTTTGGTAACCGGGTTTGCCGTCCCACTGCAATCCTTATTCTTTCTGCCAGATTACACTTGTGCAGCCTGTTTTCTGAGCCGCCCCATGGAGGTGGAAAAGGATCTTGGACAGTTCACTGATCCTGGTGCAAGTGTAACAGTTCCAGCCGGAGTATGGGCGTTAAGGGCAGGGGTGGTGGAGTCGGCGATTCTGGGAACAAAGGTACCTGAATGTGTGCCAAGGTCAGTCACTGTCTCGACACTGAGTCGACAAAAGAAAACGGGAGGTTGAGGGGAAGAATGTATCTGGTACATGTAGGGGTTAACAGCTGACCCCACTGGCCATCCGATTTGGATGGGTGGGGGCGGGGGCGGGGGGGGGGTTAGTGACAGACAGAGGCCATCAGGTCTTGCTGCGACATTTTAGAGTGACAGGAATACTAAGTGGAGATAGATCCAAACTAGTGTGATGGCTGAGTCAGACAACCCACAGAAGGCTATTGGACAGCCCTGATACTGCCTGAGATTAAATAATACTAGGCCAAGCTTAACTCAGGCAGGTTGGCCATGGAGAGAGAGAGAGAGAGAGAGAGAGAGAGAGAGAGAGACTGGGCGTTTAGCTAGGAGATTGTTTAACTCACCGACTGTCTAGAAGAGCGATTGTTAGCCTGTTACTAGTTTAGCAGGCTGTTTTACGATTATGTGAGAGATGGAAGGAATTGCAAGGTGACTGAACCAGCATATGCCTTTGAGTCTTGGCCAGTCGCCAGTGTGTTTGGCACCCTGTGACTAGAAAAGATCTAGATGTGTGTGTGGTGTTTGTAGGACGCCGAGGGAACGATGTATGTTTCAGAGTATGTGTATACGCAGATCGATTGAGTGTGTGATCACATGTGAGTATACATCGAACAGATTGAATGTGTAATATCAAGATCACCTGCCTGAAGGGATCTGAACGTGTAATGTCAAGATCACCGACCTGAGGGGATCTGAGTATGAATGAATGCACAGAATACGATCGTGAAGACGAGTTTGTGAGAGTGTGGTGAATGTGCAGATAAAGGGAGTGGAGTGTAGCGGTTAGAACTGGGTTAGATTAGTTTGCTACAATATTCAAAAGCTTGTGCCTACAACCTCTGAAACTATTAATATTAATATATAAATTATGATTATTTAATTCAGATGTATTTCTTGTGTTGTCTAAAATCTCATTTTTAAGTCAATCGGATAGTATTAAAAATGACACAGTTTGCTGGAGAGTGTTGCTGTGTTGATTGCTGAGTGTGGTTGTGTCGTGAATAATGTGGACGCATATAGTAACATTCTAAATAGAAAAACCCCAGTGAAAGCTGTACTCTACTACACATGCAGCCCAGCTATTAGTCGTTGGCTGCTGTCAAGTCTATTCATTGTACTACATCTTCAGTCCCATCCGTGAGTAGTATGAAGAGGTATGGTTATATAATGTTGCCATGTCTTACTCCACTGGACGTTTTGATCTCCTCTGAAATGTAATTTCCTAACTCAAGTGTAGTTTCTGCAGGTATTCTAAGAACTCGGTGCAGCGCAGATCTGTTGGAATGCTCTTCCGTTCCTTTCCAGGAAGTGCAGCAGCGATCTCCAGGGAACCTTATCGAATGCCTTTTCCAGATCAAAGATAAAGAATTTCATTTCATTGTCATACTCAAAATATTTTTCACTTAGTTGCCTCGGTGTGAAGATGGGGTCTTGAGTACTTCGGTTTGATCCGAAACATCATTGGGCTTCACCCTGCTGGGGCTCAGTCAGATGTCTTAGTCTCTGCTCTAGCATCCTAGAGGTGGCTTTGCTGTGGTTTCTCTGCTCTAGCATCCTAGAGGTGGCTTTGCTGTGGTTTCTCTGCTCTAGCATCCTAGAGGTGGCTTTGCTGTGGTTTCTCTGCTCTAGCATCCTAGAGGTGGCTTTGCTGTGGTTTCTCTGCTCTAGCATCCTAGAGGTGGCTTTGCTGTGGTTTCTCTGCTCTAGCATCCTAGAGGTGGCTTTGCTGTGGTTTCTCTGCTCTAGCATCCTAGAGGTGGCTTTGCTGTGGTTTCTCTGCTCTAGCATCCTAGAGGTGGCTTTGCTGTGGTTTCTCTGCTCTAGCATCCTAGAGGTGGCTTTGCTGTGGTTTCTCTGCTCTAGCATCCTAGAGCTGGCTTTGCTGTGGACACTAAGGATATATATATATATATATATATATATATATATGTATATATATCGTGTGTGTGTGCGTACGTGTGTGTGTGTGTGTGTCTGTGTGTGTGTCTCTTTAGTTTATGCACTGTCGATTGTGACTCTTTTTTAAATTTTGATAAAATGATGGTCATTTCCAAGGTCGTTGGTAAAGCATTGTTGCGCTTCACTGCCCGTAGAATTTTGAAGAATAACAGTTGGTCATTTTTGGTGTTATACACCAGGTTCAACTGCCTTGCCAACATGTACTTTCAAAAGTTCTGCCTTCTGTTTCTCCATTGTGTTGTTTTCCCCGTCATTGATTTCCTTTTCTGTATAGGAGCCCGTTGTACCTGAAACGTGGTCTTACTCTGCTCATGAGAGCTCTGAGAAAGTTATTCCGTTTTTCAATAAATTCCCTGGTTTGGGAAAATAAAATACCTCCTTTGCCTTTTACACATTTCAGTGGTTGTTCTTGTTCATTCCTTATGTCCTTTAGTGTCCTATAAAGCAGTTTCTGGTATCCTCCGGCATTCTTTTTCAGTCTTTATTTAAAATCGTCCCAAGATTGTTGTTATGCTGTTAGCGCTGTTTTGTTTCGATCTGAGTGTTCCATACTGTAACACTGTAAGCCTGTTGTTCTTTCAGGCACAGCTTGTTCATTCAGACACAGCTTGTTCATTCAGACTACATCGTATGCTCATTGCCGTGTAGCCAGATGTAATCTAAACCCACATCTGCCCTTTTGCCTTGGAGTAATATGCTGGGCAAAGGTCTTGTCGTAGGTCATCTCCCATCTCTACGGGTCAGCGATTATAGATATAGGTCAACCATGACGTCACTTTACGTGTCTATCTATAGTCAGACAAGCAAACCACGGGGCCAGCCCACCTGCGCGTTCTTAGTAACGCCGTATCTACCACGTCATTGCAGGAAGCATGGTTCTTGATAGCGATAGTGCCTTCCTCTTTGAAGGTCAGGACCATAATGTGTTCGGAGACAAATTTTCATTCCTGATGTTGCCTCTTTGACCCGTGGACAGCTACAGCCCACTCCTCTTTGGCTCTGCGATAGTGGGAACTTCAATGTATAGGAACTTATTACACTCAAGATTCACGACCCAATGTCTTTATACTATTAATTCACGTGTGTCTTTCGTTTTTCTTTTGGCTTTTAACTACAGTAATTTTAATGACTGATCTAATCACGTGATTTTCGCTTAGGGTGCGAGAAGTGCAGGGTTCAAATTCCGGGTATGTTTTCTCCCATTTAAAAAAAAATCTTATTATACATACCAGTCTATTATGGCGTCAATAAATAAATAATTGAGATAGGAAAACAGTTGCTTTTTATTTATTTCCTTCCAGTAAGCGCCACTGAATTGACGTAGTCGTAGAGCTGACTCATATTTTTGTAATCAATAAGGTGGGGCAATTTTTGTATGAAACAAAACGAATTTATGTCTGCCTGCGTAGCCAGAACTAATCAACACTATATACTTCATTTGTGAAACGTTATTTTCAATCGATGTTGTGGTCTAGGGATGTGTTCCTCGCCTACGGTGCTAGAGGTCTGTGGTTAAAATCCTGAACGAGTCCTATTATTTCTTGATTCTAGTTGTCTGTTTAAATCTAATTTAAACTTATATCAATAGATTTCATTTGATTATGACGTCATTTTAGGACAACCTCTGTTTTTTTTAATTTAATAAATTAAACAAATAAAACGCATAACTCACTTTGCTGGTCGAATATGGAGAGTAAGTGATGCGCAGGTTAGGGAAATGGGCAGACAAAGAGTGCAATGAAAATAGATCAAAGAAATAAAAACATTGAATTGTTATTCTGCTGTTGTTTCGTACAGCTGAACTGTTCAGATGTTCTGCCAGCGTCTTAGTTTGTTTTTTCTTAGTTTCGATGAGAGCTAAAATTTCCAAGTTGGATTTCTTCATTTCTTTTATGTGCTCATTATCCTTTCCGTTAAATTACATGTTCGCTCTCCAAAGGTAAGCCTACCTTACTGAGGTTGGAGAACTTGCGCTCCCCCAATGATCCAAGGAGCTATGCCAGCGAGAGTGTTACTCCTGGCAAGGTCCCCCAAGCCGGACAGGTCCTTAGAGAGGGGCCAGACAAAAGGACTGAGGAGCAGGTGGAGCCCTATAGGTGTAGCTGCAGAACCCACCGGCGAGTGTTACATGCTCGGGACTGCACCAATCCCTCCCCACTTCATGGGAGAAATAAATTATTGTCTCGTTCTTTACTTTTTGTCCTCTATCATTTATCCCCATGAAAGACGAAGATATGCAGACAGGCGGCCATTGGATCTCTGCCCCTTTGTGGTGATCTTTCAGGTTGTGGGTAATGCCACACATACCATCACTACAGATGGGCTGGCAAAACTGACGGAAGAATGAAGAGATAGCCGACCCAGATGAATATGATATGTCCGTGACAGGACGTGACGATCCTGGGACACCGACATACTGCCTCATTTCGAAGATACTCGAAAGACGCGTCTATAAACCCCCTTCACAATCATGATCCCCCTAAGACAACAGACTTAATACGAGATCGGAGGTCGCCTCAACAATTGAAGAGAACGTGTGCTTTTGTCTGGGAGGCATTGGGCTGTCGAGAGCTACCAGCTCACAGCTAAAGGGATTATAGCATCATCATTCCATGTTCTAAGAATGTCAGTAATTCGCCTCAGTTCGTCATCACTAATGTCCACCGGTTGTCTTCCTTTGTTGACATATAATCGAGTGAGTTGACAAACAGGTCATTGGTGTATTGTGTCTTTGCATGATGGAGTTGCAGCATCCTTTTAACCTCCCTTAAGGGCACCGTTTCTGGAACACGTCTGTTTACTTGGTATTAAGCTAGCTTCCAAATAGAGGCCATTCAGCTATCCACCACCCAGTTGACGTACCTCGTAGGAGACCAGGAATCTCACACAGGAGAGCTGAATATTGTCATTCAGAATATTGTATCGTTAAAGTTTAATACTGTACTTTAGAGCACTGTACTGTTAGAGTTGAATACTGTACTTTAGAATACTACACTGTTAGAGCTGAATACTGTACTTTAGAATTATGTACCGTTAGAGCTTTCTACTTCTGCTGAATCTCAAATGTCGTTGGTGCTGAATATGCTTCCTGAATATCGTTAATGTTATATATGCCTCCTGCATGTCGTTAGCACTGTACATTTCTTCTGAACATCGTTAGATCTTAATGTCTTCTGAATGCCGCTATAAGTAATTACGTCTCCTAATGTCGTTAGAGCTGTGCACGTTTCCTAATGTCGTTAAGGATGTGCGCGTCATCTGAATGTTGTTTGAGCTCTGCACGTCTATTGAATACTGTTATCGCTAAACATGCCTTCTGATTATCACTGGAGCTAAATTCGTCTTACGAAAGTCGTTAGAGCTTATAATGTCTCTTGAGTGTAGTTAAAGCGAAATATGTTTTCTGAAAACTGATAGGGCTAAATATGTCTTTTGAAAACTGTTACAGTTTACTAAGTGTTACAAATGTAGTTACATCTGTACTGTTCACTAAATTATTCTTATGTAAATATACAGTCGGAATCACGACAGAATGTTGCTATAACTGAATATTTCTCCCAAATGCAAGTAAATCAGGTCACGTCCCGGCGCAAACCAATCATTCTCTGAAACCTAACTGAATGTACATCAACCATTTTCTGAAACCTATCTGAATGTACATCAACCATTCTGTGAAACTTAACAGAATGTACATCAACCATTCAGTGAAACCTAACTTAACGTACATCAATCATTCTCTGAAACCTAACTGAATGTACATCAACCATTCTCTGAAACCTATCTGAATGTACATCAACCATTCTGTGAAACCTAACTGAATGTACATCAACCATTCTGTGAAACCTAACTTAATGTATATCTTGTTATAAGATTTTCTTTGGGACATTATTGACAATTTTTTTTTTTCATGTTGATATTGGGTGAACTCCAAACTTTGTTGTCCTTTGTCTTCTTCTGTTTCTTCGAAGTGAAAAGGTTATAAATCAATCTTCTCCAAGCAGCACCCGTTTATCAATCTATCTGTCTATTTATCTATCTATCTACCTATCTTTATATTTATATATCTATATATCTGTCTATATCTATCTATATATCTATATATCTATCCATCCATCCATACATCCATCCTTACATCCATCCATCTATCTATCTATCTATCTATCTATCTATCTATCTATCTATCTATCTATCTATCTATCTATCTATCTATATATCTAT
The DNA here is from genome assembly GCA_036924085.1 of Ariolimax columbianus. Classification (NCBI taxonomy): domain Eukaryota; kingdom Metazoa; phylum Mollusca; class Gastropoda; order Stylommatophora; family Arionidae; genus Ariolimax; species Ariolimax columbianus. The sequence goes on along the minus strand of JAVGWX010000001.1, from coordinate 118,736,994 downwards.
CTATCTATTTATATATGTTTCAATATATCTATTTATCTGAATATATGTCTGTCTATGTGTATATATATATATATATATATATATATATGTATATGGGTTTTTGTCTGTCTGTCTGCCTGCCTGTTTGTCTGTCAAAATTTATCACTACGGCACTCATTTCTATTCTAGTGTTGAAATCCACCTGGGGAATTCATAGGAATAAATACCGCGTGTCTGTGCGGCAGCCGCGCACTGTACAGATTTGTTTTTAAAATGTATTTTACGTCTGACAAAAAAAACAAACATAAGGCTTACCTATGTTCTGAATGTATCTCCTCATTGTCAGAAGGCTGATACCAAAACCACTGGACCAACCGATCTGTTCTGAGCAATTTTATGCAACTCTTATTTGCCACTTTTTCACTGTGGGTTCTGTGATGGGGATTGCCTAGCGATATTGGTTTGAGGCGGTCATCGTTTGTGTCTTAGCCAATGGAACCTTCTTCCGAGGATTTAAACGAACCGCGCCCTTCGACCGCCATCTCTTCAGTACTCTGCTATTAGATCCTGTAGTATTACGTCTGTGTTTGTAACGTTGTGAACTTAGTACAGATCAAGGGTCTTCCTTAGGAATTTGTTGATACATTCATGCCACCTCTTAATGGTGAGATCAGCTGGCTAACGTTAATGTGTTCAACTGTAGCCCCTGTCCCATCCAATCTTTCATAACAAGTCAAACTGCAGAATCCATTGTTGTCCCCCAACAAATTCTGATCTGCTCAAATTTTGATAATCTTAAACAAAAAAGTCAGTGAATGAGTTGACATCAGCCAGCGACTCGTGGCTGACTGTTTGCATCATGATCAGCAAATCAGAGCTGACTAAAACCCTATTCCGCCCCAAGTGACAGTTCTTGATATAGGCTGCACTTGTGTAGTCCGGCTAAGAGAATATTTTCGCAGCAGAAAGGCAAACTTGATACCCAAAAAATCCAGTTGAAACTACCGGATGTGATAGGCCGAAAGGGGCAGATATCACGTTCTCGATGTAAAGTATACTTACTTACTTCCCCTGTCCAAGCACAACTAGAGTATGCATCCAGTATTCAGCGACATGCATTGCCTTGTAATTTGCCTTCAGCATGTCGTATCTATTGCACGTTTCTTGGAAGTTGGGGAGGGTCATTATGTGGTCTGGGTCTTGTATTGCGCCACAATCACATGTGACATCATCTGTAAAGTGTGACACGATGTCACAACTTCATTTTCACGACAAGGTAGAACAAGAAGAAGAACAACAACAACAAGTTCAAGAACACGAAGAGCAGGACGAACAAGATCAAGAACAACACCAACAAGAACAGGAAAAACAAGTGGGAAAAAACGGAAGTGGAAGAAGGAAGAACAAAAAGAACAAGAAGAGCAAGAACAGGAACAAGAACAAATAGAACAATAAGAAGATGGGAAAAAAGATCAAGAGGAAGAAGAAGAAAACGAAGAAGAAAAAAATTCAAACTCCGCGTTTCATCCTTCAACAACTAACAAATCCTATTTTACCTAAACACAGACAATCTTCCAACAAAAGTCAAACTTTAGACTACCCATTTCATCCTTCAACAACTAACAAGTCCTACTCTACCTAAACAGACAATCTTCCACCAAAAGTCAAACTTTAGACTGCCCATCTGATCCCTCAACAACTAATAAGTCCTACTCTACCTAAACAGACAATCTTCCCCCAAAAGTCAAACTCTAGGCTCCCCGTTTGATCCTTCAACAACTAACAAGTCCTACTCTGCCCACACGTACCTTATGTTACTCTCAGAGACAAAAAGCCGTTGTCTTTAACCGATTGTTATCATGAGCTTGATATAAAATATCTGTTCTGTCACGTTTATCATCACGAGCCATTTTTCTTTCCATCCTTTGATATCTTTGCTAGAGTATTGGGTCATTATTCATGTATTTTGTAAAATTAGATTCACAGGTGAATCACTGCTAACAATGACTGCTTTGAATCCTACATAAATATCCTTCACACACGGAAAAGATCCTGCCAGTAGTTGTACGCTTGTCTCGAATACTAAAATTTGTTTAATTGATTGTTATCCTGATATCAGATTACGTTCTGAATTTTTTTCTTCTCTTTCTTTTTTCTACTTTTATTTTGCAACATTAAAAAAAAATATGTTTTAATTATTTTCAATAAATTGCTAATATTCTGACATGCACACTATATTACAAAATAATTCAGCTTTTTACATCGCTAATCCAATGACGGATATCATATCGTGGAGATTGTAAGCACGCTGAGATATAACCAGAACGACTCGATTTGTTGCTGAAAGTGACGTGTCTCGCCAAAAAAAGACCAAAAATCGCTATCTTACTCACAACAGCAAACACTGCATGTTTTATTCTTGCTCGTGTCACTATGAAACTGACGAAGAATAAATGTATGAGCTTCTTTAGTTTACTTAATACCTTTCAGGATCAAAACACCACAAAGGCCGCAAGTATACAACTGAAAGGGTCTTTGGGCCGCTTAAAGATCCAATGGTCGCTCCATTGTGGGGAAGTAACGGTCTAAGAGTCGCATGCGGGGGAGCACAAGATCTAAGAGTCGCATGCGGGGGGAGGTAAAGGTCTAAGAGTCGCATGCGGGAGAGCTTAATATCTAAGAGTCGCATGTGGGGGAGGTAAAGGTCTAAGAGTTGCATGCGGGGGAGCACAAGATCTAAGAGTCGCGTGTGGGGGAGCACAAGATCTAAGAGTCGCATGCGGGGGAGGTAAAGGTCTAAGAGTCGCGTGTGGGGGAGCACATGATCTAAGAGTCGCATGCGGGGGATGTAAAGCTCTAAGAGTCGCATGCGGGGGAGGTAAAGGTCTAAGAGTCGCATGCGGGGGAGCACAAGATTTAAGAGTTGCGTGTGGGGGAGCACAAGATCTAAGAGTCGCATGCGGGGGAGGTAAAGGTCTAAGAGTCGCGTGTGGGGGAGGTAAAGGTCTAAGAGTCGCGTGCGGGGGAGGTAAAGGTCTAAGAGTTGAATGCTGTGAAGCTCGGTTGAAACGTGGCACGAGGAATAACTCAAGGCCCAACAGACGAATGACAACAAATTCAAGAACAAACAAAGTGCCGAATGAGGACATGGTTAAGGACCTCAAGATGACAAATGCAATTACCAAAAAGTCGGATCAGGACAAACTCAATGACGTCAGCTTGTAAAAATGTTTTTACAAACCAAACATGAAAGTGTTAATTATTTCCAGATATATCATTCGAGGGAAGAGACACACAAATTTCAGTGTTGTAGCAGATGAAAGGGTCTGTAAATATCTTCGAACAGCTCTTAATATTCTTTTTATTGCGTCTCCTTTTAAATCTTTGATTCGTAGGTTTCATTATCTATCAGTACCAAAACAAATTGAAATTAAATTAGTATAAATATTCATAAATGCAAGTACATTTTACCTAGTTATATAACGTATATATTAGACAACGGAATGAAAAGGAAGGTAATAGGTAATGTTTATATTTACTGAGTACTTTCAAATATATTTGTCTTTGCGGCTGTTGTCGGCACTTGGTTGGTTTGTTAAAAGGCTTTGTCCTTCTTCTCTTCTTCGTCGTTCGTCGACAAAAAAGGACGTTTTGTTACACTGTGTCGTTGTTTACATCGAAGCTACGATATGTGGTGAAAAGGTTTTTAACAATCTTGGCAAATGATCACAGGTAAAAAAATAGAGACGCAGCCGAGCAAACGGGCGGGTGAATGGGCGGGGTGGATTGGATGGTTGGATGATTGTATTAAATGAGAAAGTTGAATTAATGGGTGGATGGATGGATGTGTTGAATAAGAAGATAGATATGTGGATTGATGAATGGATAGGTGGTTTAAGACGGTAGATATGTGGATTGATGGATGGGTAGGTGGTTTAATAAGACGGTAGATGTATGGATGAGGATTCCGTAGCGAAGTGGTTAAGCCGTTGGCCTCGTGATCAGGTGGTGTGGGTTCGACTCCGGACTTTGACGTCTTTTTCACGGGTGCTTGATGCGGAGTCCCCTGCATCTCGTAGTCGCCCCCTAGTCGTCTTGTCCTTGACTTGCCACTGGGCTCGGGTGGCTCGAGACGAGAGAGTGAGGATAACAAGTAGCTTAGTTAATCCTTACTAAAAATAGCGCAAGCAAAATTAATTATGCCATCATCGTTTGCGATGGACGGGGGCCTTTGTATGGATAGATGGATGATGGATTGATGGATGATGGATGGATGGATGTACGGATGGATGGACGGACGGATGGAGGGATGGATGTGTTTAAAATGGCAGTAGATATATTAAATCGATCGATTGGTGGATGGATAATGAATAGGATGTGAAATTGACAAATGGATCTTAGTATTCGTGTGCTAAAAAAGGTGAATATATGGATGGATTAATGGATGGATCAATGGAAGGGTTAATGCAATATATTAGAAAGTGGATACATAGCCGGATGAGTAAATGGGTGGGTAGATAAATGAGTTAATGGGTAAATGGGTGGGTTGATAAATTGGTGAATGGATAAATTGGTGAATAGATAAATGGGTGGAGGGATAAATTGGTAATGAGATAAACATGTGAGTGGATAAATGGGTAAATGGATAAATCGGTCGGTGGATAAATGGGTGTGGCTAAATGGATAGATGGATAAATGAGCGGGTGGATGAATGAGTTAATGTATAAATGGTTAGATTGATAAATGATCGAGTGAAAAAAATGGGTGAATGTATAAAAAAAGTGGGTGGATAAATGACTGAATGGATAAAAGGGTGAGTGGATAAATGGGTTGGTGGATTACTTAGTGGGTGGATAAATGGGTGAATGAATAAATGGGTGGACGAATAAATGGGTGAATGAATAAATGGATGGGTTGAAATCTCGGTGAATGGATAATTTGGTAAATGGATAAATGTGTGGATTGGTAAATTGGAGGGTGGATGAATGGGTGGATGGATACATGGACGGATGGACAAATGGGAAATGAATAATGGGTGAATGAACAAATTGGTCGATGGATAAATTGGCGAACAGAAAATTATGTGGGTGGATAAATGGGTGAATTGAAAATGGGTAAATGGATAATGTGGTAAAGTAATAAATGAGTGAATGTATAAATGGATCCGTGGTTAAATGGGTGAATTGACTAAATATGTGGGTTGATAAATGCGTGGGTGCTTAAATGGGTGAATGAATAAATGGGTTAATGGATACATGGGTGGTGAATAAATGGATGAATGGATAAATAGGGAAATAGTTAAATGGGTTGGTGGATAAATGGGTGGAGGGATAAATGGGTGGTTAAATAAATTGGTTCGTGGATACATGAGTTGGTGGATAAATGGATTGACGGATAAATGGGTGGGTGGATAAATGCGTGAATGGATAAATGGGTGAATGGATACATGGATGAATAGATAAATGGGGGAATGGATAAATAGGAGCATGGATGAATGGGTGGGTGGATAAACGGGAAAATGCATAAATGCGTGTGTAGATACATGGGTGGATTGATAAATGGGTGAACGGATAACTGGGTGAATGGATAAATGGATTAATGGATAAATGGGGGTGAATAAATTGGTGGATTACTGAGAGGGTGGATAAATGATTGAATAGAGAAATGGTGGATGAATAAATAGGTGAATGGATAACTAATTGCATGAATAAATGGCTGTATTGATAAATGGGTAGATGAGTGAATGGGTGGATGGATAAATGGGCAGGTGGATAAATGGGTAAATAGATAAATTGGCGCTTGATAATGGGTGCATTAATAAATGGGTGTACGGGTAAATCGGTGAATTGATAAATATGTTGATTGATACATGGCTGGTGGGTAAATGGGGGAATGGATAAATGGGTGAATGGATAAATGGGTGGATTAACGAAATTTACCAGATGATAAGAAGAATTGATGGATGAATGAATGGTTGGATAGCAGTATGGATATTGACAGATCTCAAGATACATAACTAAACTAGTATGTTAGCCTGTTCACGACATAAAGTGTACTACTTCTAAATAACCATCCTGCTTGTGCAACAATTCTGGCAAATAAATCGAAATTAAAAAAGTTTCTCTGGTATAAGCTACATGATCCTTCTGCACAGCTTTCGTCGAGGTTGTGCGAGCTATTAATAGATACTTCCTGACTGACTGACAGAAGCAGTGAAAAACAACAACAGATGCGGGTCAATACGTTTCTACAAGAAATGCAAACTTGTTTATATAACTAAATTATATAACTAAATTATATAACTAAATTATATAACTAAATTATATAACTAAATTATATAACTAAATTATATAACTAAATTATATAATAACTATATGATAACTAAATGTCGTTGACTTCAGTGTGTATCCGGCATACCTTCAATCAATCAATTAATCAATCAATTAATCAATCAATTAATCAATCAAAGCCCGTGGCTACTCTCGGTGCATAGCCAATGATAACATCTCGCCAACATGCACGGTCCAGGGCTGCTCTCTCTGCCTCTCTGCAACTGAAGTTATTTCATTTTCGTTCCTTCTAAGATTCTTTTCTTCACGTATTTTTTTGCGTCTACCTATCTCTCTCTCTCTCTCTCCCTCTATCTCTCTCTCTTTTATCTTGATGATTCCACGTAACAGCCTGTATGATTATGTTGGACTGTGCCTGCAGCACGGGGATTTCGTGGCGAAGGGGTTAAGGAGTCGGTCTTGTGATCAGGTGGTGTGGGTTCGACTCCGGTATCCGCCGTCTTTTTCACGGGTGCTTGATGCGAAGTCCTCTGCATCTCGTAGTCGCCCCTTTGTCGTCTTGTCCTTGACTTGTCACTGGGGTCGGGCAGCTCGAGACAAGAGAGTGAGGATAAAAACTAGCTTAGTTAATCCTTACTAAAAATAGCGCTAGCAAAATTAATTATGCCTTCATCGCCTACGATGGACTACGGCCTTTGCCTTTGATGTATGGATGGATGGATTGATGGATGATCGATGGATGTACTGATGGATTGCCTACCGCAGCCTATTTTCCACTCTTTTTTTGTTGTTCCAGTGTTTGTTGTTGACAACTTTCCCACAAGTCTTCATTCTTCACCATGTTCTGATACTTAAGCACCATTATCTTTCGTAGGCATCTGTTAACAAAAAACCCGAGTCTTTGTTGTATGACCTTGTTCGTTCTCCATGTCTTCGCTTCTTTCAGAGACACTGGCGTTGAATATTCTAATTTTGGTGTGAATACCAGTTCTTTGTCCTTTGATTTGTGTCTTCATTGTCCAATCTATAGCCAACAAGACCAGGTAAGATGAGAGCAGGCATCTTTGTTTCCCCCCCCCCCCGACCCTCCCCTATTCCTCTGTTTGCACACCGCGCCTGTCAGTCAGTGCTCCTTCGTGTATGGTATACCTTACATAGAAGAAAAGAACGAACCGCTGAATCTACATGCATGTCGTAATAGACGTCCAAAGATAGTTGTGCATGGAACTGGCAGCCTCACCATGTGAAGCAGACAACTACAGAAACCACTACTGCAAGTACCCACGTGAACTTTGGTTTAACCCGTTCTGTTAATTACGAACCATACATAGTGGCATTTTTCTGGGCGGGATTGAATAGTTACCTACATGTCTGCTCGGAGTGCAATGATGTCAATTTCTTACCAGAACAGTAGGTTGAGGGGAGAAATGGAATAGATATAAATGTGTTTAGAAAGAAATAACTTTCAACCGAGTTGTAAAATACAGCTCTCGTGCAAGAACATAACATATGCGACTCCATCTAACAACATATTGAAGCATTATTTGCAACATATAATAAAATTAGAATATCTAAACTTGTCAGGCCATGAGCACAGACACGAAACAAACGTACTTTTTCCTCTAGCTGCAGCCAAGCGTGCTGCAGAAATACAAAGTAATGGCGCCATTGCAGACACTTCTGTCTTTACGCTTCGTCGGAAATGGCTACCAGAGCCCACTCCGCGCGCGTTCTTCCGAATAAGCAGACGGCAAATATAGCTCCCAATTACAACTCCTCAATCAAAGTTCAGCTTTCATTGGCCTCCGAAATGAATGGCGAGAACGGCTTGGAAGAACCGAGAATCAGGGAAGAGAACTGCGTGGAATAAGGGGAAATAAGTGGTAACAGGTTGATAGCTCATGGATAAGTAATGAATCGCAAAATTCTGACCTTCAGCTCCATTGGTTTCTGCACATTGGTTCTTTGGACCATTTAGGCTAGATTCGAAGTACATATAACACCTAGGAGGGGTATGAGAGGGGTATCAAGAGGGTACACGAGATTTACTAACAGCTAAATGGAGTAAAGGAATGTTTACTGAAAGACAAGGCGGTACAGGAGGAAGATTTACTAACAGCTAAATGGAGTAAAGGAAGGTTTACAGAAAGACAAGGGAGTATAAGAGGAAGGTTTACTAACAGCTAAATGGAGTAAAGGAAGGTTTACAGAAAGACAAGGGAGTATAAGAGGAAGGTTTACTAACAACTAAATGGAGTAAAGGAAGGTTTACAGAAAGACAAGGGAGTATAAGAGGAAGGTTTACTAACAGCAAAATTGGGTGCAGGAAGGTTTACTAAAAACAAAGCGGGGTTAGTCAGTTAGTTAGTTAATAAGTTAGTTAGTCAGTTAGCTAGCTAGTTAGTTAGTTAGTTAGTTAGTTGCCCAGCACAAGCGAAGATGGCTACAGCGTCAGACATGTTTATTCAGATGTGACTGCATATGACTGTACAGTCCGATCTGAGCGTGACAAACTCTAAAGCACGTAAGGAACATGAACAGCATTTATAGTTGGGCAGTCTTGCATTCTTTCCTTTCGTGCAGCTCGCTTCTTCTGCTCCTCTGTGATGGTCCTCTGCTCAGCTGTGCAAGCACCTTGTGTAACGGCAGTGCGCCAAGCTGAGCGGTTCGGAGCAAGCAGCTCCGAGTCAGCAACATTAATGGAGAAACTTTTCAAACAAACTTTTAGAATGCCTTTGTATTGTTTCTTTTGACCCCCTTTCGAGCGCTATCCTGTCATGAGCACACTGTACAATAGTTGTTAAATGAGGCGCTCATCTGACATGCGAACAACATGCCTGTCCATCTGATCTGGGCTCTCTGTAGCACCGTTTGGATGCCAGAAAGTCTAGCCCTGCTGAAGACTTCCGAGTTCGGCACTCTGTCCTGCCAATCGATCCTGATCAGTCTGCGGAGACAGCGTACATGGAAATGATTAAGTTTTCTGACATACCTGCTATAGACTTTCCATGTTTTGCATGCGTACAGAAGGGTGGTTAACACGACAGCACGATACACACTAATATTGGTGGCAACACTGATTCCCTGCTGGTCCAAACATTTTCTCGTAGTCTTTCGAAAGCATCACTCGCCTTGGAAAGCATGTTGTGGCCCTCAGAGTCAATATTTCCTACTCTGGTGAGAGTACTGCCAAGGTAGGTAAAGCTATCAACTGCTTTTAGGCGATGTCCCTGTACAGTGACGTCTGTTTCTTGGTAGGGTTCCCCTGGGGTAGGTACTAACATTACCTCCGTTTTCTTGGTGTTTACAGTAAGACTAAAATTAGTGCACGCAGTTAAAAACTCATTCATGATTGTCTGCATGTCCTGTTCTGAACACGTGTTAATTGCGCAGTCGTCAGCAAATAGGAGATCTAAGATAGTTGCTTCTTTCCCATTTGTGAGGGACTTTAGGCGCATCACTGTGAACGGCTACCCATTCGTCTGGTATTTGATCTGTATGCCAATGTCACAGTCACGTGTTGCGTCAGAATGCATGGCTACAAATATCATGCTAAAAAGTGTTGGGGTCAGCACACAGCCCTGTTTGACTCCATTTATGACAGAGAATGCTGCAGAGAGTTCACCCTCATTTAGTACGCGGGCTGACATGCCATCATGAAACTGGTGGACAACTGTGACGAATTTTTAGAGACAACATAATGTCGCCATCATTTTACAAAGTCTGTCCTTGTGGACGGTGTCAAATGCCTTTATCGGGTCAACAAAAGTCGTGTACAGATCACGATACTGTTCCTGACATTTCTCTTGGATTTGACGAGCTGCAAAAATCATGTCACCCGTCCCACGACCATCTCGGAAACCACATTGACTCTCTGGGAGTAGCTTCTGCTCGAGATGAGTTGTTAAGCTGTTCAGCAAAACTCGAGCTAAAATGTTTCCAGAAGTAAGATTCCTCTGGGGTTATCACAAGATTGACGATCGTCATTGGGCTTGTACATGTGAACAATGGTAGCACCTTTCAGTTCCTGCAGCATATGACCTGTATCTCAAATTGAGCTAAAATAGGTCCGTTAGCTTGTGTAAAAGCTCAGTGCCTCCTGCCTTGTAGAGCTCAGTAGGAATAGCATCTGACCTGGAGGCTTTGCCACTGGACATCAAGCTGATTGCTTTCTCAACCTCATATGTACTTAGCGGGATACCCAGCCTGTCATTGACTTCAATTTGAGGCATGTGTGTTATGGCTAATTCACTGACAATGGATTAACAGTTTAGGATAGTACTGAAGTGCTCTGGCCATCGCTCCAAAATGTCGACTTTGTCGGTCATCAGTGCCGTGCTATCAGTATTAAGATTAGGAGATGAATGATAGGACCAGGGACCATAGACCGTCTTCAGGGCATCGTAAAACTGCTTTGCGTCTGGACCGCTGGATTTAATCTGATTTGCTGTTAAGCCAAGCATCCTGCATAGTCCTGAGCTTGTTCTGGACAATCCTGGAATATTGGTGAACGCGAACTTTTTAGAAGATGAGGAATCGTCTTGATGAAGTCTTAATAAACGATGTTTTTCATCCAGCAAACTTTTGGTTTTTGCCAGCTACATGACCAAAATACTCAGCAGAGTTCATCCTTCAGAGAGACCCAATTGTCCTTGACTGTGTCCGTACATGGCTGTGTGTCCGTCAGCCCGCTGTCTATCTCCCTGGAAATGCCTTTTGCATGAAGTCCACTTTCCAGTTTGGAGATATTAAGTCTCTTCTCAAGTTTTCGACCCTGGTGACGTTGCCTGGTCTCTATGTGGAGGTTAACAGTTGACACAATGAGTCTGTGATCTATCCAACATTCGGACCCACACATAGCCTTTCTCACTCGCATATCTTGTCTGTCCCTCTTTCTGGTGGGGACATAGTCAATAAGATGTCACTACTTAGAGCCGGGATGCATCCACGATGCCTTGTTGCGATAGGACAGCCGAAACATGGTGTTGATAATAGAGTGATCATGGGTGGCACACAGGTCCAGCAGTTGCTGTTGCACTTACCCGTGCCATGACCCCAAGTACACCTTCCCAGAAATGATGGTCGGCCACCAACTCTGACATTGAAGTCGCCAAGGATAACAAGCTTAGCGGACAATGGAATCCACAAGATGGGTGAGTTCAGCTCCTGATTGAATTTATCCTTGATATTCTCAGGATTAGTAACTGTTGGGACATAGTCGCTGATCATTGTAATACTCCTCCTGCTTCTGTGTCCCAGTGAGAGTTGGACAGTCATTAGCCGATCATTGATACTTTAAAGTATTTCTGTTGTATACTTGTTGTAAGCGGGGTACAGGAAGGTTTACTAACAGCAAAATAGGTGCAGAAAGGTTTACTAAAAGCCAATGAGGTATAAGAGAAAGGTTTATAAACAGCATAAGGGTATACAGGAAGGATTACTAAAAGCCAGATGTCCAGGAAGGATTACTACAACCCAGATGTCAGGAAGGATTACAACAAGACAGATGTTCAGGAAGGATTACAACAAGCCAGATGTCTAGGAAGGATTACTACAAGCCAGATGTCAGGAAGGATTACTACAAGCCAGGTGTCAGGAAAGATTACTAAAAGCCAGATGTCAGGAAGGATTACTAAAAGCCAGATTTCAGGAAGGATTACTAAAAGCCAGATGTCAGGAAGGATTACAACAACCCAGATGTCAGAAAGGATTACAACAAGCCAGATGTCAGGAAGGTGTACAACAAGCCAGATGTCAGGAAGGATTACAACAAGCCAGATGTCAGGAAGGATTACTAAAAGCCAGATGTCAGGAAGGTTTACTAAAAGCCAGATGTCAGGAAGGTTTACTAAAAGCCAGATGTCAGGAAGGATTACAACAACCCAGATGTCAGGAAGGATTACAACAAGCCAGATGTCAGGAAGGTGTACAACAAGCCAGATGTCAGGAAGGATTACAACAAGCCAGATGTCCAGGCAGGATTACTACAAGCCAGATGTCCAGGAAGGTTTTCCACGGGTGCAAGAAGATTCACTAAAAACCAAGAGGAAATGAGATATTGAAAAAAAGGTAGCGAATCCCTGGCCTAAATTTTTCATCAATTACGACGTTGTGTTTTTTTTCCTTAAATTATCAGCGTAAAGGTTTAACTATCTGTACCACATCCCGCGGTCCCTCCGCTTAGTATCTAACACCTATGACTAAGAGATGTACACCATCGTAAGCTACAATCTCCTCAAGATGATAGATTTTCGAATGTCCTTCTATCCAGAGACGTCAAATAATCGAAGTAATATCCATCAAACACATCCCAACAGCACACAGCACCCAACAGCTTTGTTTCTAGGCCCCCCCCCCCCAATTTACATGCGCCCCCCCCCCCCCCTTATTCTCAAGGGAACATTTTGGTGAGCAGATCAAAACCTCGAAACGCGTGCAGTTTATTTTGATGTGCACGTATCTTATGTGTAGATCTATATGAACTGCTGTCATTACCAAGGATTTCAAGATGTACACCTTAATAGGATTCCATCCTCACGTGAACACACACACACATATATATATATATATATATCACTTCTGTGAACGCCGCTGTACATGTGCACAAAGTTATCTAATCATCAGAAACTGAAAATATGAATGTATCAAATACTGAAAGGTGTTTACGTGTGTGTGTAGTAAGGGAAGGTTTATGTGTTAGTGTAAGGGAAAGTGTATGTCGTAGTGCAAGGAGAAGTTTATGTGGTAGTGTAAGTGAAGGTTTTTGTGTTAATGTATGGGGAGGTTTATGTGTTAGTGTAAGGGGAGGTTTATGTGGCAGTGTAAGGGAAGATTTATGTGTTAATGTAAGGGGAGGTTTATGGGTTAGTGTAAGGGGAGGCTTGTGTGGTAGTGTAAGGGAAGGTGTATGTGTTAATGTAAGGGGAGGTTTATGTGTTAGTGTAAGGGGAGGCTTGTGTGGTAGTGTCAGGGAAGGTTTATGTGTTAATGTAAGAGGAGGTTTATGTGTTAGTGTAACAGGAGGTTTATGTGGTAGTGTAAGGGAAGGTTTATGTGGTAGTGTAACATAATCTTTATGTGTTAGTGTAACAGAAGGTTTATGTGTTAGTGTAACATAAGGTTTATGAGGTAGTGTAAGGGAAGGTTTATGTAATAGTGTAAAGAAAGGTGTGTGTACTAAAGTAATGGGCGGTTTATGTGGTAGTGTAAGGGGAGATTTATGTGTTAATGTGAGGAAAGGTTTAATGGTTAGAGTTTAGAATGAAAAATGGTTCATAATACAGACTTCATTGTACATAGCCGACGCCACATGTGCTCAGTCACGTTCATTATTGAAAGTGCCAAAGTCAGAGCACGAGTTCCGTAGCGTTCTCGGCGGTTCTGGAATGTTCCCTTGACTTTGTCAGGTACTCATTTACAGTTGGATCGACTGGGAGAAGAAGTCGGGCCATGAAAAAACTCACAAGGTACACTATCTGTCATATCGACCGAGGCGTGATTTGAACGTGGTAGGTTGGGTTTGTAAACCAAGCTCAAAAACTTCCTGGCCACACGCTATCCCATGTATTTATGTTTACATATCTGCTATTAGCGATATTCTCCCATTGGTTTCTTTCTCGGGATAATGCTCCTCCACGTACGGAAAGTAATGGCAACCTACCGTACTGCACACCTGCCAACCTACCGTACTGCACACCTGCCAACCTACCGTACTGCACACTTGCCAACCTACCGTACTGCACACCTGCCAACCTACCGTACTGCACACTTGCCAACCTACCGTACTGCACACTTGCCAACCTACCGTACTGCACACTTGCCAACCTACCGTACTGCACACTTGCCAACCTACCGTACTGCACACTTGCCAACCTACCGTACTACACACTTGCCAACCTACCGTACTGCACACTTGCCAACCTACCGTACTGCACACTTGCCAACCTACCGTACTGCACACTTGCCAACCTACCGTACTGCACACTTGCCAACCTACCGTACTGCACACTTGCCAACCTACCGTACTGCACACCTGCCAACCTACCGTACTGCACACTTGCCAACCTACCGTACTGCACACTTGCCAACCTACCGTACTGCCCACTTGCCAACCTACCGTACTGCACATTTACCAACCTACCGTACCGCACACTTGCCAACCTACCGTACTGCACACCTGCCAACCTACCGTACTGCACATTTACCAACCTACCGTACTGCACACTTGCCAACCTACCGTACTGCACACTTGCCAAGAAACTTATAACAGCCAAATAGGTGGCAGTTGTAAGAAGCGACGTTCTGTAAAAAGGCATGCGACTTACTTTACAAGTTAAAGTGATATCTACAATTAGTGATATTCTTCCTCTAAATTAAAGTGAGATTTGCTATTAGCGTTATTCTTCCTCTAAATTAAAGTGATATCTGCTATTAGCGTTATTCTCCCTCTAAGTTAAAGTGATATCTGCAATTAGTGATATTCTCCCTCTAAGTTAAAGTGATATCTGCTATTAGCGTTATTCTCCCTTTAAGTCAAAGTGAAAGCTGCTACTAGAAATTTTCTCACGCTAAGACAAAGTGATAGCTCTTACCGTAAATATTATGCCACTAAGTCAAAGTGATAGCTGCTACCAGAAATATTATCCCTCTAATTAAAGTCATAGCTGCCACCAAAAATATTCTCCCTCTAATTAAAGTCATAGCTGCCACCAAAAATATTCTCCCTCTAAGTCAAAATGATAGCTGCTACCAGGAATATTTTCACACTAAGACAAATTTATAGCTCATACCAGAAATATTCCCCCTCTAGACAAAGTCATAGCTGCTACCAGAAATATTCCCCCTCTAGACAAAGTCATAGCTGCTACCAGAAATATTCCCCCTCTAGACAAAGTCATAGCTGCTACCAGAAATATTCCCCCTCTAGACAAAGTCATAGCTGCTACCAGAAATATTCCCCCTCTAGACAAAGTCATAGCTGCTAACAGAAATATTCCCCCTCTAGACAAAGTCATAGCTGCTACCAGAAATATTCCCCCTCTAGACAAAGTCATAGCTGCTACCAGAAATATTCCCCCTCTAGACAAAGTCATAGCTGCTACCAGAAATATTCCCCCTCTAGACAAAGTCATAGCTGCTACCAGCAATATTCCCCCTCTAGACAAAGTCATAGCTGCTACCAGAAATATTCCCCCTCTAGACAAAGTCATAGCTGCTACCAGAAATATTCCCCCTCTAGACAAAGTCATAGCTGCTACCAGAAATATTCCCCCTCTAGACAAAGTCATAGCTGCTACTAGAAATATTCCCCCTCTAGACAAAGTCATAGCTGCTACCAGAAATATTCCCCCTCTAGACAAAGTCATAGCTGCTACCAGAAATATTCCCCCTCTAGACAAAGTCATAGCTGCTACCAGAAATATTCCCCCTTTAGACAAAGTCATAGCTGCTACCAGAAATATTCCCCCTCTAGACAAAGTCATAGCTGCTAAAAGAAATATTCCCCCTCTAGACAAAGTCATAGCTGCTACCAGAAATATTCCCCCTCTAGACAAAGTCATACCTGCTACCAGAAATATTCCCCCTCTAGACAAAGTCATAGCTGCTACCAGGAATATTCCCCCTCTAGACAAAGTCATAGCTGCTACCAGGAATATTCCTCCTCTAGACAAAGTCATAGCTGCTACCAGGAATATTCCCCCTCTAGACAAAGTCATAGCTGATACCAGAAATATTCCCCCTCTAGACAAAGTCATAGCTGCTACCAGAAATATTCCCCCTCTAGACAAAGTCATAGCTGCTACCAGAAATATTCCCCCTCTAGACAAAGTCATAGCTGCTACCAGAAATATTCCCCCTCTAGACAAAGTCATAGCTGCTACCAGAAATATTCCCCCTTTAGACAAAGTCATAGCTGCTACCAGAAATATTCCCCCTCTAGACAAAGTCATAGCTGCTAAAAGAAATATTCCCCCTCTAGACAAAGTCATAGCTGCTACCAGAAATATTCCCCCTCTAGACAAAGTCATACCTGCTACCAGAAATATTCCCCCTCTAGACAAAGTCATAGCTGCTACCAGGAATATTCCCCCTATAGACAAAGTCATAGCTGCTACCAGGAATATTCCTCCTCTAGACAAAGTCATAGCTGCTACCAGGAATATTCCCCCTCTAGACAAAGTCATAGCTGATACCAGAAATATTCCCCCTCTAGACAAAGTCATAGCTGCTACCAGAAATATTCCCCATCTAGACAAAGTCATAGCTGCTACCAGAAATATTCCCCCTCTAGACAAAGTCATTGCTGCTACCAGGAATATTCCCCCTCTAGACAAAGTCATAGCTGCTACCAGGAATATTCCCCCTCTAGACAAAGTCATAGCTGCTACCAGGAATATTCCCCCTCTAGACAAAGTCATAGCTGCTACCAGAAATATTCCCCCTCTAGACAAAGTCATAGCTGCTACCAGAAATATTCCCCCTCTAGACAAAGTCATAGCTGCTACCATATAAGTCAAATTGATTGTTGCTACAGGAAACTAACAAATTCTCCAGTTGGACACACCCCCTTTTCTTGGAGTCACATTTGACTCGAGACTTACCTGGAAGTCAATTATAGGGAAAATCCAGACTTGTATCATAAAAATACTCTCTGTGATTTAAAAAAAACTGGCTGGTACATAGTGGTGTGCCAACAAACAAATCCTCAAGCAAGTCTACACTAGTTCAATCAGACGAATCATGGAATATGCCTCAAACACTTGGTCAACAACGGCCAAAACAAACACAGGAAAACTAAACCGAATCCAAAATATGTGTCTCAGAATTACCATAGGGGCATTGAAAAGCACTCCATTTACAGAGCGGGGAAAAACAGCAAATATTGAGCCCCTTGAATTACGGAGAAAATATAAATCCCTTATTCAGTTTGAAAAACCAAAGAGGTTACATGATTATCCTCTGCACCAGACGTTCCAAGAGAGAACAAAAAACAGACTACTAAGGAAAAGCCCAAACTATCTGGCCAAAGAAATCCACAGAAAACACGCGAACATCCTTGAAGCTGAAGTCAAAAAGGGCGAAGCACTCATTCCAGAACCCTGGCACGGAGCCAGGACTGGTCCACAACAATCTTGGAGGCTCCAGGGTTAACGAAGAAAAGTTAGCAGTCGGCAACATAGCAAAAAATTCACGTTCTACAGAAGCTCAAGAGACAGTACACTAGCAACTCTTGGACACACGTGTACACAGATAGATCTGTCTCGTTGAGCGATACAAGGAGAGGCAAAGGAATCTATATCGAACTCCAATGGCGGCATTAAAAATCACTTCATACCAGCAGAAGAGTCCTGTACCAATTTCAAAGCTGAAGCAAGAGCCGATCATGCAGCAGCTCAGATTATTATCAGCCAAAACATAACAAGGAAAACGGTCATTCTAAGACTCCAGGAGTGTACTAAAAGCAATCTCAAGCACTAAACAAGATAAACTCTAACATGAAATAAAATACAACATAGGATTGCTCTCTAAAAAAACAGATTTTGCCCTACAGTGGATTCCGGCCCACTGTGGGATCCCTGAAAATGAGAAAGCAGATGAGCTCGCAAAAGCCGGAAGTGACGGGACGCAGACTCCCCATTTACAGAGCTATAAAGAAGCAAAGACACTTAACAAACGATCCACGAGGACAGAATGGAGAGAAAAGGACAAAGAATACACGCCAGAAATTTATAGCATAGACATACTTGGCATAGATGGACAGACAAAGATCTTCAGACTCAGAACGGGACATTGAAGACTCAAGGTCCACTTCCACGGAATGGGTTTCAGAGACACTGCCACGTGCGATTGTAGAGTACACAAGCAAACACCAGAACATATTCTGCAGGACCGCCCTACCCGTGCAGACCAAAGAGAGGCAGTCTGGTCTGGGGGAGCGACCATTCTCGAAAAGCTG